>CAMZMU010000063.1:158839069-159165184 GCA_947311845.1 Poa pratensis
GGATCCATCAATGTCTTCGTCGCTTCATTGGCGGCGAGTCAGAGGATCCATCGCAACATGGCGACTCAGAAGAAGGAGTCGGTAACAGTGGACCAAAAGAGAATCTATCAACTACGAGTCGCCCTCTTGAAGACGAAGAAGGCCAATCCATTGAGTATGTCCTTGAGGAAAGGCTATGCGGAGGCCCTGTGGATAGTGCTCGCCCTCTGTAGAAGATCGCACGTGAAGGGTCTACAGGACCACAGAAGCAGACGAAGGGCTGGCATGCCACCAGGCAGCTTAGCCCCCACACCGCCGGAAGCAGCAGAACAAGCCGCGCTAGACGCATCAGGAGTCGCGGCATCCGCTGCGATGACGCCAGGAGTCCGGGCCTCAGGAGTCGCAAACAGAGAGACTCCACCTGGAGTCGCGCCTGCGAATCAGGGTCAAGGGTAACCCCCAACGCAGCGGTCACGCCGCCACAGGGAAGCGTGTTGTTTACGCCAATATCTGCGGTTAACGCGGCTGCTAGGTGACAGAATTGGAGGCTACCAGGATCGGGCTATATGATGAAGTCCAGAGAATCGCAGATGAGAGAGCCAGGCTGGCGCGTGAGGAACAGCGCCTCCAACAGGAGCAACTGCGACTCATCGAGGAAACCAATACTCTGCAAGGATACAGGCCACCTTGCCACACAGACGCCACGCGAGTCGCCTGCAGCCAGGAACAGTAAACCCTATGGAGCTGTTCCAATCACCTACCGCTGAACCAGCAATTGCGGTCCCGTCAGCCGCCACCAACACGATCCCATCAGTCGCCACCAACACGGCGCACCCGTCGCATGGTCAGGGGTCGCACAACCTTCAGTCGCGGTACCCACACACATGGCACCATCTGCCATGGTTATGCGGTCCGTGGCCCCGTTAGCTGCGCCCGCGGTTCAAGCAATGCTGTACCATCAATCGTACCAGCGGTTCCATCTTTCGCAGCACCAAGAGTAGCAGAGATACCTGGATCAAGGGCCATAGTACAGGCTAACAACAGGGCCATGATGCCCCCGCCATTGACGCAGCCAACCTTTGTTCAGCAATCGCCACAGCAGCCTCAAAGGTTCCACACGCCGCAAGGGCATTATGTTAGCCCAGTGGAGAATCTCTTTGCAGCCACAAACATCTTGGCCAGATTAGCGCCAGCAGGAAACACGCCAATGGACAGAGAGGCACGGCGCGCCATTGAGATGCTGAGCACAGCAGTAATACAGCAGGCGAATATGTCCGAACACGCAGGACGGCTGCACTCCACCCCTTACAATAGCAGAGCAACGGCGGAGAGAAGCATCCACGCGGAGTCGCCACACGTTGCGACCTCAGTCGGCTAGGCGACAAAGGGAAGATCAACCTGCGGCTCAAAATCAACCTCAGCAAATTCAACCCATAGAGATTGTGCAGCCGCCGGCGGCCAATCCAATAGGAAGGCCAGCTTCGTCCAACCTATCGTCGCGACTCAAAGGCCCAGTCTGTTTCAGCGAAAGAATCAGGTCTGAACCGTTTCCTGCAGATTTCAAAGGGCCTCGCAAGGTCGCCAACTACAACGCCAGCATGGACCCTGTTACTTGGCTCAACAATTACGAGATGGGCATGAGCATCCTAAATGCATCCGAAGAGATCTGCGCACGTTACCTAAACATGATGTTAGAAGGCGCAGCCCACATATGGCTACAAAATTTGCCACCAAATTCAATAAACTCTTGGGATGAGATGAAGGAAGCTTTTATCAAGAATTTCCAAGGAACATGCAAGCGACTCTGCAGCATAGAGGACCTTGAGCGTTGTGTACAGAAGGAAGGCGAGTCGAGTCGCCACATGAGAAGGGTCGCAGAGATCATACATTCCTCAGACAACATACCACCCAGTTCAGCAGTCCTTGTCATGGAGAAAAATTGCAAATTTGAGCCGCTAGTCCACAAACTAGGTCGCATGAAGGATAAAGTCAAGAGCCTAAGCGAGGTAATGGCGGCGGCCAACAAGTATGCTAGCTCGGATAAAACCAGGGACGCATCTGATGGGGAGGAAGAGGAAAACACTGGCAAGGGAAAGAAGGCCAGTAGCAAGCCTCAACAACAGCAAGCTAGCAATGCCAATGCGAGTTATAACAAGCGCAAAAACGAGGAAGGAAACTCAGGGTTAGTCGCAAATACGAATACTCGTTACAAACAAAGCAGCAGCAGAGGAAGGAATTTTCACCCAGTTAATTTGGAAGAGGTTTTCAACCGCCCCTGCGACATCCATATAGGAAAAGATGGAAACCACCCAACCACACGAAGGCACAGTGTTATCATTACAAAAAGTGGAAGGATGGACAGCCACTCAACACAAACTTCAATCATCAAAACAACGAGGAAGGTAAACATGGCGGAGGCAACAACAGCAACAACGCCGTCCCAAATCCGCAGCCAGATCAGCCACAGTTCCCAAAACAGTTGGGTCAGTATCATACCATTGTGGTGAATACTTCAAGGAGGGAACAAAAGCTGCGACGACGCAATCAGGCTGTTAACGCCATAGTACCAGCCGTCCCACAGTGGCTAAAGTGGTCCGAGCAACCAGTAGTTTGGAGCCGCGAGGATCACCCAGGAGAAATAAATGAAGAGGAAAACTCGCGCTGGTGGTTGCCCCTCAAGTCGCAGGGTACAAGTTGAGCAAAGTACTGATGGATGGAGGCAGCAGCATCAATATATTATACTATGAACCTTCAAAAGATGAACCTTCAAGAAAAGCAGCTACACCCATCAAGAACAACGTTTCATGGTGTCGTGCCAGGCATATCAGCTCAGCCATTGGGGCGAGTTAACTTGGAGGTCGCCTTTGGGACACAAAGCAACTTCAGGAGCGAGTACATTTGGTTCGAGGTTGTAGATTTCCAGAGCCCATATCATGCGCTGTTTGGCAGAGAAGCATTCGCAAAGTTTATGGCTAGGCCGTGCTATGTGTACCTAAAGCTTAAAATACCAGGCCCTAGAGTCATCACCATCAATGGCGACAAAAGAATAGCTCAAGAATGCGAAGAGGCGACAAGGCCATAGCCAGAGCAGCTTGCATCGCAGAGAGCGCGCCCATGCGCGAGTCGCAGGAGAATTTTGATGACATCGTGAAGGCCAAGAGGCACCTGCCTGACTTGCGACTTCAGATTACGGCCGCAAGGGAGGCAAGGAAGTCAAAGGCTACAGCCATTGCCAATAAGGACACATCCCAGTCGCGAGTTGCCATCAGCAGCCGCAGCAAAATTATTAAGAGTTTACATCATCAAGCTGGCCACTCAGGGCTAAAAATTTCAATTCTGGTCGCCACTCAGGCGCGACCGACCCAATATGACACTTCTGATCGCCACCTAGGCCGATCGACCCAATTCTGGTCGCCACTCAGGCGCGACCGACCCATGTAACACTCTGGTTGCCACCTAGGCGCAACGACCCAATTCTGGTCGCCACTCAGGCGCGACCGACCCATGTAACATCTCTGGTTGCCACCTAGGCGCGAACGACCCAATTCTGGTCGCCACTCAGGCGCGACCGACCCATGTAACATCTCTGGTTGCCACCTAGGCGCAACCGACCCAATTCTTCTCGCCACTCAGGCGCGACCGACCCATGTAACATCTCTGGTTGCCACCTAGGCGCAACCAACCCAAGCATCACTTCTGGTCGCCACTGGCGCGACACCGACCTATGTATTATAATGATTCTGAAATAAGCATCTCAAACTACCAATTGAGCTGTGAGTCTTTTATTTTTAATCATTGGTCCCTTGGGGGTGCGGCAGCTTTTTAGCGCGGCCTATTCTTGGGATCGCCAAACAAGTGGCATTTATCGTGATTATACTCAACCTCTCTTGGATGCGACTTGCACTATGCGGCCAAAGTACTGGGGTGCGGCGTCAATCGAGTTTGATTGCCTATCATGGCCGCTCTCGACCTGAACACGCACTTTTTACCTGGGAAATACTGAGCGCGAGGGCCTAAGTGAGGAAAAACCGAGACAAATCATAAGGACCAGCCTATTGGTCGAAACTGTACTGCTGTGAGAGTATTAAGCAAACCATAACATTGTCTTATGACACATAAATTCTAACAATTATTACAGGCCGCTAAGGGCCAAGATCATAAAAACATTGTTTCCATTCTTCATTTGTGCGCAGCTTTTGACCTGCGGGAAGGAGGAACAGGCGGCTTGCCAAGCTTGCCAGAAGGAGCAATCGCAGGCTCGCTGGAGGGCTCTTCAGTCGCGGGCTTGGGGCTGCAGAGTTGGATACGCCTGGAGAGGGGTTCTTTTCCTGCGGATCACCGCACTGGATGACGGAGGGTAACTTCTCCCATTTGCTTCCATCGGCATTATACTTGCCCATATAGGTCGCAAGATCTATCCCCTCCACCTAGTTCAGTCGCGTGGCCGCGCATATCCTTCCAAGTCGCCGCATATTCTGAGGCCGTCAGTTCGGTGCCATCCACCTTCTTCGAGGGCCTACCCTTTGCAGTCTTGGCAGCATCAAAGAAGGATAGTATGTCTTGGCCAAAGCAAGAACATGAGCGCGCCGGTGCGAGCTGAGGACTCCTTCCAGTCCAAAAAGAACTGAGGCGCCCTAAGCAGTCTTTTTAGCAACCTTCTGAATCACCGGGGACTGGCTTGGTCGGCAGCAGGCACTTAGACAGTGATTTCATGGCATCACAAGTTCTTCGCGAAAAATCGCGAATATACTCCAGCTGTTCTTGAGTACTGCCGCGCTGCTCTTTGGCATCCTCACCTACATTGAGGCATGTCTCCGTCAGCTCTAACATACAGGCAAAGAAGTAGAGAAAACAGATGCACATATGAGTCGCCAACATACAGTTAACTCTTGAGTCATGATGCACACTTTGGCGTGGACAAGGTTATGGGCATCAGAAACCTTTTTCAACTTTTTCTCAAGCTCGCCAATGGAAACAGCCTTGAGCCTTGCGTCCTCGTTGGCATCAGCGATGGCGTCTTTCTGAGCACTGATTTGAAGGTCCAGTTGCTGGACCCTCTCTTGAAACTTCTCTTCAACCGTTTTAAGCCGCAGCTCGGTGCTTTGGCTTGTTAGATAACTTGAAGCTCTCATCAGATAGCTCGCCCATCCTGGTTTCCCTCTTCTTCAGCTCAGCGTCACGCTGGCCAAGGAGCTCGCGCAGCCTCTCCAGTTCAGAAGGAGTATCCCCCAACTGCTTTTCCAAGGCGAGTTTGGCAGCTGTTATGGAGCTTAGTTCCTCCTACAAAGAGTACATCAGTTAGTAAGTACATATCAACAGCTAAAGAGAAGCATCAAGTCTCCCTTTAGAGTCAAAAGAAACTTGATCCTTGGGGGCTAGAGACAGATAAGTGGAGATAGAAGTTTACCTTATAAGCCGCAGACAGGTCAGACAGTGCCTTGCGGAGCTCCATGGCTTGCTTGTCATTTGAGGCAATAATGGCCTCTGACAGTTTCTCAGCGCGGCTAATGGAGGAGGAGGAAGCAACCTCAGCACGCAGAATTGGCGACCGCAGGCTGTCAGCCGCTGGCGACTCAATCACTGGCGCGTCAGCATCCTTGGCCATTACATCTATGGAGGAGGGGTTGACCTTCTCCACGTCTTGGATCGTAAGGGGATCCGTTCTATCCTCCAAAGCCACCTCTTGGGCAAACTGTGTCAAGAACAGGGACCGTGGCCAAGTCATCTGTGGTGGCCACGCCCTCTACCATGGCGGTATGAGTCGCAGGTGATAAGTGCGGCTCAACCGCGGTTTCAGGATCAGCCGCGGATTTAGCCGCACTTCTGCAAAAAGCAAGGGCATTGTGTAAAGAAGAAGCACGTAAGCCAGAATAAAAGTATTATGAGTGCAAGGAAAATCACTAACTCTGGAGCCATCTTCACGAAGGCCATAAGCTCGCCACTTGACGGTGAGGACAGGCCTTGGGTCCCAGAATCTACGAGCAGAAACTTGCATGTCAATAGAGGAAAAAGAATAAGCATTCAAGATGACAAGACAACAGAAATTACCAGAGTGGGGACCCATGTCTTCTTCTGTTGAGGCGGTGGGTTTGTACACACGCCTGGCAGCGGAGGAGGTCGCGCCCGTAGCAGCTTGCGACGCTTCGTGGCCTCAGGATTCTCCAGAGCATCAAGCTCTGGCTCCTCACGAGATAGCCTCTTGGAGGCTCTACGGGGAGTTGGTCCAGCCGCGGCAGCAGAACTCGCGGCTGGCACTGGACTGTCATCCTCGTCCAGTTCAGTCTCTTCACCTTCTGAGGCCGCAGAGGGGACAGAGGGGATATCAGCAGTTTCGCTGCCCTCTAGAGTGGGCAGCAACTTCTTCCGTGCGACACGCTTGGGAGCAGCAGTGCCGGCGACGGTCGCAGACAGCGACCAGTAATTCTCATCAGCCTGGATCAGGAAGATATAAGTTGCAGTATTAAGAAAGGAATGCGACTTAACTAAGAAGGCAAAAAGACAGAGAAGAGGAGTTACCTCAAAAGGCTTGTTGTTAACACTGAAAGGGGCAAGCCCCACCTTATCAAAGGAGATGTCCTTCTCCTCAGTCACGCGGGTGACGAATTCCACCCAATCCTCAGACCTCCAGTCCGAAGCCTTGATACGGTCGACGTCAGCAGAGGTGCCTGTGCACTCAAGGAAGGATCGCTGTCGTGGACTCACGGGCTGAATGCGCCATTTGGTCCAGCAAGAGAGAAGATCAAGGCCAGTAAGACCATGACCTATTAAGGCGCGGACCTTGATCAGCGACTCATTGATGAAGGGCATGGCCGAGTCGCGAGGTTTTGATTTCAGTGCCTCGGTAGGCACGAAGAGGGTGTTAGACCAGGAGGGAAGGTGAGTTTCGCCCTCCGGTGAAGTATCTTGGCAATAAAAGAAAGATTTTTGCCAAGCCCTGGGTCGTTTTGCCAGGGCTAGCTTGGGAAGGCAAGAGTTTCTATGGCGTTGAAGAGAGATGGCGCCGACCTGAACGTAGGCGCCGCCCTTGGAGACAAGTTGGCTGTTGCAGGTGAAAGAGGCCAGCCACAGATCGATGTTGGGGGCTATGCCAAGATAGTCCTCGCACACACATGAAAATTGCTCACCTGGAGCATTGAGTTGGGCCCGATGTCGTGAAGACGAAGGCCTAGGCGTTGCAGCAAATTGCGGAAGAAGGGAGAACCTGGCGGCGTGAATCCACGCTCCACGTGCTCCACGAACATCACCAGCTCGTTGGGCTTGGGGCGCGGCTCGATTTCATCGCCTGGTGCCCGCCAGACGCCGTCCTCCTTCGGCGGCAAGAAGCCAGCTTCGGCCAGATCTGCGAGAGTTTCCTCCGTCACCCAGGATCCTTCCCAGTTGCAGGAGATCCTGCGCTTATCGTCAGATGGTTTCGCCTTGGGCGCCATTGCGAAGGGGAGATTGGATTGGGGAACTAGGCTCGGGTCGAGGAAGAAGACGGCACGGCTAGGGATGAGGAGATTGCGAGGGCAAGTGAATAATGACCTAGATGGCCGCAGCTTATAACTGAAGGGACCCGCAACTAACGGCACGATCTGCGCTCGCAACCAACGGCACAATTTGCGCCCGCAAAATGAGTAACGGTCCGCAATTAAAGGAAACAGAATATTTCCAGAAGGGGAGATGAGTCGCGCAGATAAGTCACAGCTCTGCATCGCATAAATCAGAAGATTGGTCAGAACGTTTGCAGTGCGGCTCAGTGACCATTTCAAGAGGTCAGAAGGTTCTCACCGTAAAGTCCTAACCAATCTCGGGGGCTAATGTCGGGGGAATACTTTCTGGATTAACCCGCGGCCCAGTGCGACTTAACTTACTCGCACGGACAAAGGCCCACTTGGGAGCAAGCCCAATATTGAACCGCCATAAGGGGAAAGATCTAGAAGACATATCCGGAGGACGTGAAGACCAAGTAGTGTCCGAGTAGGCCTCTGTGGACGTATTCCTTATGGGAGAAGTTTCCTTTTGTAACCTAGCGAGCCTCTGTGTATATAAAGAGGACTCGCAGGACTTAGAGCGGGTCAAGCTATCAAGCCCCAAACCCTAGCTCATACGGCGAGTACCAGATCGGATCGCCTCCATTGTAACACCTCGATTATCATATCAATACCAATCTAGGGTAGGCAGGAAGTAGGTCTTTTACCTCACATTGAGGGGGCCGAACCTGGGTAAATCTGTGTTGATCTTTGTTCCTGCGATCCCAAGCTCGGAGATGCTTGACTCGCATAATCCCACACCTACGAAGTCATCTATGACACCTGACGTGACAAACCCACGACACCAGGTCTCCGGGTTCCAGTACCCGTGAACGGATATGGCGATCATGATAGCGGCGGAGCCCTTGCTGGTATCGAGCAGATCGTAAAGAAGCTCGACACCGCACCTCTTCCAGGATGTTGATGTCATCAATCCTCCTCTCACCTTGTGCGTCTTCATCATAGGCAAGTACCCGGGGGGATCCATGCCTGAGCTCTGTTGGCAAGACGGCTTCGGCTCCATAGACAAGGAAGAATGGTGTTTCTTTAGTGGCTCTGCTTGGTGTGGTTCTGAGGGACCACAAGACACTTGGTAGATGCTCAATCCAGTTCTTGCCCTTGTCTTCTAGCTTGTCAAAGGCCTTGGTCTTCAAACCTTTAGGACCTCCGCATTGGCTCGCTCCACTTGCCCATTGCACCTTGGGTAGGACACCGAGGCAAAAACACACCTTGATTCCCAGCTCTTCACAGAAGTTGAGGAAGGATCGGCTTGTGAACTGAGAGCCATTGTCCGTTATGATTCTGTTGGGTACTCCGAAGCGGTACACGATCCCTTCAATGAATTTGATGGCTGCTTGAGCTGTCTGCCGTGGTACTGGCATCACTTCCACCCACTTTGTGAACTTGTCGATGGCCACGAAAAGGTATTCATGGCCCCGACAGACTTCGGTATCTTCCCCACGATGTCCAGCCCCCAGACCGCGAACGGCCAGGAGATTGGAATTGGCTGCAGAGCTTGTGCCGGCTGATGTATGTTCTTCGCATAGTACTGGCAGGCTTCACAGGTCTTGACTAGCTGCTCGGCATCACTGAGGACTGTTGGGCAGTAGAACCCGTGATGAAAAACTTTACCCGCCAGTGATCTTGATGCCACATGACTTGAACATGTGCCCTCGTGGATGTCCCGTAGCAGTACTTGGCCTTGTTCTTGAGGGATGCAGCGGAGCTTGACTCCGTTGTCCCATCGCGGTAGAGCTCGCCGTTGATCATGACGTAGAGCTTGGCTTGACGAGCCACCCGCTCGGCGTCGTGATCATCCTCGGGAGGGGGTGCTCCATGATGTACTTGATGATGTCCGGGTCCAGGGCGGGTGGGTTCCTTCCACCGGTAGCACCATCGACGGAAAGAAGCATAGCTTCCTCCGTCAGAGGGGCTGCCGTGTGATGCATGTTAAAATGCATACATGAACTTTGCACTTTAATTGCTTATATTCCAATCATATTTGCATCATATAAGGGTTATATCAATGTTTTATCATGATTTTGGGAATATTCATTTATTTCCTATTTTTATGGAATTAACCCTGCACAGGCAGAAACCCCGTTTTCTTATTTTAATGTTTCAGGGACCCAAACGTCAACGAAATCACCTGGAAATTTACGGGCGTCAATATTTGGAAGGAAGAAGACCTGGGCAAGGAAGCAGCAAACGGAGGCCGAGGCCAAACGGGGGTGGCCCACGCGGCCAGGTACTGTGGCCGCGTGGGACCCACCCGTTTGGCCTCGTGGCTCCGTTGCCGTCGATCTTCGCTCCACCGACATCGTCTTGACCTAAAAACGCCTATAAAAAAGGTCCCCCGACGTTCTCTGGAAGGAGCGCCGCACAAACACAGAAACACCGAAACGGAGATCAGGAGCTGCAGATTGGAGGGGGAAAACTCCGGCGGGGCGCTGCCGGGTGGTCTCCATCTTCTCCATCGACTTCTCCACCGTCTCCATGATGAAGAGGGAGTAGTCCACCTCTGGACTATGGGTTTGTGGAAGTAACTTATGTATCTCTCCTCTCTTGAGCTTCACTAATTAGCACCGTATGAGCTGCTGAACATGATTACGGTCACCGTTGTAATACCTTTGTGGTGGATCTTTATGAGTTAATATATGTTTGAGATTGCAATGTTTGTTTCAGTTATGAGTATAGATGCATATTATGTACCCCGTTCTTGTCTACTTGTTTTGATCAAGCATGTTTATGAGAGCGTGTGTGGGGGAACGTGTGCATTAGTTGGAGTAACGGGGGGTGGCTAGTGCAGTGAACGTGAGAGAAAGTTCTGCGATCCACTTTGGTATCTTTACCTTACTTTGTTACCTCACTAGGGATAAACTAAAATACCATGCTACCGGGGATGTGGGCGTGACCATTGCCACTACTCCATGACTAGATCTAGCATGTTCTTATTTTCACTTCATGTCATGATACTTAATGCTATACTCTGAGTTATCTTAATTACTGAGGTGTTATGATTTAGTTCGCATCTTGGTGGAGTATAAGAGAGGTTAATAACCAAAAGATCTCTATGTTAGGACGTGATGCCCATATATCTAAGTAACTTGTTATCAAACCCTGTGTTGCAATCTCATATGTTAACTGTGTGTGTTCCATTGTCTACCACTTTATAAAGAGAGAGTGCATTTGTGAAACCATGAACCCCAGTCCATTTTTAATCATAAGAAACACCTTTCCAACACCATATACCACTTTTCTATTTTCAGCCATCATTAAATCCGAAAATACAAAAATACTTTTCATCTTGCATACATCATTAAAAACCCAAAAATATCATTTATCATTGCATCCACCATCATTGCATATTTATTTCTTGTTTGCATTGCATAACTATCCTGATATCATTCTTACACCTTGTGCTTGACAACCACAGGTGAGGTTGAGGACCAAAACATCTAACCTTGTTTTGTAGGTAACCAAAAGAAGGATAAGAAGATAAATCTACCACTTCAGATTCCCCGAGAGTTCGATATTAAACCCTCGAGTCACCCCTCGTGGGGAAAACTGTCTTCCACTTACTATACACTCTGCACTTGGAGTCTCAACCTAATCCCGTTTATTTGTGCAGGCATCAAGACTTGCTCTTCGGGTCATCAAGACGTTTTCTGGCGCCGTTGCCGGGGAATCGTAGCTGAGAGATTTATCCAAGGGTGTGCATCATCGCATTCATCTCACAACAAAGTCAACGTCACCAACTTGTGCTAACACCTAAGCTTGGGGAGGTTGCACCTACGTGAGCACCATCTTATCCATCTTTACTTACAAAGCAATTTATTTGTTTTGTTAGTGTCATTGCATATCATATCATATTTATTTCAGTTTTGCATAAAAAATTAAAAATACCAAAAAAAACTTGCTAAATGGAGAAACGAACCTTTTGGCCATTTAGTGTTAAGAACTTTCCCCAAGATATGAATATCCCTGTTGAGAAATGTGTTGTAGATCCTAATATCATGAAAGTGATTTATGAACACCGTTTTTATGGGAAACCTAAAGAAGATCCTATACCACATCTTAAGAAGTTTGATGAAAGGTGCAAAATGTTAAACTTGAGCCATGCTAATGTTAAAATTAAGCTTTTTCCTTACTCCCTAGGTGGAAAAGCCTTAGATTGGATATTAAGATGGCCACCTGGAAATTTTAGCACTTGGTTTAATTTAAAAGCTGCTTTTGTTGAAAGATTTTGTTCCATGAAAAGATTTGTAACCTAAGACAAGTACTTATCACCTTTAAACAAGAAGAGGATGAACCTCTAGTGAAAACATGGGAAAGGTTTAGAGGCATAGCTTTTGGAATGGAACATGGTCTTAGAGATTGGATGCTCATGCATGTGTTTTATAGAGGTTTGACTGAAGCCTCTAGGGTCTTTTTGGATAATGAATGTGAGGATTCCTTCATGAATACTGCTGCTAATGATACTCACTATTTACTTGATGGCTTGCTTTTGGAAGTAAGAATTAAAGAAAGTTTAGAAAAAGCCCAAGTACCTGAAGATGTCTTTGATGACCGTTATGAAATATTCAACCTATACAATAGGGAAAAGAAAGTTGAGGAAGTTAAAATGCTTAATGAAGTCAAGGATCCTTTGCTTGACTTAGAAAATTGTAGCTTGCATGAATTAATATCTATCTTACAAAAATTTGCAAGTGATCCTTCCATCAACACTAACCAAGCAGGTTTTGGTTCTTATATTGCTAATCATGTCTTGAAAGAAAAGATTGCTAGGTACAACCAAGAGGCTATGATACCACCTAAGCTTGGGGATATGTGGATACCTAAGGTACTAGTAACTATTGGAAAAGAGACACACCATGCCATACTTGATCTAGGATCTAGTGTCTCTGTTTTATCTAAAGAACTATATGAAGTGCTTGAATTGAAAAATCTTGAAAAATGCTCTATTGAACTAGCACTTGCTGATGACTCTATTAAACATGCTTTGGGAAAAGTAAGTGATGTTATGGTAGAGTTACATATGACTTTTGTGCCTGTGGATTTTCTAATCATGGATATGGGGAATAAAACCTCTAGTCCTATTATTCTTGGAAGACCTTTTCTTCGTACCACAGGTGCTATCATTGATTCAAAGGAAGGGAATGTAAAGTTTCAGTTTCCACACAAGAAGTGCATGGAACACTTTCCAAGGAAGAGGGAACCACCAAAGTTCAAGCTCCCTCATGAGCTTCGTCACAATAAAACAACAAGTAAGAAGCCTAGCTATATGGCTATAAAGAAAGCGCTTTGCGGGAGGCAACCCGGTTATTTTTTGTGTGATTTTTCTTTGTGTCCTCTTGCTGTAACAAGAGATTTTGTGTCTAGTTAGGTTCTGGAGTTTTTAATAAAGTGCCAAGTTTTACCCTTTTTGGTTTGAAAAAGTTGCTTATAGCGTTCGGAGATTTTATTCCTGCACGAATCAGTGCACGGTATGATTTTTAATTCTTATTCTGTAACTCCGAATGAGCTCATATTTGAACTGTAGTTGCAACTTTTCATCCTCTGTATGCATGAATTTTTCGGAATTTTTCGAGAAAGTTTGGTAGGGTAGAAAAATACGTTTTGCTGCTGCTGTTTTTCTGGACAGATTCTGTCCCATTTTGTTTGATGCATGCTTTGAGCTTTTAAGTTGAATCTTTTTGATCCAATTGAGTTTATGAGTAGGCATACAACATTATACACTTTCTGGACATGTCATATGAATTTTTGTTCAAGGATTATATGCAGCAAGGAACCTATTTGTTTATCACTATTAATGCACCCCACAGAAAAGAGATGGGAGAAACGGTGTTTTGAAGTTTTTTCACAGGGATTGGAGGAGATGCACCAAGAGCTATCCAAGGATGGTGAAGACCATAAGCTTGGGGATGTGAAGACAACCCCGCTGGACCTACACACTCTCGGTTTGCACACGTCCAACTTCTGTTTTTCGATCGAAACACTTTATCGCATAAACTTGGAGCGTCGTTTTTTGTTTTTGTTTGAGTCTTGAGAGACCACCACACTATCAATTATATATGAGAGAGCTACTGGAAATATGGGTTGAAATATGTTGGATGCTTTTATAAGATTGGGAAAAGGGATGTTTGACTTGATTTTTAATGATACATATAGTTGCATGATTCATGAGCTTGTTTATGAGTAATAGTTTGCAAATTCTTTTTGTAGAGCTATCACTTATTCATGTTTTGGTGCTGATTGTTATTTACTTGGTTTAACATGGATTAGTTAGTTCTATGGACACTCATGCATGCATCTAGATGGTCAACTTTCTCCCTTTTGCTAGCCCAAAAACTCCAACAAGCAAAAACTTGTTTCCAACACCTTCAACCAAAGTTATTCCAGTGAGTCCACCATATCTACCTATTGGCTTTATGCTATTCCGAGTATGTTTAACATGTTGTTTGTGTTATCTTACCTCTGAATGAAAATGTTTATGTTATTGATTGCAATGGAAAAAATTGGTTATATAGCTCTCACGAACTTGATGCACAATGTTCTTTTATTTGCATAATAAAACTTGACCCATTGTGATTAAGATTATGATGTTTGTGGCTTGATGAATGTTTTGGGTTGGAAGTTAGCCCATATGTGCTGTCACATGGCAAGCTTTCAACACGCTCTTCATCTCATTTAGTTGATATCATGTGCTTTTGTCTATGGATGCTTATCATGTTGAAATAAATGTGGAAATAGAGTGAGTTTAAATGAGTTTGTGTAAATGGTTAGAGAGACGCCTGGGCCGCTAATCTAAGCCATGCATCATTCATGGTGGAAATTTACTTACATACTATGGTGAACCTTCTGTGATACACCTTGCAATAAAAAACTATTCCAAATGGTAAATAAAAAGGGTGTTGAGATTGTTCATTTTGTTTGTTTGTCTTGTCATTTTGATATGGGCTTGTTCCATATCTGGGACAAGAGGTACCCCAGTTGACGCTCTTGATGATACTATTATGCTTACAATGATATTTAATTGAACTTGCTTTGTTTCCAAGTTGAGTAACACATGGTGTAGTACTTGTATTCAAGGGGCATGAGACATTCAACCATTCTTTATCAAGCACACTACTCATATTTGCTTTCACTTTAACCTTAATCATTCAAGATGCTATGATAGGGGCAATGAGAGCTTGACACCAATGAATACCTTATTGCAATCATTAACTTAAGTAGAAGAGTTTGGAAGTTGGATGAAACTTATGCATGCTTTACCTCTACTCACATATACATCTTTCCAAAGTGTACACCTATCATATTCAGATTTTCATCTACACTCTATGACCATTGTAGGATGTTCTACTTATCATTATGCATACATGTGTTCCATATTACTTGCTACATGTTACACTTTGTGAACTATCAATGAACATCCTTGTCTTGAATACTTGATATCACTTCATAAACTATTTGCATATTGCTACTCCTTTGAAGAATGAATCATTTGACTATATGTAGCAATAGTAATCATCTTTGATATCCATTGTTAAGTATTAAATTGCAAAGTCCATGTTAGTTTTATCATCTTCATACTCGAGGACGAGCATGGATTAAGCTTGGGGATGTTGATGCATGTAAAATGCATACATGAACTTTGCACTTTAATTGCTTATATTCCAATCATATTTGCATCATATAAGGGTTATATCAATGTTTTATCATGATTTTGGGAATATTCATTTATTTCCTATTTTTATGGAATTAACCCTGCACAGGCAGAAAACCCGTTTTTTATTTTAATGTTTCAGGGACCCAAACGTCAACGAAATCACCTGGAAATTTACGGGCGTCAATATTTG
The DNA here is from genome assembly GCA_947311845.1 of Poa pratensis. Taxonomy (NCBI): domain Eukaryota; kingdom Viridiplantae; phylum Streptophyta; class Magnoliopsida; order Poales; family Poaceae; genus Poa; species Poa pratensis. The sequence continues at coordinate 158,854,419 of CAMZMU010000063.1, forward strand.
GAAGGAAGAAGACTGGGCGAAGGAAGCAGCAAACGGAGGCCGAGGGCCAAACGGGTGGCCCACGCGGCCAGGTACTGTGGCCGCGTGGGACCCACCCGTTTGGCCTCGTGGCTCCGTTGCCGTCGATCTTCGCTCCACCGACATCGTCTTGACCTAAAAACGCCTATAAAAAAGGTCCCCCGACGTTCTCTGGAAGGAGCGCCGCACAAACACAGAAACACCGAAACGGAGATCAGGAGCTGCAGATTGGAGGGGGAAAACTCCGGCGGGGCGCTGCCGGCGTGGTCTCCATCTTCTCCATCGACTTCTCCACCGTCTCCATGATGAAGAGGGAGTAGTCCACCTCTGGACTATGGGTTTGTGGAAGTAACTTATGTATCTCTCCTCTCTTGAGCTTCACTAATTAGCACCGTATGAGCTGCTGAACATGATTACGGTCACCGTTGTAATACCTTTGTGGTGGATCTTTATGAGTTAATATATGTTTGAGATTGCAATGTTTGTTTCAGTTATGAGTATAGATGCATATTATGTACCCCGTTCTTGTCTACTTGTTTTGATCAAGCATGTTTATGAGAGCGTGTGTGGGGGAACGTGTGCATTAGTTGGAGTAACGGGGGGTGGCTAGTGCAGTGAACGTGAGAGAAAGTTCTGCGATCCACTTTGGTATCTTTACCTTACTTTGTTACCTCACTAGGGATAAACTAAAATACCATGCTACCGGGGATGTGGGCGTGACCATTGCCACTACTCCATGACTAGATCTAGCATGTTCTTATTTTCACTTCATGTCATGATACTTAATGCTATACTCTGAGTTATCTTAATTACTGAGGTGTTATGATTTAGTTCGCATCTTGGTGGAGTATAAGAGAGGTTAATAACCAAAAGATCTCTATGTTAGGACGTGATGCCCATATATCTAAGTAACTTGTTATCAAACCCTGTGTTGCAATCTCATATGTTAACTGTGTGTTCCATTGTCTACCACTTTATAAAGAGAGAGTGCATTTGTGAAACCATGAACCCCAGTCCATTTTTAATCATAAGAAACACCTTTCCAACACCATATACCACTTTTCTATTTTCAGCCATCATTAAATCCGAAAATACAAAAATACTTTTCATCTTGCATACATCATTAAAAACCCAAAAATATCATTTATCATTGCATCCACCATCATTGCATATTTATTTCTTGTTTGCATTGCATAACTATCCTGATATCATTCTTACACCTTGTGCTTGACAACCACAGGTGAGGTTGAGGACCAAAACATCTAACCTTGTTTTGTAGGTAACCAAAAGAAGGATAAGAAGATAAATCTACCACTTCAGATTCCCCGAGAGTTCGATATTAAACCCTCGAGTCACCCCTCGTGGGGAAAACTGTCTTCCACTTACTATACACTCTGCACTTGGAGTCTCAACCTAATCCCGTTTATTTGTGCAGGCATCAAGACTTGCTCATCGGGTATCACCGTGTTGTCGAGGTAGAAGGGTCACCAGCCCCCGGCGCAGATCTTGCCGCGAGCCTCTCGGGTGGAATCGAAGGTCGCCTGAGGACCTCGATGTAGACCCTGGGAGGCACTGGTTCTTGCTTGGACGCCACCTGTGATAGCTCATCCGCGGCTGTGTTTTCTCCCCGTGGGACGTACACAGCCCGGAAGTTGTCGAAGCGCCGCTGCAGCTTCCAGACCTCCTCGACGTACGGCGCCATCTGAGGGCACGCGTACTCCTTGTTCACTTGTTTGATGACTAACTGAGAGTCACCCTTGACAACGATTTTATTGATGCCGAGGCCGATGGCAGCACGAAGTCCTGCGAGCAGGCCCTCGTACTCCGCCGTGTTGTTGGAGATGTTCCCTTGGTAGTGCATCTGGACGACGTAATTCAGCCGTCCCCGGTTGGTGAGGTTAGGACAACCCCAGCACCTCCTTTCCCCTTGGTGTAGGAGCCGTCGAAGTGCATGGTACAGGCGCTAGGATCTTCCTTCCCGGGGAGGCAGGTTTCCTCTTCCGGGTCGTCGAACGCCGTCTCGGTCCACTCGGCCGTGAAGTCCGCCAGCGCCTGACTCTTGATGTTGTCCGTGTGCTCGAACTTGAGACCGAAACCTTGAAGCTCCATGGCCCACCATGATATGCGACCAGTGGCAAGTGGGTTCTCCAGGGGGCTTCTTAGGTTGTAATTGGATACCACCGTGATGGGATGGCTTTGGAAGGACGGCCTCATCTTGCGGGAGGCAATGAGGATTGCCAGCAGCAGCTTCTGCATCATGGGGTACCGCTCCCGGGCGTTGCGCAGCACTACGCTGACGAAGTAGACCGGGTGCTGCACCTTGCGCGTCGTCGAGTCCTGAGATGGCTCGGCTTCCTCCATGTTGACGTCTTGGGGTGGGGACGAGGTATCCCCCGGCGAAGTTTCGTCGGAGGGAGATTCTCCATTCCCGACGGGCTCCGCACCGTCTGGTAAGGTCGCAGTGACATCAGGATGCGAGACCCCTGGTCACCCGGCAGCCTTCTCTTGCACGGTTGTCCCGGAGAGAGTTCCCGGGTCGCTTGCCCTTGATCTTGCTTGACTTCTTCGGAGGAGCGTCACGCTCTACCACCAGCACAGCGCTGATCACCTGGTTGGTGGCAGCAATGTACAGTAGTAGGGGCTCCTTCTCTTCTGGTGCCACGAGGATTGGCGACGAGGCGAGGTAGCGCATAAGGGACTGCAGGGCTTCCTCAGCCTCGGAGGTCCACTCCACGGGCCCGACTTCTTGAGCAGCCTGAAGAACGGTAAGGCCCGCTCCCCAAGACTTGAGATGAAGCGCCCGAGTGCAGTGATGCACCCGTTGAGGCGTTGTACGTCCTTGACCCGCCGGGGCGCCTCCATGCGCTCGATTGCCTTGATTTTGTCCGGATTCGCCTCGATCCCTCGGTGAGAGATCAGGAAACCCAGCAGCTTGCCGGAGGGGACCCCGAACACGCACTTGTCGGGGTTGAGCTTGAAGTTGACCCGGCGGAGGTTCTCGAAGGTCTCGTGCAGGTCTTGGATGAGGGAGTCCTTGTACCGGGTCTTGACCACGATGTCGTCGAAGTACGCTTCAACGTTGCGGCCCAGCTGTGGCCCAAGGCATGCTTGCATTGCACGCTGGAAGGTAGCGCCGGCGTTCCGGAGGCCAAAAGGCATCCGAGTGTAGCAGTAGCTGCCCTTGGGAGTGATGAAGGCTGTCTTCTCTTGGTCCTCGAGCGACATCATGATCTGGTGGTACCCGGAGAAGGCGTCCAAGAAACACAGCAGCTCGCACCCGGCCGTGGAGTCCACGATCATGTCGATCCGCGGCAGGGGGAAAGGGTCCTTGGGACAGGCCTTATTCACGTCTGTGAAGTCGATGCAGAGTCTCCACTTGAAGGTCATGGGCTTCGGTACCACCACGGGGTTGGCCACCCAGGTTGGATGGGGAACCGACCGGATGACACCAGCTTCTATCAACTTGTCCACCTCGGCGATGATGAATTCCATCTTTTCCTTGCTTTGGTTCCGGAGAACCTGCTTCACGGGGCGAGCCCCCGGATTGACCGCCAGTTTGTGCTCGATCACCTCCCTTGGAACGCCGGGTAAACCTGACCCCTCCCACGTGAAGATGTCAGAGTTTTCCCGAAGGAAGGCGACGAGCGTGCTTTCCTATTTGTCGGTGAGGCGGGCGCCGATGGTGATGGAGCGAACTCCGTCACTGGTTAGCGCCACCTTCTTGGTCAGCTGCGGATCGCCATGGAATGGCGCCTTCTTGGGGGGACTAGATGTGGAGCCCCCAGGGTGCCCTTCGCCCCCGGGGAGAGCCCCATCATCATCCTCCTGTACACCTTGAGGGGCATCCGCCATGATTTCCACCGTCTGGTTCAGCTGGTGAACGCAGTAGATGGCATCGTCGATGTCGGCCTTGACCTTGATCACACCTCACGGCGCCGGAATCTTCAGCATGTTGTTGGTGAAGTGGGAGACGGCCATGAACTTGGCCAGAGCAGGTCTGCCAAGTATGTCGTTGTACGGTAGCGGAGTGTCGGCGATGTCGAAGACGATTTCCTCGGTGCGGAAGTTCTTGGAGTCGCCGAAGGTGACCGGAAGGGTGATCTTCCCGAGGGGTCGAGTAACGCTTCCGTTCACGCCTTGGAACACTCCGGTGTCTTGCAGGCGAGACAGAGGAATTTGAAGGATAGCCAGGACCTTCGCTGACAGCAAGTTGAGGCTGGAGCCTCCGTCGACCAGCATCTTGGTGACCTTGTAGTTGTGGATGATGGGCGACACGATCAGCGGCAGGGTCCCAACCCCGGCAGTGTTGGCAGGGTGGTCCTCTGGGTCGAAGGTGATGATTTGACTGGACCAGTCCAAGGGCTTGGACGGAACAGAAGCAACCGCGTTCAGCTCCCGGACAAGTCTCTTGCAGACGTCGTTGGAGGGAGGCAGAGAAGACCCTCCGTGGATGCACCCGACAACTCCAGTGACTTCTTGATACTTGCCGCCGTTGCCTCCTTGGGGAGCCGGAGCTTCCCCGTTGCCGCCGTGGGCGGCCTCTGGAGTGTTGCACCCGCGACCACCTGACCGCCGCGTCCTCCTCCACGGACCCCGCGGCCACTGTCGGGGGAATACTTTCTGGGTTAACCCGCGGCCCAGTGCGACTTAACTTACTCGCACGGACAAAAAGCCCACTTGGGAGCAAGCCCAATATTGAACCGCCATAAGGAGAAAGATCTAGAAGACATATCCCGGAGGACGTGAAGACCAAGTAGTTTCCGAGTAGGCCTCTGTGGACGTATTCCTTATGGGGGAAGTTTCCTTTTGTAACCTAGCGAGCCTCTGTGTATATAAAGAGGACTCGCAGGACTTAGAGCGGGTCAAGCTATCAAGCCCCAAACCCTAGCTCATACGGCGAGTACCAGATCGGATCGCCTCCATTGTAACACCTCGATTATCATATCAATACCAATCTAGGTAGACAGGAAGTAGGTCTTTTACCTCATATTGAGGGGGCCAAACCTGGGTAAATCTGTGTTGATCTTTGTTCCTGCGATCCCAAGCTCGGAGATGCTTGACTCGCATAATCCCACACCTACGAAGTCATCTATGACACCTGACGTGACAAACCCACGACAGCCACCGCCTCGGTTCCATCCACGGCCGCCTCCGCCTTGGCGACCCGTGGGACAGTCACGAGCGATGTGCCCGGCAGTGCCGTAGTTGTAGCAACCGTCTTGACTGACCCCATCAGCTCGGCGTTGCTCCCGGATGGCGAGGTTCTTGAGCATGCGGCTGTCCTTGAGCAAGTGGTTGCCTTCTGAATGGATGTGGCACCAGGGATCACCTTCACCTTCTTCCTCGGAAGTCAGCGCGGGCTTGGTCTTCTTCGGAAGAGGCTCGGTGACGAAGATCCGCTTGTCGGGTCCAGGGTCCCACTTCTTGTTCTTGGCTGGAGCGACCTTGTCCTCGGGTTCATCCTCCCCGGGGAACTTGGCTCCTTCTTCAGCTCGAGCGCACCGATCTGCAAGCTCCCAGTGCTTACGAGCAGACTCGACGCGATGGATGCTCATCTTCTCGCGCATCCTGGGGTTGCGGACGTTGGCGTGGAAGGACTGGATCACCAACTCCTCCTTGATGCACGGGAAGGTGTTCATCTTCTGGGTGAAGCGCTGGATGAACTTGCGGAGAGTTTCACCCGGCAGCTGCTAGAAGTCGTGGAGATCACTGGGAACCCCCGGGCGCTCGTACCCGCCTTGGAAAGCCCCAGAAACTGCTCCTTCAGTGCCCGCCAGGAACGGATGGAGCACTTGGGAAGGTTCAGAAGCCAAGTCTGGGCGTCTCCCTTCAGGGCCAATGGGAACCAGTTGGCCATCATGACCTCGTCGGCCCCGGCAACCATCGCAGCAAGAGAGTAGATCTGCAGAAAGTCCTGGGGGTTCGTGGTGCCGTCGTAGCGGAGAACGTCGATCTTGAATTTCTTGGGCCAGTTGAAGTGGCGGAACTCAGGGGCGAGGGCGAGGCAGCCTTCGACGAGGTCGATGCCCCGATCTTCCCGGTGGTGACGTTCTCGGCGACGCTCGATGCGGGTGCGCATATCCTCGTTCTGACGGCTATTGAGCTCGTCACGAAGATCTAGGTTGTGCGAGGTAGACGACCCGATGGAGATGGCCTCGTCGTGATCGCGGTTTAGCCGATCAGCCATCGGTGGCGCGGTGCGAGGAGGCGCCGTCTTAGCTTGACGTTCACCACGAGGCTGGCCTCGCGGATCACGTGCCTTGTCTTGTGCTGCTCCGGGATCATCGACGGTGGGAGCTTGAGTGGGTTTGACCCATGGACCACCATCGGCGAAGTCGAGGAGCCTCTCAACGTGAGTCCTCCATTCTTCGTAGACCTTGGGATCGCCACTGCTTGGAGGGAACTGCATCAGGGCCTTGGCAGCGACTAGAGCATCATGGCGAGCTTGCGAGTCCGAAGGCGAGTGCGCGAAGGTCTTGCTCTTGGATGCTCGTGGGTCCCCGCTGGGGCGAACGTCGTGGTTCCCTCCTCCAGCAGTGGGCTCCTTGCCAGCGCCGTTGCAGACGCTCTTCTCCCCCGAGCGAGGAGGCATGGTGGTGCCCTTTGGAGCCGCCGCTCCGCCAGGGCCGTTGTCCTTGTCGCGACCATCCACTTAGCCGGCGTCACCCTCTCCATGGGAGGCGGGGACGGAGAGACGCTCCGCCGAGCGCCAGCAGCACGACGTTCAGCTGAAGCTTGAGTGCGTGAGGGAGAGACCGGCTTGGACGCCGCAGGGTCTCCCTTCTTCCTCGGCGGCTTGCTTGACGAAGAACTTGCCGATGAACTCGATGAAGATGAAACCAGCGCTTGCGCCCCCTACCTGGCGCGCCAGATGTCGTGTCTCGATGCACGGACACCGGGAGTATAGGATACCCCCTTTTAGGTTCGGCACGGGGCGCGAAGGAGGGTGAGAATCGTCTTCTCGGGCGGAGTCTAGATCAAGCTCTCCTCTCTACGATCAAAGCATACAACCAAAGGGACACAAGGAGCTACCCAGGTTCAGGCCGTCCGGAGGCTAAAAGCCCTACTCCTGCATGTCTGGATTGATGGGTTCTTCATAGTGTAGCTTACAATGGAACCTCCCGGATGGGGTACCCGGAAGGGTTTTGGCTGGAGGTAGAAGAAGAACAGATCCTGACCCGGAGGAGATCACCTTCCCCTCTACCTTCGCAGCCCTAGTCTAGTCTTGCTCTGGTTGAACTTATGCCTTGGTTCGACCTTGTGTTTTCCCCCTCTCCTCCGTGCGTTGGTCCTCCTTTTATAGGCTAAGGGGTTGCCACAGGGTCACGTGAGGGGCATGAGGGACCTTCGGGGTGAAGGACCCTCCTCATCTAGTTTAGGAGGAGACGTGGCCTCTCCTTAGCCTAGCGTCTCCTTTGGGTTAGGTGGGAGCGTCCACCTTGGGGTGGACAGGAGCTGACACCACCACGGGACGTGCTTCCCGCCCGCGCTGCCTTCGCCTTGCTTCCCAAGTCTTCTGCGGTGAGGTGGAGTGCTTATCCACAGGGACGTGGGGACGTACCCGAGAGGGAGTCTGGCCTCCTGCCGGGAACTCGGGCTCTCGGGTCCTTCCTGGCCTTCTCGCTTGGTTCGGGGACCCGGCAGGTCCCCAGTACCGGAGCCCTTTGTCGATGTAGGCCTTGCGTGTCCTGACGGTGAACCCGCCAGCTTGACTTGAGTCTTGTTCTTGTCCATCTTCATCTTGGGCCCACATGGGGTGGACCCACTTTGGCAGTACTAGGGGAACCCCATGTTCCACTGCTGCGACACCATTGTCAACTGACATCAATGTTACATGATCGGGAAACCTCGATCATCAATTGCACAATGAACTAGTTAAATAGAGGCTACTAGGGACCTGGCTATTTATGTACCACACGTGTATTAATGTTTCCGCTTAATACAGTTATAGCATGGTATAAAACATATTATGAACAAATGAGATATGATAAATAAAAACACTTTATTAATTGCCTCTAGGGCATATCTCCAACACGTCTCGGTGTCTACCGTGCTCGTGCTCAATCCGAGCGTGCGCCATCGTTCGTCACTTAGGCCTCACCCACTTTTAGCCATCCCCTATGGCACTGCCGTGTATTATACCACGACAGCTGACACCCACCGTGGGGCCTAGCGCGGCGACTGGAGTTACATTTCGCTCAGGACTCCGCACCGCTTCAGGCCAGCGCGTTACGTCAGGACTCATCCTGACGCTTGGGGCGTTCGATTGCATCATGGACAACGCCGCGTGCTACGCGGACGCACCTCCGTCCGCCGGAGGCTCCATCATCCACTTCGGCGACCACCGCGTCTTCGTCGCCGTCACTTCCGGTGAGTACCCTTCTGTGGTCCTCCCCTGCTCGGACGCCTTGTATCTCGAGCACGACACCGACGCCATCTCCTGCAGCTACGCGGAGGTCTTCACGACCAGTGCCGGCACCACCGACCCTGACCTGCGTCCTGACGCAGACAAGCGTCCCACCGGGACGCGCCCTTCCACTACGGAGCATGGAGGCCTGTCCGTGAGGCCGGGCATTACCTCCCTCGAGGCCACCATTGAGGGACTCCTCACCCCCATCGCCGCCGACGCCAACCCGGCTACGACTCTAGCGGCCTGGAGGCTCAATGCCAGCGTATCGTCAACGATGCCCTGAACATGGCCAACTCCTAGCGCCGCATGCTCAACACTCTGCGTGAGTACGAGTCCGCCTACGGCGTCACACTGGCAAGAGACCGTCCCAGTCGGCTTCCCGAGATACGTGCGCGTGGAGGCGCCCTCAGGGACCACATCAACAACGACGGCCGGACACCACCTGAGGTCGTAGTGCGGTGTACACCACGCCGACCGAGAACATGCGCGAGGCGGAGGCCGCGATCACCGAGCTCAACATCCTGCAAGGCGAAGCGCGTGAGGTGCAGTCTAAGCGCGTCGAGCAGCTCATTATCGCTGCCAACCGGCAGCAGGGCGACTCGTCCGAGTGCGAGATGTCGTGACATCGACCCGTCAACTCCGAGGAGGCTTCTTCGCCCCACCACAGCAGGCATAACCAAGGCGCCCGACGGGAGAAGAGCGTCAACTCCGGCAAGAGCAAGCGCCAGGCGAACCGCGACAACCCTGACCAGCGGGCTGGCCAAGGGAAGGCGAAACCTGCTCCTACTCGGGGGCCGGCAAATGCCCTGTAGCCGACAGGCTAGGTCTTTGGGACATGAGGCATCGTCCGACCTGCGCGGCCGCATCGACTCCCTGGTCAGGTCCCACGCCATCGAGGAGGAAACCTCGACTAGCCCAACATGCTTCGGCCCCCGCATGTGCAAGGAGCCGTTTCTGGACCGCTTCTTGCTCCCATGGGAGACGCCCAAGTACAAAGGCACCGCCAAGCCAGAGGATTGGCTCATCGACTACATCACTGCTGTCGGCATTGCGGGCGGCAACAAGCGAGTCGCCGTGCGCTACGTCCCCCTCATGTTGATGGGCACGGCGCGCACCTGGTTGAACATCCTCCCGGCTGGCAGCGTCAACTTCTGGCTGGACTTCGAGGAGGTCTTCGTCGGGAACTTCAACAACACGTACAAGCGACCGGGTCGCCCGCGCCACCTTCAGCTCTTCACGCAGGGCAAGAACGAATCCGACCGCGATTTCCTCACCCGGTGGTCCGAGCTGTGGAACTCCTGCGAAGGAGTAAGCGAGGAACGGGCCATCCAGTTCTTCTCCGCCGGGTGCCGGGAAGGCACAATGCTCAAGCACAAGCTCCTGCGCACCAAGCCGAAGACCATGGCCACGCTCCTGGAGATCGCTGACAAGTACGCTTTGGCCGACTCTGGCATGAAGAAGCCAATCCGACTGGACGACGCTAGCAGGCCGGTTGACGGCGAGCTGAAGGAGAAAGATCCGGCCCCGGGTGCCGACGACCCCAACTCGTCAAGACGGTACGCCGACGGTCGGCGAGACAACCGCAACAAGCGGAAGGGCCAGTACTCGGAGACCCGACGTGACTCCCAGTTCATAGCCTTGGCCGAGGTAGAGCATGCGCCCTCGGGAGGCGACCGAGGCTGCATGAGGTCAAGCAACAAAGACTGGTCCGCGACCAAGTACACCCTCGCCGCCATCCTCGACATGCCCTGCAAGTACCATGGCACGACCCACAAGCCGGCGAACCACACCACCAGGCAGTGCAGCTGGACTAGCCGCATTAGTCGCGGCGAAGGTCTACCGCCTCCTCCAGCACGGCCTCCGGCTGGCGAAGACTGCGACAACCGCAACGACAACCGCAACTGCGATGACCGCAACGACAATCGCGGTGACCGACGTGACGACCGGCGTGGCGCCTCGCCGGTCCCCGGCTCGCGGAGCCGGCAACCAGTGGGCCGAGTTCTCACATCGCGACGCCACCTACGTCATCTACATCAGCCTGCGTGATGACAAGCGCTCCCGGCGCCAGCGCCACACAGAGGTGAACGCTGTAGTTCCTCCCGTCCTCATTACATGAACTGGTCTGAGCAGCCCATCACCTGGGGACATGAGGACCATCCGAAGGTTATGCCTTGGCCAGGCGGCTATGCGATGGTGCTCGACCCGACCATCATCTCCGACAAGTTCGCCTGCGTCTTCTCCCGCGTCCTCGTTGACGGCGGCAGCAGCATCAACATCCTCTACCGCAACACGGCAGAGAAGCTGGGCATCAACCCCGCCCACCTGCAGCCAAGCGCGACGGTTTTCCACGGCATCGTGCCGGGGCAATCCTGTACTCCCATGGGGCCGATCAAGCTGGACGTACTCTTCGGCTTGCAAAGAAACTTTCGCTGTGAGCCGGTCTGGTTTGAGGTGGTGGACCACAAAAGCGCGTACCACGTGATTCTCGGGCGCCCTGCGCTCACGAAATTCATGACGGTCCCCCACTACGCCTACCTGAAGCTGAAGATGCCAGGGAAGAAAGGCATCATCACCATCTTGGGCGACTACAGGCGCTCCGTCGCCTGCGCGACTACCGGCGCGCAGATGGCCGAGGCCCTCATTGTGGCCGAAGAGTTCAGAAAGATCAAGCAGAAGGTTGCCGGGGAGCCGGTCGAGGTGGCCGAGTCCAAGAGGTCGGCTGACGAAGCCGGCTTCCATTCTGGCCGCGACACAAACAAGATCCTCCTCGACCCCTCCAACCCGGACAAGTTCGTCGTCACGGGGACATGCCTCAGCAGCAAATAGGAAGGCGAGCTTGTCGACTTCCTCCGTGAGAATCGAGACATTTTTGCATGGTCTCCAAAATACATGCAGGTGTGCCGAGGGAGTTCGCCGAGCACTCACTTCACGTGAAACCGGACGCCAAGCCAGTACGACAAGGCCTCCGCCGCTTCGCGGACGAAAGAAGAAAAGCAATCGGAGAGGAGATAGCCCGGCTACTCGCCGCCGGGTTCATCATGGAAGTGTTCCATCCGGAATGTCTCGCCAATCCGGTCAAGGTGCTGAAGAAGAACAAGACTTGGCGCATGTGTATCGACTACACGAGCCTAAACAGGGCCTTCCCCAAGGACCCCTTCGCTCAGCCCCGCATCGATCAAGTCATTGATCCGACTGCAGGTGTGAGTTGTTGTCATTTCTGGATGCCTACTCGGGCTACCACCAGATCAAGTTGAATCCCAAGGATCACTTGAAGACATCCTTCATCACCCCGTATGGTGCCTTCTGTTATGTGACCATGCCTTTTGGTTTGAAGAATGCAGGAGCCACATACCAGCGGTGTATGCAGAAGTGCTTGCACGACCAGATCGGTCGCAACGTGCATGCATATGTGGACGACATCGTCGTCAAGACCAAGGAACGAGGCACCCTCCTTGGAGACCTAGAGGAAACTTTCGCCAACCTCCGGCGCTTCAAGATGAAGCTCAACTCAGAGAAGTGCGTGTTCGGCGTCCCGGCAGGCCAGCTACTCGGCTACTGGTGTCCGCTCGCATCATCGAGGCTAACCCAGACAAGATCGCCGCCATCAAGCGCATGAAGCCGCCAACCAACCTCCGTGACGTGCAGAAGTTCACGGCTGCCTCGCGTCGCTGAGTCGGTTCGTCAGCCGGCTCGGGGAGAAGGCCCTGCCCCTGTACATGCTCATGCGCAAGACAAACGGCAAATTCACCTCGACGCCGGAGGCCGACGCCGCCTTCCGGGACCTCAAGAGCGCGTTGTCGTCTGCCTGGGTGCTAGCCCCTCCAACACCAAAGGATCCCATGCTGATGTATATCGCAGCCACCAACCGGGTTGTCAGGGTCGTCCTCGTGGTTGAGCGCCAGCCGCCAGAAGGAGGGAAAGGAGCATCCCATGCAGCGGCCAGTCTACTACCTGAGCGAGGTGCTGTCCATCTCCAAGCAAAACTACCCGCACTACCAGAAGATGGCCTACGGCGTGTACCTCGCCGCCACGAAGCTCAAACACTACTTCCAGGAGCACCCAATCACGGTGGTGAGCACCGCTCCGCTCTCGGAGATCATCAGCAACAAGGACGCCACTGGACGGGTGGCGAAGTGGGCCGTCACGCTGGCTGCCCACCACATCCTCTACGAGCACAGGAACGCCATCAAGTCTCAATTCCTGGCAGATTTCTTCGTCGACTGGGTGAAAACGCAATACCTGCCTCCGGCAGACTCCTCGCATTGGCGGATGCACTTTGACGGCTCCAAAATGCGCGGGGGCTTGGGAGTCGGCATCGTCCTCACCTCTACCAAGGGAGACAAGCTGGAGTACATGCTGCAGATCCACTTCACCGCCTCCAACAATGTTTCCAAGTAAGTGGCCTTGGTCCATGGGCTCCGGCTGGCCAAAGCTATGAACATCCACCGCATCATGTGCTACGGGGACTCGGACATCGTCGTGCAGCAGGTGTCGGGTGACTGGGACACCAAGGACGCCAACATGGCCGCCTACCGTTTCTTCATGCAGCAGATAAGCGGGTGCTTCGAGGGGTGTGAGTTCCACCACGTCCCTCGCACGCACAATGAGGCCGCCGACACCCTGGCATGTCTTGGCTCCACCCGAAAGTCCATCCCGCCAGGCATCTCCCTCGAGCATCTGCACAAGCCCTCCATTAAACCATCGCCCGACTCTGAGTCCATCTTCATGCCGGACTTGGGGGCTCTGACCTCGGCCGCGATTGCCGGTTCGCCGGATCCCGGCGACAGCGTCAAGAAGCCGCGAACCCGGAGCAGGTCGTCGCCCTCCGGTTCCCGGAACTCGGGGGCTGGCGACCCGACATCACCTTCCGGCTCCGAGAGTCCGGGGCCCGGCGACGCAACGTCGCCTTTTGGTTCCGCGGACCCGGGGGCTAGGCAGGCGACAATAGAGTGTGTCTTCGCCATCCGGGAAGTGCCATCTTGGGCGCATCCCTTCCTGACCTACATGATCAAGAATTAGTTGCCCGACGACGAGGTCCTAGCCAGGCAAATTGTGCGTCGCTTCAAAGCCTACACCATCATCAACAACGAGCTGTATAAGCGCAGCGTGTCGGACATTTTCCTGCGCTGCGTCGAGCCGGAGGAAGGATGTGACCTCCTCAAAGACATCCATCAAGGCGAGTGCGGCCACCATGCATCATCAAGGGCCATAGCGGCCAAGGCTTTACGCCATGGTTTCTACTGGCCAACTGCCCTCGCTGACGCCGAGGCGATCATCCGCAAGTGTAAAGGCTTCCAACTCTTCTGGTCGCAGCAGCATCATCCATCAAGGCGAGTGCGGCCATCATGCATCGTCGAGGGCCATAGCGGCCAAAGCTTTACGCCATGGTTTCTACTGGCCAACTGCCCTCGCTGATGCCGAGGCGATCGTCTGCAAGTGCAAAGGCTTCCAACTCTTCCGGTCGCAGCGGCAACAGCCGGCTTTTGCCCTGAAAATGATCCCTATCACGTGGTCGTTTGCCGTCTGGGGGCTCAACATGGTCGGCCCTTTCCGGACCGCGCGCGGCGGCCTGGCGCACCTCCTTGTGGCAGTGGACAAGTTCACCAAGTAGATCGAGGTGAAAGCCATCAAGCGACTGGACGGCTACTCCACCATCGCATTCTTCGACGACATCATCAACCGATACGGGTATCCGCACAACATCATCACCGACAACGGCATGAACTTCGCCAAGGGCGTCTTCGCGCATTTCTGCGCAGCCGTGGAATCCGGCTCGACGTCGCCTCGGTCGCTCACCCGCAAGCCAACGGCCAAGTGGAGAAAACCAATGGGCTCATCTTAGCCGAGATCCGACCCCGACTGGAGGAACCCTTACACCGGGCTCCCGGTTGTTGGTTGGACGAACTGCCAGCCGTCCTCTGGAGTCTGAGGACTACGCCAAACCGGTCAACCGGCTACACGCCTTTCTTCCTCATTTACGGGGCGGAGGCCATCCTCCCAGTCAACATCGAGCACAACTCACCATGAGTCGCCATGTTCGCGGCGGCAGAGGCCAAGGAGGAACGTGAAGACAGAGTGGATCTACTCGAGGAGGCACGCGAGCTAGGCCTCTTGAGGTCGGCCATCTACCAGTAGGACCTGCGACGGTACCACAGCAAGCACATCCGCCGAATTGCATTTCACGAAGGAGATCTCGTTCTCTGGCTGATCCAGGACAAGAAGGGCATGCACAAGCTCTCCCTGCCATGGAAGAACCCATTCATCATTAGCAAGGCTCTGCACAACGACTCGTACTACCTCGTCGACGCACGCAACCCAAAAAAGAGCAAGAAAGATACCTCGGGCGAGGAGTCGGAGAGGCCAAGGAACGCCAGTCTCCTACGCCCCTTCTACGCCTAGGCGTGAGATGTACGTGTCGTTGTATCCAAACTATGAATGAAAGAAGGCATCCCCAAGCTACACTCGGGGGCTGGCTGTTTGTACCAGTTCATTTTGCTTCTCGCCTCTCCGTCTGGCAGACCTCTCGGACTCGTAACCCAGGGGCTCGACGCCGTCTACGGCCTAAGTTTCCCGAGGTCCAGCTTAGTAGCGTCATACGGCACCAGAGGCCCATTCTTCGGTTCCAGCTGCAGACCGCAACCCGGTAGTTTGGCTAGCAAGAGCAAAAGCCCGAGGTCGCCTACACGTGAAAACGCCAAAGGAAAGTGGGCCGTCGGCTCCGCGACCCGCCCAAAGTTGGTTGCTAAGATCACAGTGCTATGCCACTTGTGCCTTGGCATTTCTTCGGTTCCAGCCGCAGACTGCAACCCGGCAGTTCGGCGGGCAAGAGCCTGCGCCAGGCGGCTAAGTGCACAAGAAAACGATCCCGGTACCCAGTCGAGGGCGAGTCGTTTTCATCCGCTGCAATAATCAACCACGTTTACATGCATGAACCCTTATTTGGTATGCTAACAACAAATCTTATTTTTGTCAAAAATGAGTGATTTGGAGAGTCTCGACTCGATCCCCTTGCAGCAGCCCAACCCGAAACTCGGGGGCTGGGAATCGCGCGCTACGCGAGCCGGCTCACCGATGAGCCAGCACTCGCACAAACACCATGACCTCAACCCGGCACTCGGCAACCCGGTTTGCAATTTCAAAGCAAGAACGAGGCAAAGAAGAGTTTCAACTCGGTCACCCTTCAGCGGCCCAACCCGAAACTCGGGGGCTGGGGATCGCGCGCTGCGCTTGCCGGCTCACTGTTGAGCCCGCACTCGGCACAAACGCCATAAGCTCAACCCGGCACTCGGCAACCCGGTTCGCAATTTCAAAGCAAGAACGAGGCAAAGAAGAGTTTCAGTCCGGTCCCCCTTCAGCGGCCCAACCCGAAACACGGGGGGTGGGGATCACGCGCTGCGCTTTGCCGGCTCACTGTTGAGCCCGCACTTGGCAAAACGCCACAACCGCAACCCGGCGCTCGGTGAACCGGGTCCCGGTTTGCAAATCCGAAACAAGAACAAGGAAAAGAAGAGTCTCAGCTCGGCCCCCTTCAGTGGCCAAACCCGAAACTCGTGGGCTGGGGATCGCGCGCTGCGCTTGCCGGCTCACCATTGAGCCCGCACTTGGTGAAAACGTCATGCCGCACCCCGGCAGACGGAGTACCGGTCCCGGCTTGCAAATGGTATCCAAGAACAAAGCAAAGGAAGAGTTTCGACCCGGCTCCCCTTCGGTGAGTCGACCCGAAACTCGGGGGCTAGGGGGGAACCCGGTGAACTCGCTTTCACCCGGTCAAGACAAAGGAAAGCAAGCGAAGTAAAAAATGACAAGTCCAAAAGCAAATAAGCATTAAGAGGAGACGCTGCTCCACACTGAAGTTCACAAGCAAAAAGCTACGAGTTCGACATCAACTAGCAAGTCTATCTACAAATACGCTCGGCATCCCGAGGAGCAAGTCTAAGAAGCGGGGTCGGTGGCCTCGGGTGGCTCCTGGCTTGGCTCGGCGATCTTTGTCGGCTCGAGGACCTGCTCGGTCACCGTCGACAACTCCCGGGCCGTCTCGGCCACCTTCTCCTTCTTCACCTCCCTAGCCAAGTCGCAGATGTCGTCGAAGTCGACCATCCGCATGATCCGGCTGGCCGTCTCGGCGACGCCGGGCAGCTTGCGCAGCTCCTTCAAGTCGGTGCCTCCCGCCATCCGCGGTCAAGTCTTGCGATCTTGACGTCCTTGTACCAGGAGAGCAGAAGCGTCAACGCCACCTCGGCTTCTCCCCGAGCCGCTTTGTCCTGGAAGGTGTCTAGGGCACCCGACACGCCGGCAAGCAGGGCTATGACAGCAGCAGCGCTGTCAGGGTTCTCATCCGGCCACAACTCGCTGCAGACGATGGCCCCGGCATCGTGAAAGGCCCCAGCCAGCTTACCAAGGTGGGCGAGCTTCTCTTCCGTCGTCCCCTCAGGCATCGTCTCGCTAATATCCACAAAGAATTCTGAAGCAAAGAAAAAAGAATCAAGACAAGAAGAGGAGCAGCTAGAAAAGGAAGAAGGAGACACGCGAACTCATGGACGACGGCCTAGTCGATCCGAGCTAGTTTCTCATCCAGCTTCTTCCGGCGGACCTCTTGATGGTGGAGGGCCTGCGAGTGCTCCTCGCGTTCCTGCTCCAAGGTTTTCTCCAGGAGATCAAAGGCCATCACACGTTTGGCGAGCACGACGGTGACCTCGCCCTTCTCCTTCTTCGCGTCGTCGAGCTGCTACGCAAACTTCTCCTTCCACTCGACGAGCTTATCGTATTCCGTCTCGCGGTCGGAATTGGTCTTCCGCAGCTGCTCGGCCTCAGCCCTCAGGGTGTCGACCTCCTGGGTGCGCAGGCGCAGGTCACGCGTCGCCTCATCGAACTCCTTAGCATTGGCGTCGATCTTCGGTGCCATCAAAGCTGCAGGGAGGGAATTCTTCAATTTCCTCTCGAGATGAGAGAGTTCGCTCAACCTCCTTGCCGGCGCAGGAGGCGCCAGTCAGCGGCAAGAGAGAGACAAGAGCAAGATGAAGAAAAGAAACACGAAGGAAGCAATCGCTTACAGTTGGCCTCGTCGAGTTGCTGCTTGAGAAGCCGCACCTCTTCCTCCAGCTGTCGGGTCCACGCTGGCGGCTCCTGCAGCGCCTGACATGAAAGAAAAAGAAAAATCAGCAAAGTAAAAGAGATCCCGGCCGGCTACCCGACAGCCGACCGCGGATGGCCGACACACCGGCTTGACACGTACCTCAACCGATTCGCGGAGAAGACGGCAACCCGCGGACCCGACCTCGAAGGCCTTCGCCGTCCCGCTGATGATCTCCATCGGATCCGCCGCCTGGTGGCCCATCTCCGTCGATGCGCCTGGCACCAGGGTTTGAGTTGCAGGCGGAGTCGGAGACTGGGCCGCGCGGGCCGCTTCCCTCTCAGCCGCCTGCTCTGCTAGCGCCATCTCCACCGCCACCTCGCCAACAGTTTTGGTGCTGACGAGGTCAGCACCTCCTCAGTGCGGTTACCACCTCTGGCGAGAGTTTTTGCCGCCGCCGCTCCCTCCTGTGCAACGACGTCGCCATCGACCACCACCGTCTTCACGATGGCAGACTCCAAGGCGGGAGACGTCGGCCTATCATCGCCTTCCTTGCCCCCTCACCGGCTCCTAGCTCAGCAAGGACAAATTCGTCCGACTGGGGAGTCGGGGCGCGGTCGTGCCTGGAATCCACCTCCGCGCCGCCACCTGGCAACGGGTAGCTGCACACGACGCTAGCTGAGGGCAGCGTCTCCACAGCTCTGCACAAGAAAAAGAAGAAGCAACATGAAGAAGAGCGCAGGAAGCAAAAGAACATACGCGGTGACTGGATGAAGTCAGAACTTACCGGCAACCTTGGGGCGGAGGACCTCCCTCCTCGCCATGACGAGGGCACGCTTCTTCACCACCGGAGTTTTCTGCCGCCCGGCTGGACGTCGCCTCGGTGTCGCGTGCCTGCTTGTCTAGAAGCCGGGAGCGCGACTTCTACAACATCATCGTCTTCATCATAGACAGGAGCCATCTCAGCACTCCATTCATCGGACCAGTCATGCATGTCGGGCAAGGTGATAAACTTACCCGAATCGGCCGCCGCGGAGCCCGCCTGGCTCGATTGTGGCTCCAGGCCATGGTCACCTGGATCGGCATCGCTGTATTCCTCCACAGCTTCCGCCAGGCCGGCTCCGTCGCCTTCTTCCAGATCAGCGACAGCCGGATCCTCAGTCTCCCCGACGCCTTCCGGGCAGGCGGCAAGATCGTCAGCGAACTCAGGGCCCTCGGGGCCATCTTCCTCCTTCTGGCAGTCGAATTCCTGAAGGTCGCAAGCCGGTTAACCGAGTACAAGACAACGTAATGACGGAGAAGAAGAAATGAAAACTTACCACCGGAGGTCGGTCCTGCCGGCTGTAGGGCGTGATACGTCTCAAACGTATCTATAATTTCTGATGTTCCATGTTTATATTATACCAATTGTTACATGTTTTATATACACTTTATAGCATTTTTATGCATTTTCTGGGACTAACCTATTAACAAGATGCCATAGAGCCAGTTCCTGTTTTCTGCTGTTTTTGTATTCCAGAAAAGCTGTTCTGGAAATATTCTCGGAATTGGACGAAACTTGGACATGACCTCCTATTTTTCCAACACGTGCACGGAGTCCAAAGGAGAGACGGAGACAACCTAGGAGACAGCCACACCATGGGGCGGCGCGGGCCCACCTCCTGCCGCGCCGTGGGGTGGTGTGGCCCCCTCGGGTGCCTCCAGCCGCCGCCCTTTCGCCTATATATCCCCCCGACGCGAAAGCCCTAAATACCCGAGCCATATTCCACGAAAAGTTCCGGAGACGCCGCCGTCGTCAACCCTAGCTCGGGAGGGTGTAGAAGCCCTTCTCGGCACCCTGCCGAAGAGGGGAATCATCACCGGAGGGCTCTACATCACCATGCCTGCCTCCGAAGTGATGCGTGAGTAGTTCATCCTTGGACTACGGGTCCATAGCAGTAGCTAGATGGTTGTCTCTCCTCCGTGTGCTATCATGTTTAGATCTTGTGAGCTGCCTATCATGATCAAGATCATATTATTGTAATGCTACATGTTGTGTTTGCTGGGATCCGATGAATATTGAATACTATGTCAAGTTGATTATCAATCTATCTTATATGTTATTTATGATCTTGCATGCTCTCCGTTACTAGTAGATGCTTTGGCCAAGTAGATGTTTTTAACTCCAAGAGTGAGTATTTATGCTAGATAGTGGGTTCAGTCTCCAGTAATCTGGGAGAGTGACAGCAACTTCTAAGGTTGTGGATGTGCTGTTTCCACTAGGGGTAAAACAGTAATGCTTTGTCTAAGGATAATTGTATTGTTTACATTACGCACTTTACTTAATGCAATAATCTGTTGCTTGCAACTTAATACCAACGGGGAACACGGATGTCAACCTGAAGGTGGATTATTAGTCATAGATGTTGTTGGATAACGGTCTATGTATCATGTTCTAATGCCCAATTGAATATCATAGTAGTCATCTTGTTATATATGCATTGTTATGCGCTCAATATTTTATCAATTGTCCAGCTGTAATTTGTTTACCCAGCATGTTAGTTATCTTTTATGGAGAGACACCACTAGTGAACTGTGGACCCCGGTCCATTCCTTTACACTGATAATACAACCAACTGCAATCATTGTTCCTTTTCATTCTCTGCAATTAAACACTATTTTCCACACCATACGTTTAATCCTTTGTTTTCAGCAAGCCGGTGAGATTGACAACCTCACTGTTTCGTTGGGGCAAAGTAGTTTGATTGTGTTGTGTGCAGGTTCCACGTCAGCGCGCCACTGACAACCTTCAGAAGTGATTTCTTACTCCTACTGGATTGATAACCTTCGTATCTTACTGAGGGAAAACTTGCTGCTGCACTGCTTCATACCTTCCTCTTGGGGTCTCCCAACGAACGTGTGCTTTCACGTCATCAAGCAATATTTTCTGGCGTCGTTGCCGGGGAGTAAGAAGACTTCTGCAAGGGCAGTCTCACGCTTCCAATCTCATTACTTTGTTATTGTCTTGCTGAGTTATTATGTCTAGCTCTTTACTTGCTATCAATGGTCACTTTCCTTGAAACTAGTCCTATGGCTGAAAACAACATGAGGGAGCTTTATGAAATTTATCTTGAGTTGGGACATGAGGTGTTTGAAGAGAAAATTAAAAGCCTATGGAAATTTATTTACATAACAATCATGATAATAGCATACATTGTTTGAACATCATTATTGCTAATGCCATGGAAAGATCTAAGCTTGGGGAAGCTGGTTTTGATGAAAATATTATTTTTAATCTCCTAGCTTTGGAGGAGGAAATTCGCTTTGATGATACTTTTCCTCTAATTTATGATGATTATAATGATGGATGTGCTAGTTTTACTCCCACTATTACTAATGAAATTGATTATGCTTATGTGGAGAGTAATGATACTTTTATGCATGTGGATCATGATAAGAATGATTTATGTGACAGTTATATTGTTGAGTTTGTTCATGATGCTACTGAAAGTTATTATGAGAGAGAAAATATGGTTGTAAAAGTTTTCAAGTCACTAAAACAATTCTCTTTATGTTGAAAGTTTTGAAGTTGTACTTGTTTCATCTTTCTATGCTAGTTGCTTTATGCTTCAATAATTTATTTTGTTACAAGATTCCTTTGCATAGAAAGTGGGTTAGACTTAAATGTGTTTGATATTTGCCTCTTGATGCTCTTTTTGTTTTTCAACTCTTATTCTTATGAGAGCATCATTAAAATCTTATAGCCTAGCTAAAAGGCATTAAAGAAAGCGCTTTTGGGAGGCAACCCATTATCTTTTGTTTTCAGTTTTTAGTCAAGGTGTGTTTACTTCTGTAGCAATGCCTTTGTATCTTTATTTTCTTACATTGTTGTGCCAAGTAAGGCCTCTAATAGGAAGATGATGCTAGATTTGGATTTCTGCGCAGGAACAGATTTCTGCTGTTCACCGTATTGCTTCTGTAAAATCACAGAAAAATTATTTAAAAAATTTTTGTGCGTGATCCTCAGATATGTACGCATCTTTCATTAGTTTGAGTTTTTCGATCTGAGCAACGTAAGTGCCTCGAAAAAATTCGTCTTTACGGACTGTTCTGTTTTAGACAGATTCTGCCTTTTATTTTGCATTCTCTCTTTTACTAGTGTTGAGTGGAATTTTTTTTGGTGGAAGAGCTTCACATAACATCAGTGGCAGTAGCTAATGTTAAAAGTAAGTCATGTTTGTGTCCTTATAGAACATGTGAGTTTTTGATTGTGCACTAACCCTCTAATGAGAATTATTCTGAGTTTGGTGTGGCGGAAGTTTTCAAGGGTCAAGAGAGGAGGATGATATAATGTGATCAAGAAGAGTGAAGAGCTTAAGCTTGGGGATGCTCCCATGGATCACCCCAGCATATTTCAAGAAGACTCAAGCGTCTAAGCTTGGGGATGCCCAAGGCCCTTCTTCATCAGCAACTTATCAGGTCATCTCTAGTGAAACTATATTTTAATTCTTTCACATCATATGTGCTTTACTTGGAGCGTCTGTGTGCTTTTATTTTCAGTATTTTATTTTCTGAGATCAACTTGTTGGATCCTAGCAATCTTGTTTGGGAGAGAGACACGCTCCGCTTTTTCATGTGAATACTCCTATTCTTCACTTATACTTGTTGAGTATTCTTTCTAGCTATTGCTATGCTTTTAGCTCCTGTTTTTCATGCATCTCTTGTTCAGAGCTGTTAGTTCTTTTAGAAAGTACTCTCTTGTTTCACTTATAATTATTTGGAGAGTTTGTGTTGAAATAAATTGATTGGTGTTTGGTTGGAACAGAAAATGTTGCATGTGGTAGATGGTATAATGGAAAAAGCTTACATATTCTTGTAGATCACTGTATTGGATAATTTGATACTTGTCAATTGTTTTGAGTTATCAAGTAGTTCATGTTTAAGCTTTTGTATCATGTAGTTAAAACCTATTAGTGAAGAAATACCGTAAAGCTTGTTGAAATTTGGTTTGTATGATTGGTATCTCTAAGGTCTAGATATTTTCTAGTAAAAGGGTTTGGTTAACAAGGAAGACAGTGTAGAGTCTTATAATGCTTGCAATATGTTTTCATATGAGTCTTGTTGTCGGTTGATATCCTGTGTTTGCTTCAAATAACCTTGCTAGCCTAAATCTGTACTGAGAGGGAATGCTTCTCGTGCATCCAAAACCTTGAGCCAAAATCCATGCCATTTGTGTCCACCATAACTACCTATATGTGGTATTTCCTTGCCACTCCAAGTAAATTTTTCATGTGCTACCTTTAAACTATTCAAAACTTTATTATTCCTTTTTGTGTCAATGTTTACCAAGCTCATGAGGACGGGGTGGATGTCTTTATGTCAACTGTCAAACAGACTTTACCACCGGACTAGTGGCATATACATCCGCTTATCCATTAATTTTGCAAAAAGAGCTGGCAAATGGGGTGCCCAGTCCCAATTAATTACAACTTTAACCGCTTAATTCTCTTCACATTTTTGCCCTGATTTATCAGACAAGCAATGATACAGTGAAATATCTGCATGTGTAAACAAAAGAGAAAGAGGGATGATCTGCCTTGCTGGTAGAAATAACGTCCTTCATGGGAGCCGCTCTTAAAAGTCTGGTTGGCAGGGGTCATATTGTACTTTTCCATTTTCTGATTCGTTGACAATTAACAAACACCTCCCAAAATTTATTTTTACTCTCTATATGATTTCAAAAACTTAAAAAGCTCTAGCACATGATTTAATCCCTGCTTCCCTCTGCGAAGGGCCTTTCTTTTACTTTTATGTTGAGTCAGTCTTCCTACTTCTTTCTATCTCAGAAGCAAACACTAGTGTCAACTTTGGTGCAACAATTTTTATATGCTAGTATATTGTACTTATTATATTGCTTTGTGTTGACAAATATCCATGAGATATACATGTTGAAAGTTGAAAGCAATTGCTGAAGCTTAAATCTTCCTTTGTGTTGGTTAAATACCTTTTACTTAGAATCTATTGCTTTATGAGTTAACTCTTATGCAAAACTTTTGATGCTTGTCTCGAAAGTACTATTCATGAAAAGTTTTTGCTTATATGATTCAGTTGTTTGCTCATTATCTATTTGTTAGCAAACTATAGACCATTGACCTGGATCACTTCATTCATAACATGTGCTTTACAATACTATTTGATCAAGATTATGATGGTAGCATGTCACCTCAGAAATTATTTTGTTTTTATCGTTTTACCTACTCGAGACGAGTAGAACTAAGCTTGGGGATGCTTGATACGTCTCAAACGTATCTATAATTTCTGATGTTCCATGTTGATATTATACCAATTGTTACATGTTTTATATACACTTCATAGCATTTTTATGCATTTTCTGGGACTAACCTATTAACAAGATGCCACAGTGCCAGTTCCTGTTTTCTGCTGTTTTTGTATTCCAGAAAAGCTGTTCTGGAAATATTCTCGGAATTGGACGAAACTTGGACAGGACCTCCTATTTTTCCAACAGTACACGGAGTCCAAAGGAGAGACGGAGACGATAGGAGGCAGCCACACCATGGGGGGCGCGGGCCCACCTCCTGCCGCGCCGTGGGGTGGTGTGGCCCCTCGGGTGCCTCCAGCCGCCCTTTCGCCTATATAATCCCCCGACGCGAAAACCCTAAATACCCGAGCCATTATCCACGAAAAGTTCCAGAGACGCCGCCGTCGTCAACCCTAGCTCGGGAGGGTTCAGAAGCTCTTCCCGGCACCCTGCCGGAGAGGGGAATCATCACCGGAGGGCTCTACATCGCCATGCCTGCCTCCGGAGTGATGCGTGAGTAGTTCATCCTTGGACTACGGGTCCATAGCAGTAGCTAGATGGTTGTCTCTCCTCCTTGTGCTATCATGTTTAGATCTTGTGAGCTGCCTATCATGATCAAGATCATATTATTGTAATGCTACATGTTGTGTTTGCTGGGATCCGATGAATATTGAATACTATGTCAAGTTGATTATCAATCTATCTTATATGTTATTTATGATCTTGCATGCTCTCCGTTACTAGTAGATGCTTTGGCCAAGTAGATGCTTTTAACTCCAAGAGGAGTATTTATGCTAGATAGTGGGTTCAGTCTCCAGTAATCTGGGAGAGTGACAGCAACTTCTAAGGTTGTGGATGTGCTGTTGCCACTAGGGGTAAAACAGTAATGCTTTGTCTAAGGATAATTGTATTGTTTACATTACGCACTTTACTTAATGCAATAATCTGTTGCTTGCAACTTAATACCAACGGGGAACACGGATGTCAACCTGAAGGTGGATTATTAGTCATAGATGTTGGATAACGGTCTATGTATCATGTTGTAATGCCCAATTGAATATCATAGTAGTCATCTTGTCATATATATGCATTGTTATGCGCTCAATATTTTATCAATTGCCCAGCTGTAATTTGTTCACCCAGCATGTTAGTTATCTTTTATGGAGAGACACCACTAGTGAACTGTGGACCCCGGTCCATTCTTTTACACTGATAATACAACCAACTGCAATCATTGTTCCTTTTCATTCTCTGCAATTAAACACTATTTTCCACACCATACGTTTAATCCTTTGTTTTCAGCAAGCCGGTGAGATTGACAACCTCACTGTTTCGTTGGGGCAAATTAGTTTGATTGTGTTGTGTGCAGGTTCCATGTCAGTGCGCCACTGACAACCTTCAGAAGTGATTTCTTACTCCTACTGGATTGATAACCTTGGTATCTTACTGAGGGAAAACTTGTTGTTGCACTGCTTCATACCTTTCTCTTGGGGTCTCCCAATGAACGTGTGCTTTCACGTCATCAGGACGCCAGGCCCCACTCCCAGCCCTCAACCGCAGACTGCCGGGAGATAGTGTACAGCCAGCCGGACAGAGCCTTGGGCCCAAGGTTGTATTGGGAGACCCTCGTCGGGTCGTTGTTCCCATTGATGAAGCACATCTTGTGGGCTCGCTCCTGCAGCGGCACCACGCGCTGCGCCATCCAGGCTAGTGCCAGATCCCGACATGTCAACCCATCGCTAACCAGCTTCGTGATTTGCCTCCGGAACTTGGCGCGTTCCGGGTGGACGGCTTGCTACGACGCGTTCCAGTGGGATCGCGGCGGCTCGGTCTTCCGGAACGGCGCCAACTTGATGATGTCCTCCTTCGTCGCATTCTTCACGTAGAACCAACTGTGCTGCCACTTCCGCGCGGACTCGGGCATGGCGAGCTCGGGGATGTCGCTCTTTCGGCGCACGATGGACGTGGCGCCGCACTCGACCAGATCCCCGCCGCCCCCGTGCTCCGTCTGCGCCTTGAGGGAGAAGAAGTCGCGGAAAATCTCCACGGAGGGCCACACCCCGAGGTAGGCCTCGCAGAGTGTGGCGAAATACGAGAGCGTCATGACCGCATTGGCCCCCAGATGGTGCATCTGGAGGCCATAGAACTGGAGAAGCGAGCGAAGGAACGGGCTCGTGGGCAGCCCGAACCCACGCTCGATGTGGTGGATGAAGCACAGCCGCTCGCCTGTCTTCGGGTGCGGCTCCATCTCCTTCGGGTGGGGAGGCGCCAAGTGAGAAGCTTCTCCGGCGGATCAACCCCTTGCGGCTCAAGTCCTTCTCCTTCACAGTCGACGTGCTCCACGCGCCCTTCTCCGCCATTCCGGTGAGCTCTCTTCGATGACGGATGGCCGAGACTGCCTGGGCTCTATGTTGGAATCGTGAGAGTAGGCGGAGTGCGTGAGGAAGAACATGAAGGGGAACAAGAATGAGGAGTAATTTCTCACCTCCCCTGCGGCGGTGAATATTTAACTGGGAGGGGAAAACGGTAACTTCCGTGGATCATGCCTCGCGGCGCGCCCACGATCGTCATGCGGGGGCGGTAACGGCTCGCCACGATCTCCACTCAACGGACGGTTGGCGCAAAAGATCTCGTGCGTGGGCGGTTGCCACAGAAGATCCCACACGGGAATCGAAGCGGCGCCCTGTGCACTGCGCAGCGCGTCGTGGCTGGCGTCATCCCTGACGTCAGCCGCGGAGTGCTCGAGACAGACAGGAACCCAGAGTCGGCACGGGAGGTCGACTCCGGCAGCCGGAACTCTTCACTACGACTATGTCATCTACAACGACAAAAAACTTAGGAGCTCCCGCAGGCTTCTAGCCGTGCCGACGTCGAAGCCTCCCCGAGCTCGGGGGCTACTGTCAGGGGAATATTGATACGTGTCAAACGTATCTATAATTTTTGATGTTCCATGCTTGTTTTATACCAAATGCTACATGTTTTATTTGCATTATATATTATTTTTATGCATTTTCTGGACTAACCTATTAATAGTTTCAAAAGTGCACATTGTTCTTGTTTTACACTTTCATGTGTAGGAATTGACAAGGACGCAAAAGAAGCCGAGTTGGCGTTGGACTTTGATCTCCTGAAATCTGTCTCCGCCAAACAATTTTTAAAGATGTCCCCAAAACGACCCGAAGATGACGTCAAATGGAAAAAGTCTAGTCGCAAAAGTTTTTGAAAATTTTCCGCTGATCATCGCGGAGTCGGACATCGCCCAAAACGGAGCCCGTGGGTCCCACATGCCACCTGGGCACTGCGGAAAGTAGGACCACACCCAGGGGTTGTCTGGCGGCCTCGTCCACCGCCTCGCGTCGCCTCTTCGCATATAAGTACCCCCGTGACCTAAAACTCCCGCATGCAGAAGGATTTCCCCCGAAACACATCAGAGCACCGCCGCCATCGAAACCTAGTTTCGGGGGTCAAAAGTTCCTGTTCTCTCACCCTGCCGGGACAGGGATCGACCCCCGCAGCCATCTCCATCTACTACGCCACCTCCAAGCCGCCTCCATGATGGTTTGTGAGTAGTTCCCCGCTGGACTACGGGTTCTAGCAGTAGTTAGTTGGTACTCTCTCTCTCATGTACTTCAATACAATGATCTCATGAGCTGCCTTACATGATTGAGATCCATCTGATGTAATCAGTGTTGTGTTTGTTGGGATCCGATGAATTGTTACATTATGATCAGTCTATCTATTAAGTTTGTGAGTTATTTGTTGCTGCAATCTTGTTGTGTTTAATGTTTGTCACTAGTACACAAGTGGCATGATCTTAGATTTAAGCTCTATAATTGTTGCTTAGATTGTATCTACAAGTTGTATGCACTTGTTGCTGTCCGGAACCCGAGGCCCCAAAGTGACAACAATTGGGACAACCAGAGGGGATGGCTGTAGCATGAGGATCACATGTTTTCACCAAGTGTTAATGCTTTGCTCCGGTACTCTATTAAAAGGAGCACCTTAATTACCAGTAGGTTCCATGATTGGCCCCGCTGCAAACTGGCTGGTAGGACAAAAGATGTCATGCAAGTTTCTTGTTTCAAGCACGTATGACTATATATGGAAAACATGCCTACGTATGATTTATAGATTGGATGTTCTGTCTTAATGTTGTTTCAATTCTGTCAATTGCCCAACTGTAATTTGTTCACCCAACACATGTCTTTTGTTTGGAGAGTTACCTCTAGTCAAGCTATGAACCCCGGTCCATATACACGCCATCAACTATTTTCCGCGTCATTGCCTCCGCTGTTACTGTTACTACTGCTACTTTATTGTTATTATTGCTCTCATATTATTGCTGCTTTCACGTCACTCTTGTTGCTAGTGCTTTCCCAGGTGTGGTGGAATTGACAACTCCGCTGCTAAGGCTTATAAGTATTCTTTGTCTCCCCTTGTGTCGAATCAATAAATTTTGGGTTTACTTCCCTCGAAGACTGTTGCGATCCCCTATACTTGTGGGTCATCAAATATTTCCCGGGTACCCGACTTGCGGTTCCAGACGGCCACCCGGAGTCGGGTCACCACCTCTCCCGCCAGTCGACGCCTAGGATCCTTCTGACATGACAAAGACAAGAAGACAAGGAGGCATGGGCGGAGGTACCTGCCGAGCTCCCGGAGTCAACTACATGACGTTATTAACAGTGATCAGTGTACAGTGGACAGTGGTCAGCCGACCATACCGACGGGACGGGGAGTTGACATGCCATACTGATACGTCTATCTATAATTTTTGATGTTCCATGCTGATATTATATCAATTGCTACATGTTTTGGTTACACTTCATATCATTTTTATGCATTTTATGGGACTAACCTATTAACAAGATGCCACAGTGCCAGTTCCCTGTTTTCTGCTGTTTTTGGTTTCAGAAAATCTATTAAGGAAATATTCTCGAAATTGGACGAAACAAAAGACATCGTCAATAATATCACGAGGAGATCACGGAGTCCAAAGGGGAGTCGGAGCAGACCCACCAGGGGGCCACGCCACACTAGGGCGCGGCCCAGGGTGGGCCCGCGCCCCCCTATGGCGTGGTGGCCCCCCTCGGCCACCGACGCCGCCTCTTCGCCTATATATTCTCCGCGACGCGAAAACCCTATTACGGTCGATCATATTCCACGAAAAGTTCCGTCGCGGCCGTCATCGTCAATCTCAGATCGGAGGAGTTCTGAAGCTCTTCCCGGCACCCTGCCGGAGGGGAGATCATCATCGGAGGGCTCTACATCACCATGCCTGCCTCCGGAGTGATGCGTGAGTAGTCCACCCCTGGACTACGGGTCCATAGCAGTAGCTAGATGGTTGTCTCTCTACCTTGTGCTTCCATGTTTAGATCTTGTGAGCTGCCTAACATGATCAAGATCATCTTATTGTAATGCTAGATGTTGCGTTTGCTGGGATCTGATGAATATTGATACCATGTTTATTCAAGTTGTTTATCTATGTGCTCTTGATCTTGCATGCTCTCCATTGCTAGTAGATGCTTTGGCCAAGTAGATGCTTGTGACTCCAAGAGGGGGTATTTATGCTCGATAGTGGGTTCAGTCTCTAGATATCTGGATCAGTGACAGAAAGGTCTAAGATGGTAGATGTGTTGTTGCTACTAGGGATAAAACATTGGTGCAGTGTCCAAGGGCACTTGTATTGATTACATTACACACTTTACTTCATGCAATAATCTGTTGTTAGCAACTTAATACTGAACAGGATGCGGATGCAGCCTTGAAGGTGGATTATTTAGGCATAGATGCGGTTGGAATAACGGTCTATGTACTTTGTTGTAATGCCCAACTAGATTTCATAGTAGACATCTTGGCATGTATTGCATTGTTATGCCCTCTCTATTTGTCAATTGCCCAGCTGTAATTTGTTTACCCAACATGCTAGTTATCTGTTCTGAGAGAGACACCACTAGTGAACTGTGGACCCTGGTCCAATTTCCTCATACTGTTTACACAACCTGCTGCAATCATCTGTTTCCTGTTACTTGCTGTTTTTCCTGCTGTTTTCCACACCATACGTTTAACTCTTTGTTTCTGCAAGACCGGAGAGATTGACAACCTCTCTGTTTCGTGTTGGGCAAAGTTCTAGTTTGTGTCTGTGCAGATTCCACGTTGGTGCAAGCTCCCTAGCGCCAGGGGGAGTCAACATCAACAACCTTCCGATAGATCGTCAAGTCCTACTGGATTGATAACCTTGGATAGATTATTCAAGGGAAAACTTCTACTGTCTACATCATAACCTTCCTCTTGGGGTTCACCAACACGTAGCCATCAAGCTATTTTCTGGCGCCGTTGCCGGGGAAGTACTCATCATCACCATCATCATCATCCTCAAATACTCTCCTGTCAACCAGGCACCACATACCGCTGACCGGCGTGGCTGACGTCTCCCACAGTACGCAACACTGTGGGTGGCCGTTGGCTCGGGCCCCGCCCGCTACTTGGCAGGCTGGCTACCCGGCACATAACTTGTAACCGGCCCCCAGTCCTATATAAGGATGGCCGGACACCCCATGGAAGGGGTTCGGTTCATTCGACTCAGCCCAGTTGATACTCATCATCCACCATAGCTCAGAGAGCACGACATACAGCTCGAGGAGCACCATTGTAGCTCTTGTGATCATCGTATATAGATCTAGGTAGGAGTAGGTTGTTACCTCCACACGAGGGCCCCGAACCTGGGTACTTCTCGGTGTCTACCATGCTCGTGCTCAATCCCGAGCGTGCGCCATCGTTCGTCACTTAGACCTCACCCACTTTTAGCCATCCCCTATGGCACTGCCGTGTATTATACCACGACACGCGGACCGCCAAGAACTCCACCACGGCCTTCGCTATGGCGAAGACCAAAGCAATATAGCCGGCGGGCGGGCGCATCTCCTGCACAGCCTCCGCCATGGCCGCCGCCAATGTCTCCGCCGCATCTGGGATGTTGGCCGCCGCGCGCATCTCCGCCACAATGGCGGCGTAGCGCTCACGCGTGAGCTTCGAGTGGGTCGTGGCCAGGCGGCGAGGCATGATGCACGCGGCGGCGGCTCTTGGATTGGCCGGTGAAAGGCGGATGGAGGTGGTGGATAAGGCTAGCCAGGGTATGCTCTAGATGAAGGGGAATATCGGAGGGGATGGATTTCTACCGTCCGGCGCCGTAGTTAATAAAACTCACAAGTCCGGAGGGGAATCTTGGGCGCTGCGTCGGCCGGCCGCGGTTCCGGGTGGGGACCCGGAGGTCATTTATCCGGAGGTTCAGACACTGCGCCGTTCACACTGGAAAAAATGTGGTCAAAGCCTGCGCATGTAGACATCCATGCGATCTGGTCATCCATTTCAAATAGTCCGGAGGGTACGGATGTTTAAAAGTATGGAAAGATCAAATTTTGATATATTTGCAATATACGTGATAAATTCTGAGCTACATGTATGCATCCATATTGTCTATTCGTCGTTATATGGCGCAAATATCGCGCGAGATCCAAATGTTTGCTAATTTAATACCCGGAGGGTTCTGCTATGATACAAATGTTTGCTAATTTAATATACCGAAAATGATGTACATGGACGAATAATCCTTATTATGGTATTATGGTAACTCTATGAGCCCACTATCTGAAACCATAAAAATTTCTCATATTTTGTGAAAAGTTATTTGATAGGTTTGAAGTATAGCTGTAAAGAAGAAGAACATCGTTAATACAACCAGACTACCTGATAAATTATCTTCGGTATATGAACCTATTTCTCCTTCTACAACTCAGTGTAACATTAATTAGGACGCATAAATCATTTATCTACACTTTTGTTTGAATATTTTGTAAGTATTTTGGATTATGGTAAATCTCGGAGTGAACAAACATATCCGGACGGTGCTGATTGTGAATAACTGGCGGCAAAGTGAAAATTCCGGGCTCCAAATCGATAACGGGTGGGTGAAATTTTCCCCTCTTGCCGCCACGCCACAAATCGAAATCTCGCCCACCTCCCCACCAAACCCTCGCCCGCCTCCCCGCCGCCGTCCCACTCATTCCCCGCCTCCCCGCCGCCGTCCCCCTCACTGCCTGCGTAGCTGCCGCCGTTCCCCGTCGCTGCGCCGATCCGCCGTCATTTCCCGTGGCTGCGCCTCCCCACCACTGTTCCCATTAGATGCGCCGGTCCGCCGCCGTTCCCCACGGCTGCGCCTCCCCGCCGCCATTCCTAGTCGCTGCGCTGGTCCGCTGCCATCCCTTGTCGCTGCGCCTTCCTGCCGCCTTACGTGACTCTACCTGACGCTGTCGGCTCCGAACCGGCCCGTCCCCACAGCACATCTTGCCTCGCCGTGCAGCTAACTCCTTGGTTTGCTGCATGTTCTAACCCTAGTTTTCAATTTATTTTAGAAATTGTGTTGCGCATTTTTAGGAATTTGTGCTGCATGTTGTCTAGTTTTAATTAGTTCTCAATTAGATAGCTTCTTGGTTTGCATATCATGTGTTACGAATTTGTGATGCCCACATTTGTTTGAAAACTAGCTTGAATTGTTATGATATAGGAATTCGTTATGCACATATGTTAACTTAATTAATTAACAGGAAATGGCATGCCCATTATGCAGCACGAGTGCTCTAGCCTCCTCAGTGGAGCCAATTTTAGTGTTCATCTGCAAGCTGAGAGTCGTCACAGCAAGTCATTCGTAAGTAGGACGATAACTTCTAATATTCTTTAACATGTTTCTGTTGCATAGTACTGTATAATACCGCTTATTATCATGTTTCTATTGCACAGGTAGTACCGTGCAACGCTCGGAAAGCGTTCAACCGGGTAGTAGGCGCCACTATGTTGTTTCGTGCTCTTGAGAAAACATACACCATTTATGTGACCAAAGGACGGAGGACGACCCGCTTGCACGGCTTAGGATGGGAACACTTTGTCCAGCACACCAATGTTCACAGGGGAGTAGTGCTGCTTGTTTTTACTATTGCAGGACCAAATCCCAGGATTTATGTTGCCTTTATGGAATATGCCAAGAATGAAGAGCACAATGAGCAGGATTATGAAAGTTTTATCTATTGTTCTGGGAGTTCTGTTGGGAGTGACGAAGGGGCCACTTACATAGTTTCCCCAAGAGTTCATCTGAAGACAGATGAGAACGACCGCTTGGTTCAGCTTCTACCCGTAACGGCCGATGTCGGTATTCTTTTTGTGACCCGTTTGACGATCACAAATTTGAAGAGACATGATATGGTATATATGTGCCTCTTTCCAAAGTTAAAATTCAAGAAGAACTGCCTCTTTACCCGGTATATATGCCTCTTTAATTCCTAAGTTAATATACTGTAGGTTGTCCTTTATGCGCAGAAACTACCTAAGATCGTAGTGCAAGGCGCTGGCCTACCAACTCATGGCAAAATTGGACTACGACTTGGCGCAACTGGGGCCGTCACAACCATTAAGTACAACAAGAAAAATGATGGCCGCATTGAGTTCGACAAGCTGGGGTGGAAGAATTTCATTGAAGGCAAGCATTTTAAGATCAATCAACCTATTTTGATCAATCACCTAAGCTTGAAGGTCATGATTGAGATGTAGATCATATAGAACAATATTTCATCTAGATTGTTGATCAATTTTCTAGGTAGTTTGTTCGCACGAAAATGCAGTTTTCAATAATCTATCTAGCTAGTTTCCTGAACATTTTCTACATGTACGTGTTGTATAACAGATTTCAATAATGGTACATTTTTGCTTTGTATAACTAGCTGCCTAAAATCGGCCGGTTTGCTATAATTATTCTGTTTTAATTTGCTTCACCAAGTTGGACCCCCCGAATATATTCCCGAAGGCAACGAATATTACGCCCGAAGGGACATGTCGGACCCCACGGGTTGTGCGACGGCCAGCGTTTACGTACGTCTCTGATTAGTCATGTTTACAAACGGGTGCGTATATTGGTCGTCTCCATATTAGAGACGGTTGATTTTACCGGCCGTCTGAGGAGAGGAGTCGTTACAGCTGGCCCCAGGGTACCGGCTCTAATGAAGCGTACATTAGAAACCCACGGCTACAGACGGTGGAGTTAACCGGCTGAGGTGACTCTCTGTGGCCGGTTCTAATTTACGTTTCTGTACTAGTGTACCTAAGAAAAATCTTAATTTAGTAACTTCCAGTGATAAATTACAGCATGAATGAAAGTGAAAGTAGATATGTTTCCAATTGAATGGTCAATACAAAGCAACATTCCGTCGAAAACATGAACTTGAAAACGTTAAACTACCTAAAAAATTAGAGAAGTACATTATTGATTCTGACAAGATATTGAACACTCCTGGAATTTCTATGATTGTTTACTTGTCGCTCTGCTGTTGGGGCTGCTCACCTTGCCAAGCCCAAACAATATCTTTCAGAGCCAGCCTCATATCATGTTTAACCTTCTGATACTCAAGAGTATCACCATTGGTCTTCTTGATTTCCACAAGATGGAAATTTGGTGTAATCTGAAATATCTCAGTATTGATCGACATTACACCTTTCCTTCCCGGTTGCAAACTCTCCATCTTTAACAATCCACCCTGTGTCCTCCTGAGTTTTAGTCGCAAGCTCTTCGCAACGTCCTCAATCTTTGTGATGATTGTTGCAACTGTACTGGTAGATGTAAATTTTGACTCTTTGTTGGAGTTATCCTCAAACATACCAGATAGATCAAACCCAGATGAAAGAGAAATGATGTCAAAAGCATTCAAGTTAGTGAGTTTCGCTTCTTCTTGTGTGCCCTCTGTTGTACTGCTACCGAACGGATCATAAACCGGGTCCATGTCAACAGGAACAACACCCTCAGTTTGTATGCTATAACTAATTAGCTCTGAATCAAGACCTGTTTTGAACCAAGGATTTTCCAATATCTCTGAAAACGAGATACGCGTACCAGGGTTTGGATCAAGAATGCGTCGCAAAAGCCTCCGGGCTTCTGAAGAAAACCAGCTTGGCCATTTGAGTTCTGCTTTGTATATCTTCTTGTACATGCCCATCAAATTCTTGTCCTGAAAAGGGAGATAACCAGCCAACAACACATACAAGATCACTCCACAAGCCCAGATGTCAGCTTTTGCACCATCATAACCCTTCTTACATATCAGTTCAGGAGCAACATATGCAGGAGTACCACAAGTTGTGTGGAGCAAGCCATCTTGTCTCTTGCATTCTGCAAGTGCACTCAACCCAAAGTCTGAGATCTTTAAGTTGCGATTCTCATCAAGAAGAAGATTTTCAGGCTTCAAATCTCGGTGATAGACCCCTCTGCTATGACAGAAGTCAACTGCGCTGTTTAGCTGTTGGAAGTACTTGCGGGCAACATTTTCTTTTAGCCTTCCACGTTGAACCCTGTTGAACAACTCTCCCCCCTTCACATACTCTAGCACAAAAAATATCTTGGTCTTCGTGGCCATCACTTCATACAATTGGACAATGTTTGGATGTTTCACCAGCTTCATCACCGATATCTCCCGTCTTACTTGATCCATAAGCCCACACTTGAAGATCTTCTCTTTGTCGATCACCTTGATGGCAACACTCTGTGAAGTCTTGAGATTGCGGCCAAAGTAAACTTTAGCAAAGCTTCCTTGACCAAGTAATCTTCCCATCTCATACTTCTGCATCAGAATATTTCCTTTCTGGTCTCCCATCTTGCACACAAAAGGCAGTTATGTTGTAACTTGAGACAATGAAGACTGATCAAGGGGGCTCTGGAGGGAGCCTACAGATGCTCAGATGTTTCAACCGTCTCTACCAAGATGGTAGATGGTTGAGCTGCTGTGTCTAGGCCCATCCTCCTTATGCACATGGAGCAACTCTTGCGGTTTAGCCTCTTCTAGAGATACCCTGCAAATTCCAAAGCAAGGTAGCCACTTAGCACGCGAGAACATCTTCCGGCATTACTTGCATCTTTTTTCTTTCCTATAAAAGCCCAATACTTCTATTAGGTACATAACTATTGAAAGCCTGAAAGTTTACAATATAGCATAACAAAATTATCATATTACCAGATTCGTTCATAATCGACGGTACACAATTGCAGACAAGACGAGCGATAAAATATCTGAAAGCTAATTAAGACGCTCCAGCCGAAAAAGTGCCCAGATCTTTAGCAGAACAGCCGGCAAAACTAGACCTAACTATGACCATCCCAAGGCACTGAACATAGGTGCATATCTGCAAAAACCACCAAATCTACAGAGTACTACAGAGTAATTCCGTGGTTTCTTTTTTTTTTGCGAAAAATATCACCGATCTATTAATCATCCACAGCAGTACAAAATACTCAAAAAGTAATAAAAAATACAGATAGGTCATTCGACCACCTAGCGACGACTACAAACACTGGAGCGAGCCGAAGGCGCGCCGCTGTCCTCGCCCCTCCTTCACAGGAGTCAGGCAAAACTTGTCGTAGGAGAGCTTGTTGTAGTAGACAAACGGAAAGTCGTCGTGCTAAGACCCCAAAGGGCCAGCGCACCAGAGCAGCAATCATCGCCAAAGACGATGAGAAGCGTAGATCGGAGAATAATCAGACCTACAACCACACGGACGAATACGAAAATGGACAAGATCGCAGGAGATCCGCCGGACACACAACTCCACGCGCC
This sequence comes from Poa pratensis, assembly GCA_947311845.1. NCBI lineage: Eukaryota > Viridiplantae > Streptophyta > Magnoliopsida > Poales > Poaceae > Poa > Poa pratensis. The sequence goes on from CAMZMU010000063.1 coordinate 158,890,862, forward strand.
CTCCGCTAGCGCTAGACACACCACCAGAGTGGGGATAGGGCGGGGAGTACCTTATTCTGACACCGGGATGTAGCCGTCACTTCACCATCCCAGATGAAGACACAAAAACTAGATGAAACAACAAACGGGAACCCTCCCGTCGGCGAGAGACAGGGGTCCGCCGCTCCTTCAAGGCCTAGAAGGCCATCGGAGGCGCAGAAGACCGGCACCGTCGCCGGCGGCCGGGAGGGAAACCCTATTGGCCTCTGCCTATTCGCCTCTGGATCGCCTGATCGGTACGTACCGGTTCTGGAAAAGAAACTTTAATTCCGTGGTTTCTTAATATACCATGGATGTGATGAACCTAGGAAAAGAATCCAGTTAACTGCTTCACTGAACTACGTGTAAAAGCGGTGGATTTCTGCAAGATCCACATGAACATACGCCCAAACCAAAGATTTGCATCATTGTTCCTCGTACGTATGAACTGAGACCGAACCCCCCTATAGGGCTACAACTTATTCAGAGATCAAAAAATACCAAAATTGTAAAACTGAGAATTAAATCGTAAAAACGGAAAGGTAAACAGACATATGCGATAGTAGTAAACGTACTTGATACCAGCGATCTGGATAGTGGGGAGAAATCAGAACCGCGCCGAGAGAAAGGCAAAGAAACCAAGTCTTCCAGGAAGGTTCTAAGAAGATGGTCTGTGCTAGCGAGAGAGTGAGTGAGGAGGAAGAAATAGTTCTGGATGGGCAAAAGCAGACTAGGAGGTATTTATAGACGCTCCACGACGGGCTCTTTCTCCGTTCATAGGTCTCCGGTGAGTGTCCAGCTCTGTACCAACTGAGCAAGGGTCCCAGCAAGGGCTAGTTCGTCAGTGTTATTGTTTTGTGAACTGAATGGTTCAGTATTATTTTAGTGGTGTCGCATCAGCAGTCTCATTCAATATGAAAAGAACAAGGATTTGCACCCGGTTCTACTTTTAGATTTTGGGTGTCTCTCCTAGCTAGATCCCCGATCGATCTGATCATCGACCCCGTCACTAGGTGATCGATAGTGAGGATCGGCTTTTTCACAGGTTCTGAATTAGTTTGACATCATTTTGTGAAACAGATGTACAGTTGATATTTTGGCATCGACGGTATGCAAATTGTATACATTTTCCCTTTTAAAAATTCATAGTTTTTTTTACTTCTAAGTAATGTCCGCTCTCTGCTTTATAATGTCACACCCGCATATTTCTCGCAGGTAAAAATAATTAAAAAACTATTTGATAGAATTGGACACGCTGCAATTCTTGATAGACTAGTTGGCGGGATCGTATCAAACATGGGGGTCAACCGATCCTACATATTTTGTTATACCACTTACTGAACAACGTCTATGGTCGGTCCGTGACCCTTGAACACCGAAGGCGTCCTTGGGGTGATCTCGTAGTTCCTACGGGGTGGAGACAATGGGGTCAGTCCATAGATTTTCCTTCCTTTTGCTACATTTCGCTCAAAGGGTTGAAGGAAGATAGTGCATCAAGTTATTCACGTGGAGCTATGTGTTAGCTGTGGGGTGTCTGACCCCACAGCTATTGAAAACCCCTAAAATCTATGCATATTTATGGATTGATCCCTGCTATCTTCGGTCTAACACTGCTCTATTTAGTCGGTCTGACCCACAGGAATTTGGCGATGGCTCCCTCCGGCACTGCGTAAGTGGATCGATAGAGTACATCATCAGGTATGCTTTGATATGGATCGATAGAGTACATCATCATCATATTGATGCATGTTCGATAGAGTACGTTGCATGGAGCCTTCAATAAATCTTTGAAACATTGACTACGTACGAACTAGAGACCCTTTTTGATTGGCACTGGGTCCATGGATAAAGAACGCCAGAACGGGTATATATTACGCTAGAGCCGAGAACTCAGCTATCCGATAAGGAGGCGGAACCTTAATATTCATCTGCTCAGGTACGAATTAACCAACAAACAACACGAAGGGATATGGTTCTGTTATGCCTACTGGGTGGATAGATAGGGATGAGAGATCTAAGGAGCTGGCAAGAGGTGAGACTCCTTCCGTCGTCGAAGATAGATCCATATAGATCGATATGCTCGGAGAGCAAGTGGCACAGCACAGTAGTAACAAACTAACAAATGGAGTGAGTAGTGACGCAGACGATAGATCCAGGCATTCCCAAAAAAACTGAAAGAGAACGGGAGAAAAAGAAGAGCGCGACGGAGACAGGGGCCGATGTCGTCGTATACATATTAGGGTGCCCGGATCAGCGCCAGGGACCGGTACGGTGTCCGTCCGAGACAGAGATCTTCTTACACCCGAGAACGACGGCAAAATCACTCACGCTGTCATGCACGTACGGCGGCGCGCGGCCGGTAGACCTTCGAAAATGGAGTCAAGACAAGCGGCGGCACTGGCACGGCGGGGTCACCGGCTAGCCGGGGTCTACCGGTTTGGTCCGTTCTATGTCGTGCTCGGGGCGTTGCCGTGGAGTCTAGCTCGGGACGGGGCCGACGTACGCCGTGGAAGAAAAATCTGCGATCTTGCTGCGAGATCTCGAGCCGGGATTGGGTGGGTCGTCGCTGTCGAGGCGGGGATCGACGGCATGTTGGACGCTCGAAGGAGACTCTTCTGAGGCCGAGGAGCCGCTGCCGGTGGAGACTATGGTGGCGCTCCGTCTAAGGGGTGGAATCTGACTGTTCACGTACGGCGCTCTACGGCGACATCGCCGTGCCGGGAACACACAACGTCCATTCGAAATGCTCTGAATTCCTACGAAGACACTCGCTGTGCATACATAGTATTTCGTCGTTTGTTCCGTGATTGATAGATACATCATATATATATAGGTTGAAACTGAAAGGCGTTTGAGAAAGAAAAGCAATAGGCTTTGTAGTCGTAGCTAGGCACCAACAACAAGCAATAGCGCTACAGTCCCCATACTGTTCACCGATTCCGCTAAATATCTAGGTCATGTGTGCCGTGGTGGCAACACTCCAAGAGCCGGCTGCACTTCATTGATCTCCCTCGATTTGTTTAGAGTGACGTCGTCCATTCGGTACTCCTACATTTTTTTCTCCCAGATATTTTCTCATGCAACAGCAACAGAACAAAGTGGCTTGCGTAGCAGTCATTTTCCTCAACCAGAGACTAATCCCACTGGTCTAAACACAAAGCACTGCACTTTGGGAATCAAACTGGGGCCTGCCATGTTTACAAAAGAAGTAATTTCCTTTTCAAATTCTTCCAACTGTCCGAATCGTCCTGCGATTGGCAACCGACCGAGCTGATAAATATCTGCTTCACTTTTATGTTGTGGGCGTTCATAACGCTAACGCCAGTCCAAATGCAGATAGACATGAAGCTCAAAGCCTGGTAATTAACAAGGTTTTCCTCGGTTCAGAACCCAAAAACAAAAAAAAACAGCCATGGCGAGGATAGGCATGCATGGAACATGGTGGAAGGAACCAAACATGGCTCACTAGGCTTCCAGCTTGACAGAGAAGGATATTTATCAAGAAGAACACCTTGACAACCCGGCCTAAGCTGAAGAGCCAGATTTGCAAACACGGCTTAAATAAGAGCATCTCCAACATACGCCCAACGCGCCGGCGCTCTAAATTTTTTTGCAGCGCCAAAATAGCGTTTTAGCGCGCTGGCGCCTGTTTTGCTTTCGCAAACGAGCTATAATTTAGCGCGCAGCTGTCGCGCTTCACCAGGCGCGGTAGAATGCAGCGCGCGCGAGCAGCCGGCGCTAGGCAAATATGCAACCAATATGCAACAAATGATGATTTCAAACATAAAATAAATGCCAAATAATGACTTGTGCAACATAGCATAGTTCAAATTCATGGCATAGATCAAATTCACCAAACCACAAGCAAGTTCATGACAATAAAGTTCACACAAACAAATGAAACATCAAAATCATACCCCATCTTCCTTCTCTTCATTTTCTTCCTCCTCCTCTTCATCAAACACCAATGCCTCCCATGCTTCCCATGCCCATCATTTTTTTTTGGATCAAGAGTTGATCACGGCATAGGTTGAGGTACTCCTTTTGCCTTTCGTCGAAGTGTGATGTGTCCATGATGAAGAGGTACTTCTCATATTCCATAAGCCTAGCTTGCTCCTCCATTTGCAATTTCTTCTCCTCCAATGCCACCCTCCTCTCCTCCGCCGCCACCTTTCTTGTTTCGGACGCCGCCTCTTGGGTCCTAGCCACCCTCCTCTCCTCTTGCGCTTCCTTTCTTGCTTTCACCATTTTCTCCATAGCATTCTTTAGCTCATCATCTCCTCCTTTCTTCTTCTTCTCTTTTGCTTGTTTAGCTCCCGTTGGTCTTCTTGGCTTGGAGTAGGCAACCGAGTTTGGCGTAGGGCTCCTCTTGGCGCCGTCGCTCGATGCCTCATCATCATCTATGTTGAGCACCGCATCAATAGTTGGATAGTTTGACACATCTAGGCCATCACGCTTCTTCCATTTCTCTTCATCCTTCAACACATCGTAGCAATGAGCCAACACAAATACTTTCCCTTTCTTAACCTTGCCTTTCTTGGTCTTCTTCTCTTCTCCACGAAACAAGTTTTGTGCAATATTGAGCTACACATAGAAGAGAACAAGTTAGAACACAAAATAGAGAACTAGCAATGAAGTTTCCACACAAAGAAATGCCACTTACCCTATCTATATCATTTGTGCCACTTGGGTTTAGGGAGTCAACCGCCGTCATTGCCGCCGACCACTTTTGACAATCGGTGTTTATCAACGACCACCGGGAGCGAAGAGATCTATTGCTACGCTCAATTCCACTCTTGTTGCGTGTGTCAAAGTACACCTTCATCCTATCCCAATATGCATTAAAAGTTTCGGCCGTTGCAACGGCGGCATCCAAGGACACATTCAACCATGCATTGCATAGCAAAATGTCTTCTTGCACGGTGTAGTTGCCCGGCCTTCCTTTTGGTGCATCCACCAAACCCTCACCCTCCTCATCCACTTCTTCATATTCATGATCATTTTCATGTATTTCATTGGTTTGAGACCAATGGGAAGAGCCAACACCCACAGTTGTCAAATATGTATCATCATTAAAACTACAAGGTTGGTGAAGATAACTAATCAAGCTATACACATATACACATTTGTTAATAAAGAACAACAAAAAAGAAAAACAAATTATACCTTATAGGCATTTGATCAAACACCATGTGCGCATCGGCCTCCGGCGCAACAAAATGCGAGGATTCCGGCGCTTCGGGTGGCGGAGGCGGGGCGGCAGAGGCGCGGCTTGCGGCGCTGCCGGCGCCGCTTCCGGAGGCTTCCTCACGCGCTTCACAGCGGCGTCCACCTTCTTCCCCTTCTTGGCTGTCGTCTGCGCCGTCGCCGCCGCCAACGGCCGCTCGGAGACGACTTGGCGCGGCTGCGCAGCGGGCGGCTGCGCGACGCCTCCGACGGAGTTCGCCCGGGGCGCCATGAAGAGGCCGCGCGCGAGACCCATGGACGGAGTTGGTGCGGCGCCGGTGGCGGAGGTGGTCAATCCCGCGCTAGGGTTTGCGGCGGCGCCGGCGGCCGAAGGGTCGCGGACGTAGGGAGGGGCCGGGGAATGTCGGAGCGGCCGTCCATCGCCGGAATTTCGCCGGCGGCGGCGCGGGAAGGGCGAAGGCGGGGAGAGGGCGGGAGCGGCTGGAGATTTCAGGTGTCAGTTGGTCTCTCGCGCGCGTTTTTCCTTTTCCCCGCGCGCTGGACCGGATGCCCCAAATACGCAGCTTTCAGTCCCGCTTCGTCCAGCGTGCTGGCCCTTTTTTAGCGCGCGCGGGTTATGGCGCGGTCACTGGAGCACTGCTTTCGGCCACGCGCGCTAAATTGACGGGTTTTTAGGCGCGCGGCTTATTAAACGCCGCTGTAGGAGATGCTCTAATCACAGGCTATCTTTTCCAAATCGGAGTTCCTCCAAAGTTGCTGATGCATACACGTTGATGATGTAGTAGTAAACAACTTCATATGGTTCTTTTCTTTTACCAGCTCCATCATTGGTCAAGTTTATTCTTCACTAGCCGCTCAGATCTGCTAACTGGAGTAGGTTTCTACTGCTCTTTCTTTTTCTTTTGCAGGTTTTTGCTGTTCTGGCCTGCACCTTTCCTCGCCTGCGAACTGCAACGCCAAGACAAAAAAAGATTAGATGTCAACTTATATGAGATTTTGATTGATATTTCTAGTCTATCTATTATATACTAAAAACAAAATGAGGGAGTTTTTCAAGACACTACGTTAATTCACATCATCATAATTAATTTCAACATTTGGATCTAAAAATAGTGGCTGCGATATAACCAGATACATGTACATTACGTTGCGATTCAACAAGAGAACACAGCTCAATGTCACGCTAATTCAAGTTCTACACCATATAAACATCCAGGGTTCGAATACCAACCCACGTATTAAATATAGCCGGATAGAATAGCCGGATTCTTTCGTACCAAACCAAAACAAAAAAAGCAAGTCTCTTGATCAAAAATAAATCTCTTGATCAGATTCGTCAGCCGCGGCCGCGCTGCCGGACGCAAAAACCATGTGCGTTTGCTCGCTTGCTCGAGCTAAGATTGGCCGGCCGGCCGGCCGGACGCCGTCAGAAGCCGGTTGCCAGAAATCAGATGCGTTTTGTCCAACATTAATCACACTCAATATGTATTGTTGTGATCAGAATCGTTAAGAATGTCCGCTGGCTTTGTCGATTAAAAGAACGCATGCAAAAGTATGCAACTCAAATGCACCGGCAGAAGGCAAACAACTGGAGGATGCATGGCTGCCTCGCATCCATGCATAGACATGCACAAAAGCGAATTTGAATTGATGGAACCCGTAACCAGTGATGCGAAACGAGAACAGGTAAACCAGATCAAGGACATTACATATTAAGCACTTCATGATGCAACTTTGGTATTGATTAATTAGAGTGTAAGATTTTTCTTTTGAGTGTGAGCTGCTTCATCATATCCATTTGTTTTTGTTGCTTTCATCTTATCCATTTGTGCTCCATTCCTAACGCTTTGTATCCAGCTAATGATCAAATATATCAATCTTAACTTAGTAGTATTAAAAATACAGTATTGCTAAAAGAGCATTGTCTAGCTAGGCACAACAATTATCTAAACGAAAATAGTACCACAACAGGAAAATGTTTTAAATATGATCCTTTATAGGATTCACTGATATCTAAATTAAAGATACATATTAATAAATAGATTGTCAGTTAGTTGGATGAAGAATTTACTTCTGTACATAGCTTTTTTGAAACGAATTCTCTAGATAGCTATATTTGGTCAATATGGTGTCTCTAATTAGCTTCATCGACGAAATATTGATATGTGAGCAAACAATACTTAATTACTCCCTCCGCTTCACAGATTTGCTCAAATACGGATGGACTAAAATACGTCTAGATACATCCATAATGAGATTGTCAATCATTTCCGATCGGAGGGAGCATTAAATTCTAGACACTCATGAAATATTGATAGAGATATCGGCAATGAATGAGTGAAATAGAGAACTGTTAATTGTTTATAATTTATGGTCTTTCGCACTCGGTGTTCAATGCCAAGGACATTAAGCATACTTAATTTAAAGATTCCTGTGAAATTACAATCAAAATTTGTGTGGCTTCCAGATAAGACAAAAGCTATTGTGGGGAAAATAAAATTAAAAACCCATTAATATAATAATAATCTGAAATATGGATAAGCTTACAAGTATGATGCTAAATACTTAAGCTATTTGAATAGTATGAATGTATGCGCTAATATAATATTGCATTTCAACACAGTGAGTGACAAGGTGAAAGGAGGAAGACTGAAATCACATGGAGTAAGTGCGATTTCAGATTGTATAACATCTTCATATTAACTTGTAACGTAGTTGCATATTTTCTATAAAAAACGTATGACATCACTTAAAAACAAACTATAGTCTCTGCTATTTCGTAGTATTTTTTCTGCCATATAAATACAATTGATTCATAAGCCCTATATCTTTATAAATATAATTAGATAAATCACAAGCAATAGTTCATCACAGTCGTACATAGGCAATTCTCACACACAAAATGTTTATAAGTGTTGCTGTTAATTATTAATTGACTTATCAAGGACATGTGACACCTGATTTAAACATGTTATTTATAAGCCATACACATAAAAACTAATCTAATGCAATGGATAAATACAAGAATGGTTCCTATAAAAAGACCTAGCAATTTGAAAGTTTAAATATACCACCTGATGATCCATCGACAACGTGCACTATTGACAATGATAGTATACTACGTTTTTAGGGCATCGGATGATAAGTACGTGTAGGAGCATTGGTTGTTAGAACAAATAAATTGACGGCATGTTGGTCATATATTTGTTAAAAGGATTGTTACTGGTAAAATGTGGATCGAATTATGTATGCATTATAGAATTTAATCGCAACGATACTTTTTTATACAATGAGGATAGAAACAGACGGGTCGAAGTTCTCTTTATTCATATGCACAAAATGACGTAGAGGCGTAGTGTCGTAGACGTACACCAGCAAACACGTATAACTGATCTAGCGGGCATGTAGATTTTGTGTTACTTATTTTGGTGTCCTTTCAACTCCACGTCTCACGGTATAATCAGGTTATCTATTACAAAATCCTTTTTTTTTACAAAATAATCATATCAAAAGTGAAGGTACCAAGTATATCTTTATGGATGTTTCCGTGTCTAAAATATTGTGTATTTCACATTGAAGCGGTGTGTACCTAGGAGGAAAAACTATCCACATAAGACAAAAATAAATGATTTAACCATTTTGAAAAACTAAATATTGATTGCGAGGGCCACTATGCTAGTTGATAGTAATTATGCATTTACTAACAGGTGGCAAACTACTAGTTCAAGTGTGACCGAAGCGGAAAAAAAAGTGTACTGAGCAATGAAGATTGACCCTAAGAGCATCTCCAACAGACACGAAACATGCCCCGCGCGTGAAATACCCGCTTTTTGTCGCGCGCGGGGACATTTCGGTCGCTCCAGCGGACGCGGGAAATCAGCGCGCGCCAAAAAGTGTCCCGCGCGCTGGCCAAAGCGGCACGCTTGGCGGTATATATCCCGCCCTGCGTCCAGCGCGCTGGCACTCGACGCGTCTCTCCTTCCTCTCCCCAACCGCTTTTCCTCTCCCGCGCGCGCTCGGAAATCGCCACCGCCAGCCGGAGCTTCCGCGCCGCGCAGTCGCCACCATTTCTCCGCGCCGCAGGAGCCAGTCCGGCTACCGTGGCGTTCGCGCGCGGCCGAACGGCGTGTTCTACGCGGAGATCCGCTCCAGCGACGACCGTATCCCCCTCGGGATGTTCGAGACGGCGCACGAGACCGCCCACGCCTACGACGCGGCGGCGTGGCGCCTCGGTCTGCCCCGGCGCCAGATGGACTTCACCGACGTCCGAACCGCGCAGCAGGCGCAGGATCTGGCGCCGCCGCGCATCGACACCGCCGAAGAGCGGAGCGCCCACCGCCGGACCCAGGCCCGCCTCCTTGTCGCCGACATCTCCGACACCTCCGAGGACTCGGACTTCGACTCCGACTTTGACTATTAGTTTAGTTTAGTTTAGTTCGAGTCTGTTCTATCAGTTTAGTTTAGTTTAATCGAGTCTGTTCTATCAGTTTAGTTTAGTTTAGTTCGAACTTGTCAATGAACGTGCGTCTGTTCTATCAATAAAATTTTATTTTCAGCCCATTTTTGTATCTTCTTTTCGTTTGCAAACACAACAAAATGTGTTTGCGGCGCACTATTTTAGCGCATCCCAAAAAGCAGCTATTCCGCGCGCAAAAATATAGCGCTTCTGCTAAAACAAAACATGCGCCCAGCGCGCTAAAACGCTATTTTACCGCTGCAAAAAAAAAATTAGCGCGGCTGTGGGAGATGCTCTAACAAGCATAGAAGACTCTACTTGTGTTGTGTTCCTCAAAATTAGTTCAACAGTTCAACTTACTGGCACATTGCACAGCACTGCACGGCTGCACGCATTCCCTTGAACCTTGAGCCGTATGCCACAAACAGTTCTTCTCTTCCTTGAAAACAACGTTTATCTAGCCGCCAAAGATGGATTTAAAGTCAAAAGAGAAGTGGAACACCGCATCTCCTGCGCTTCTAGCCTGCTGAAAATTTGAGCAGTATAGGTGGCTACTCCACTGATAACATATTCAGTGGCTACAAGTTGTGAGTTAAGGCATCTCCACTCCCCCCCCCCCCCCCCCCCCCCCCCCCCCCCCAGCGCCCCCAGGGCCCAAAATAGCGCCGTTTTTCTCCCAGGAGCCCAAATAGCGCCGTTTAGCGCCTTTATAGCGTCGGCGCACCCAGGCGGAACCCAGCCCATTGGGTTGCGCCTGGGGGGGGGGGGGGCGAAATGGCGCGAAAACAAGGCGGGCCAGTGCTGTCAGCGAGTTGGGAGAAAATGGCGGGGAAACGAAGCGAAAATGCGGCGGCGTCATCTCATCGGCTCCCGCGCTGGTCAAAAGCCTGCCGGAGTTATGGTGTGTGGACTGCCGCGCCGTCAGCGCCACCGCCGTCGCGTCCAATCCCTTGCCACGCGCCGGAGTTATGGCGCGCCACCGTTCGTCTCCCCTGCGCCTATAAGATCCCCCATCTCGGCCGTGGCAGGGCACACCGCTCACTCTCTCGCCCTCTCTTCTCCCCAACGAGCACACCGGCGACCAGCAGCAATGGCCGAGCGTTTCCCCGGCGACGACGCCGTGAAAGGACATTTCTTAATCCCTTGTGTTTTGTGTGTTAGGCAACAACACTAGTGATGATTTAATATGTGAATCAAGTGATGCAGGTTTTAGGTGGTTAAAACATCTTTGCATCAAATCCAAAAGGGAAGTTGAAAAGAGCTTGTTTTGTTGCTGAAGAAAGGGAATCGGATTATCCGATCAAGGCTGATTCGGATTATCCGATTCTGAAGATTTGCTCGAATTCGGCTATGGACTTTAAAAGCAATGCGTACTGGAGTTTTTCGGATTATCCGATCAAGGTTGATTCGGATTATCCGATTCTCAAGAATTGCTCAAATTCGGCTAAGGACTACAAGCAACCAAGTTTTGTGACGTACTGGAGTCTTTCGGATTATCCGATACGGGTTGAATCGGATTATCCGATCCAGTCGGATTATCCGATCCTAGCTTGTATCGGAATATCCGATTCACCTGTCTGCAACGGCCACATTTCTGGGAGGGGTATAAAACCCCTCCACCTACCTCCAGCAGCTTAGCTCGCCCAAAATGTCTGCACCTCCATTGTTGCAAGCTCAAAACTACAAGATCTCCCAATCCCTCCACCCAAACTCGTTGATACTTGGAGGATTGAATGAGAAGGCCCGGATCTACATCTTCACCAAGCAGTTTTTCATTTCCCCCTCATTTACTTGAGGGCCCCTTTTGCTAGGGTTTCCACTGGGAAAACCTAGCTTCTTGTTGATCTCACTCGTTGTCTTTGTGACAGATTAGAGCCGTTCGGGAGCCCCCAATCCCGTTGTGGGTTGTGCCCCGGATTGTTGTTGTAAAGGCTCCGGACTCCGCCTTGAAGGTTTCTGATAGTTGAAGGTGAACCAAACCTTTGTGGTGCGGTTCATCGGAGAAGAAGGTGAAGCCTTTGTGGCTGTTGAACCATTGTGTTGGTTCACACCTCTCCAACGAGACGTACTCTCCTAAAAAGGAGGAACTCGGGATTACATCCGTGTCTCCGTGTGCTTTCACTTCAGTTTCCTCTATCCTTGTTTACCGTCTTTACCTCGTGTACCTTGCTTAGTTGCTAGCTTGTCATATAGGTAAATTCACCTTAGTTGCATATATAGAGAATTTACCTTTTGTGTCAAGCCTAAATTGAAAAAGTATTAAAATTGGAGTAGCACCTATTCACCCCCCCCCCTCTAGGTGTCATACGATCCTTTCAATTGGTATCAGAACCTAGGTTCTCTTGTTGGGCTTAACCGCCTAAGAGAAGTATGGCAAGTGATGATGAGTCCTCGAAGGACCAAACCACTCCGGCATCCATGGCCGATCTCAAAACGATAGAAACATCATTGAAATCGTCCATTGATACCCAATTTGGTGAGATGCGTGACTTGCTCATGAAACTCTTAAGTGGCAAGGTTCCTTCGGAGACCATCCCACTAGAGGACTCCGCTAACTCCAATGACGGTGAAACCAAGGAGGAAAAAGAGAAAAAGAAAGGGAATGAAGAAACCGAACCTAAAAATTCCCTTGCATCCACATCCAAGCCGGAAGGTGGGAAGCCCGAGTACCATGAGGTCTCTCCTCTTGGTGTCTACTCTCCCGACCCACCTATCCCTCATCCTCGCATAAATACCTTAGGTCCTCCACCTAAGCTTAATGCATTGGCTTTTACTAGTTGGTAACACTCAATGAAATCTCATGTCAACAGTGCCTCTATCGAGCTTTGGAGGATCATACGAGTGGGATTCAAGGCCGTGGATCCAAACAACTTGACAAGAAGAGAGGTGGTTGAGGCTCAACTCAATTCCTCCGCTCTTCACATGCTTGAACTTGCCGTTGGAGAAAATGGTATGCATCACATTCAACATGTCTCCACCGCCAAAGAAGCTTGGGATTGCCTTGAGGTGGCATTTCTTGGAAATGAAAGCATGAGGAGGAATAGATTTGATGCCTTGAGCAATGATGCCGAAGGCTTCTACATGCTTGATAATGAAACTCATGAGGAGATGTATGGAAGACTCAAGATTCTTGCCAAAGCCTTTTATAATGTTGGGGCAACCTATGTGGATGATGCTTGGATCAAGAGGAAGTATGTGAATGCTCTTATGCCCTTCGAGCCCATTGAATTGAAGGCCATACAAGGAAGACACAACTACCTTGAAATGACACTTAATGAAGTTATGCAAGAGGTGCAAGCTTCCAAGGTTGCCACCAAGAATGCTCTAGACAACCGTGCGAGGGCCATGGGAATGAAACAAGGTCCCTCACTTGCTTTGAAGGCCAAGGTGGTGAGTCTTGATGATAGTGTGGAAATTGAAGCATGCCCAAGCAACATTCTCCCGATGATCTTGAACAAGCCTACCATGATCACGTGGCTCTTGCCACAAGAGCTTTTTGGCGTGACCCGGCCAAGGCAAAGGCTCAAGTAGATCTAAAGAACAATCCAAGTGGGAAGAAGGAGTTTGCTATAAGGACGAAGACTTGCTACAATTGTCATGACAAGCATCACTTCATTAAAGATTGTCCTTATGAGAACCGAGAACAACATGGTGGAAGGTTTGTCCCAAAGAATCACTCAAAGTTGATTCAAAAGAAGCCCGCTAGCAAGAGGAAGCCATTCTTCAACAAGGCACCAAGAATAGTGTTGCTGGCTCAAGAAGAGTATCCTTCTGAAGATTCCGAAGGAGAAGATGAACCCACTAAAGAGGTGGCCGCATTGGCTATTGTCTCAACTCCATCATCTTCTCTCTTTGAATCCCCAATGAAAATCTCTCCATCAACAACGCTCGTTGCCTCATGGCTCATGTTACCGAGGTATCATCTCCTACACCCAAGACCATGTGATACGTCCATTTTGCATCACTATTTTATATCATAATTTACTGCTATTCATCGATATATTTCATATTTAGAAGTGTTACTTATGTTATTTTACCTATTTTGCATGTTTGATGAATAATGGAGAATTGGACACCGGAGTCAGGATTCTGCTGGAAAAAGCACCATCGAGATGCACTATTTCTGAAGATCAATAAATCGAAGGAGACATATGGAAGTTCCTATTTTACCAGAAGATGGAGGAGGCCAAAAGGGGAGGCTGAGAAGGGCCAAGGTGGGCCCTCCTCACCTGCTGGCGCGGCGGGCCCACCAGCCGCGCCGACAGGTGGTTTGGAGGCCCTGGCCCACCTCAGCCGTTCCCCCTTCGCGTACTTGACCCCCTCAAAACCCTAACACACAGGGGACGGCCTTCGAAATATTCCGCCGCCTCCACGAGGCGGAAAACACCAGAGAGCGAAAAGCTCCCCTGCAGGAAGAAATCTGCCGGGGGAAATTCCCTCCCGGAGGGGGAAATCATCGCCATCATCACCGTCATCGAGCTGGACTTCATCGGGATCATCATCATCATCATCTCCACCGCCAACACCATCATCACCGCCGCTGCACCCCGTCTCCGTTATAACATCTAGGGCTGAATCTTGTCTATTTCATAGGGGAAACTCTCCCGGTGTTGATTACTCTTGTTATTGATGCTATTGGGTGGAACCATTGGACTAAGGTTTATGTTCAGATTGTTATTCATCAACATATCACCTCTGATCATATTCCGTATGATGTCTTGTGAGTAGTTCGTTTAGTTCTTGAGGACATGGGAGAAGTCTTGATGTTAGTAGTGAACTATGTTGAGTAATATTTAATGGTTTGATGCTTAAGTTGTGGTGTTATTCTTCTAGTGGTGTCATGTGAACGTCGACTACATGATACTTCACCTTTATGGGCCTAGGGGAATGCATTGTGTATTCGTTTACCAATTGTGGGGTTGCCGGAGTGACAGAAATCTGAACACCCGTTGGTATATCGATACTTGCAAGGGGTATAATCACAAGTATGTATTAGTCCTAGGAAGGGCGGTGCATTAGCATAGGTTCACCCACACAACACTTATCAAAACAATGAAGATTAATCAACTATATGAAGCGAAAGCACTTGACAATATTCCCGTGTGTCCTCAAGAACGTTTGGTCATTATAAGTACAACAACCGGCTTGTCCTTTGCTGTAGAAAGGATTGGGCCACTCGCTGCAACTATTATTACTGCATTTTATTTACTTGTACTTTATTTATCTGTCATATCAAAAACTCCTAAAAACTTGTCTGAGAGCATTTACAGTGAATCCTTCATCAAAACCGCTTGTCAACACCTTCTGCTCCTCGTTGGGTTCGACACTCTTATTTATCGAAAGTACTACGATACACCCCCTATACTTGTGGGTCATCAAGACTATTTTCTGGCGCCGTTGCCGGGGAGTGTAGCGCTATTGGTAAGGGAAACATTTATTGTACGTGCTGTTTTTATTTTTGCCTGCTGCTATATCTCATTATGGAGGGGTCTTCTCTTGAATTCCTATTTGGGAAAACAACTACCACTGCTAAGGTAGTAGAGGAGGCGCCAGATGAGCAGGTAATACCGTTCAAAATTCCTATGAAAATTGTTGAACGTGTCACAAATAACCGCTATGCAGGAGATGGAACTGTCCATCCTGGAGATCATTTGTTATTTCTGCATGAATTGTGCGAGTTATTTAAGTGTGCAGGTATCTCGATGGGAGAAGTTAAGAAGAAATTATTCTCTCTATCACTGTCTGGTAAAGCTGCACATTGGTATAAACTGCTGAAGAATGGGTATTCTCTTGGATGGGAGGAAATTGTACCTCTCTTTTACTCCAAATTCTATCCTCCAAGTGAGATTCATAAGGATCGGAACCTCATATATAACTTCTGGCCCTATGATGGAGAGAGTATCGCTCAAGCGTGGGGGAGATTGAAGGCATTAATGCTCAAATGTCCCATTCATGAGCTTCCTGGTAATATTGTTATTGATAACTTTTATGCAAGACTCTCCTTTCAAGATAAAACTCTATTGGATACCACTTGTGCTGGATCGTTCACTCGTAATAAAGAAGAGTTTAAGTGGGACCTTCTTGATCGGATTCAGGAGAACACTGAAGGATGGGAGAATGACAAAGGTAGGGAGTCAGGTATAAACTATGACTTTGAGTGTGTTAAAAATTTATGGATACTGATGATTATCGCAAAATTAGCACTACTTATGGTCTTGACTCTCAAATTGTTGCAAACTTTTATAAAGCCTTTGCTTCCTATTTCGGTTTGCCGAAGGAGGGTTTTAAAAATTATCATGAACCATATAAAGATGAATCTGTTTCTCATATATCTAAAGGTGTTGAGGTTAATGTTGCTGATCGCATTATTCCAGAACCTTATATTGAAAAAGTTCCTTTTCCTAATAAGATTAAGGAACATACTATCATAACTGGTGTTGTTAGTAAAAGTAATAAGAAAACTACCAAACCTGATGAGCAAATAACTGTTGAACCTGTTGTAGCATTGGTTAAAGATCTTGTCACTGAAAATTTAGAAGATAGACACATTATCTTTTGTGAGGATGCTTCTAATATTGTCTCACATCCTAAAAGTTCTAGGAAGTCTAGTGTTCCTGTGCTTTCTGTTAGGATAGGTGATCATTGCTATTATGGTTTATGTGATATTGGTGCAAGTTCTAGTGCTATTCCTTATGAGCTTTACAGGGAAATTATGCACGAAATTGCTCCTTGTAAACTTGAAGAGATTGATGTGGTTATTCAGCTTGCTAATAGGGAAACTATCTCTCCAATTGGTATCATTAGAGATGTCGAAGTCCTTTGTGGTAAGACTAAATACCCTGCTGATTTTCTTGTACTTGGGTCGGCTGCCAATGATAGTTGTCCTATTATTTTTGGTAGACCTTTTCTGAATACTTGTGGTGCTGTTATAGATTGTAAGAAAGAGAAAATCTTTACTAAATTTGCTGGTGAATCTTATGAATTCAATTTCTCTAAATTTGCTAAAGCACCTTATGAAACTGAATTGCCTAGTGAGGATTTTGAAATTGCTCAACTTGCATCTATTGTTCTTGCTCCTAACAATGCTTTGCAGCAACATATGGAGAATCATGAAAGTGAGAACTTCAGGGAAGAAAGGAATGAGCTTGATGAAGTATTCCTTCGTCAACCTATGCTCAAACACAATTTACCTGTGGAAGATTTGGGTACCACAATGCCACCCAAGGAGGATCCTGTTTTTGATTTGAAACCTCTGCCTGATAATCTTAAATATGCTTATATTGATGATAAGAAAATATATCCTGTTATTATCAGCTCTAAACTTTCAGGTACAGAGGAGGAAAGGTTATTGGGAGTGTTGAGGAAACACCGCGGAGCTATGGGATATACTCTTGATGACCTGAAGGGAATTTCTCCTACTATATGTCAGCACGCCATCAACATGGAACCTGATGCAAAGCCTGTTGTTGAGCATCAGCGTCGTTTAATACCCAAGATGAAAGAAGTGGTAAGAAATGAGGTATTAAAACTTCTTGAAGCTGGTATTATTTATCCTATTGCTGATAGTAGATGGGTAAGTCCTGTGCATTGTGTTCCTAAGAAAGGAGGAATTACCGTTGTTCCTAATGAAAATGATGAACTAATTCCTCAAAGAGTAGTAGTTGGTTATAGGATGTGCATTGATTTTAGAAAGGTTAACAAAGTAACTAAGAAAGATCATTATCCTTTGCCTTTTATTGATCAAATGCTTGAGAGGTTGTCCAAGAAAACTCACTTTTGTTTCCTTGATGGGTATTCTGGGTTTTCTCAAATTGCTGTGAGAGCGCAAGATCAAGAGAAAACTACTTTTACTTGTCCTTATGGAACTTATGCTTATAGACGTATGCCTTTTGGTTTATGTAATGCTCCTGCTACTTTTCAAAGATGCATGTCTGCTATTTTTCATGGCTTTTGTGAGGAAATTGTGGAAGTCTTCATGGACGATTTCTCCGTCTATGGAACTTCCTTTGATAATTGTTTGCACAACCTTGACAAAGTTTTGCAGAGATGTGAAGAAACTAGCCTTGTTCTTAATTGGGAGAAATGCCACTTTATGGTTAATGAAGGAATTGTTCTTGGACATAAAATTTCTGAAAGAGGTATTGAAGTTGATCGAGCTAAAGTGGAGGCAATTGAAAAGATGCCTTGTCCCAAAGATGTTAAAGGTATTCGTAGTATTCTTGGTCATGCTGGTTTTTATAGGAGGTTTATTAAAGATTTCTCTAAAATTTCCAAGCCTCTTACTAATCTTCTTCAAAAAGATGTACCTTTGTTTTTGATGATGATTGTAAGGAAGCTTTTGAAACTTTGAAAAAGGCTTTAATCACCGCTCCTGTAGTTGAACCACCTGATTGGAATTTACCTTTTGAAATTATGTGTGATGCTAGTGATTATGCTGTAGGCGCTGTTCTTGGGCAGCGAGTAGATAAAAAGTTAAATGTTATTCATTATGCTAGTAAAACTCTTGATTCTGCTCAAAAGAATTATGCCACTACTGAAAAAGAATTTCTAGCTGTAGTTTTTGCTTGTGACAAATTTCGACCCTACATAGTTGATTCGAAAGTCACTATTCATACTGATCATGCTGCAATTAGATACCTTATGGAAAAGAAAGATGCTAAGCCAAGGCTTATTAGATGGGTACTTCTTTTGCAAGAATTTGATTTGCATATCATAGATAGAAAAGGTGCTGAAAATCCTGTTGCTGATAATTTGTCTAGATTGGAAAGCATTCCTTATGATCCTATTCCTGTTAATGATAGCTTTCCAAATGAACAATTGGCTGCAATAAGTGTAAGTTCGCGAGATAGTCCTTGGTATGCTGATTATGCTAACTTTATTGTTTCCAAGTACTTGCCTCCAACCTTTTCAGCTCAGCAAAGAAGGAAATTCTTTTATGACTTGCGGCATTACTTTTGGGATGACCCACACTTATATAAAGAAGGAGTCGATGGTATTATGCGAAGATGTGTTCCTGAATATGAACAACAGGAAATACTGAGGAAATGCCATGGAAGTGCTTATGGAGGGCATCACGCTGGAGATAGAACTGCGCAGAAAGTTCTACAATCAGGTTTTTATTGGCCTACCCTCTTTAAGGATGCAAGAAAGTTTATTTTATCTTGTGATGAATGTCAAAGGGTTGGTAATATCTCTAGACGCAATGAAATGCCTATGAGTTATTCTCTTGTTATTGAACCATTTGATTGTTGGGGATTCGACTTCATGGGTCCTTTTCCTTCTTCACAAGGTAATACTCATATACTTGTTGCTGTTGATTATGTCACTAAATGGGTAGAAGCTATACCTACTAAAAGTGCTGATGGTGAGACCTCTTTAAAAATGCTTCAAGATGTCATTTTTCCTAGGTTTGGTGTACCTAGATATCTTATGACTGATGGAGGTTCTCATTTTATCCATGGTGGTTTTAGAAAGACTCTTGCTAAATATGGTGTTAATCATAGAATTGCTTCAGCCTATCATCCTCAAACTAGTGGACAAGTAGAATTGTCAAATAGGGAGATTAAATCTATCTTGCAAAAGACTGTTAATAAATCTAGAAAAAATTGGGCTAGTAAGTTAAATGATGCTTTATGGGCTTATAGAACTGCTTATAAGAACCCCATGGGCATGTCTCCTTATAAAATGGTTTATGGTAAAGCTTGTCACTTGCCTTTAGAATTAGAACACAAAGCTTATTGGGCAGTGAGAGAACTTAATAGAGATTTTAAACTTGCCGGTGAGAAAAGGTTGTTGCATTAAGTTCTTTAGATGAATGGAGAAGTGAGGCTTATGAAAATGCTAGACTCTTTAAAGAAAAAGTTAAGAGATGGCATGATAGGAGAATTCTTAAAAGAGAATTTAATGTTGGTGAGAAAGTTCTATTGTATAGGTCTCGTCTCAGATTTTTTGCAGGAAAGTTACTCTCAAAATGGGAAGGACCATTTGTTATTGTGGAGGTGTATCGTTCAGGTGCAATAAAAATTGCTTCATTGAAAGATAACTCTACACAAGTGGTAAATGGTCAAAGACTCAAGCATTATATTTCTGGAGATTCTATTAATGAAGAGGTTGATACAATTAAAGTGGTGACTCCGGAAACTTTCATTGAAGAACATTTTTCTGGGACTGCAGAATTCGATTCGAATAGGTAACAGTTTCGGTAAGAAAAGTTTCGCGAATAACTTTCTAGAAGATATTTTCGTCGTTTTTATTAAATATGGAAAAATAAGAGACCGAACCGGATGGGAGACGGCACCCGTGGTGCCCAAACCATAGGTCGGCGCGGTGGGCCCCCAGCCGCGCCGCCTGGTGGTTTGAGCACCCCGGAGCTCGTCTCCGATCAGGTTTCCTCCTGTACCTTCCTTATGTTGTAAAACTTTTTGCTATATAACTCACCCGAACCCCCGAGGTTCGTATCTCGCCTTTTCATCGTGTTTCGTTTCGAGCTGTTTCTGTCCAGATATTGTTTTCAGATCTAGAGCTGCCATGTCTTCATCGAAGCCTCCAAAGGACAGTTTCTTTGTGAACGTCGTCACCCCATACATGGATGAGCTGAAGATGCATCCCAAGGAGTCGCAGATGGTTGATGGAAAGCTGCAGACGGAAGACGTGCGAGGACCCAAAGGAGAAGGGAGCCTGGAAGCCAGGATGGAGAAGCTGGAGCAAGAGGTCTTCACATACAAAAAGCTGGCGGAACGTGAAGTGGGAGTCTTCCACTCAATGGTGTCCGCGCTGGTCGCTGAACATAAGAAGGAGACTGCACAACTCTGGGAAGACATATTTCACCTCATCAACACCACCAACAAACTGCAGGCGCAACTCTATGATGTCCAGAATCAAAACTGTGAGTATGAAACTCGGTTTAAAAACATAAGCGCTGCTAGTTTCAGGATAATCGAATCCAAGTCGTCCTTTGTTGATGGGAAACCCCTTCCCTGGAAGTCTGATGATGAGGACAATTCACCACCACCACCGAAGGAGTAATTCATCATAAGTATTGGCATCCCCTTGGTTTGTTCCAAGCTTGGGGGAGTGCCGCGGTATCACATCATTATCTTTACCTTTTACTTTTCCATAAAGTCATATCGTGAGTAGGGAAGTTATCTTATATGATGGTTTGCAATGTGGAAGTATCTCTCTTTTAGTTGGTTATCTATGTATCCCTTGGTGTGAGTTGCCGTTATGAAATATTAATGAGAAGTTTTATCATTTACTTTCTGCATACTTTATTTTAGCTTGCAATTCTCTTTCATATTGATAACCTTGTTGTTAGTATAGGGATCACTTTTTAGAGCACCAAGTTAATCTTTTTGGTTTTGGCAAACTTAGCATTGGTCAGTAGTAGACAATACTTTGAGACTTAAGTAGAGAGAGGGAGTGCATGCAAATATATTATTCCATGATCTTTCTTTCTTTGTAGCTCATAAGCTTAGTATTCTTAAGTTAAACTATTTGTGCTTCTAAGGAAGATTGCATGATTATTCTTATCACTTGTATAATTGTTTGTATCCCTCAACTCTTATGCTTGCTACATAACCTTGCTAGCCAAAGACCTGTATCGAGAGGGAATGCTTCTCATACATCCAAACCTTGAGCCAAACCATTGCCATTCGAGTCCACCATAACTTCCTACTATATGGTATTTTGCGCCATTCCAAGTAAATACTTCATGTGCTACCTTTAAATTATTCAAAACTTATTACTCCTAGTTTTGTGTCACTGTTTATTAGCTCATGAGGGTTCTGTAGAGTTTCTCTAGCACTTTTGTCAAACAGACTTTCACCAATGGACTAGTGGCATATACACCGCTTATCCAACAATTTGCAAAAAGAGCTGGCAAATGGGGTGCCCAGTCCCAATTAACTACAACTTTCATTAATAATTCTCTTCACATGTTTTGCCCTGATTTATCAGTAAGCAACTTAATTTGCAAATAGACACTCCTCCATGGTATGTGAATGTTGGAAGGCACCCGAGGATTCGGTTAGCCATGGCTTGTGTAAGCAAAAGGTTGGGAGGAGTGTCAACTATAAAGAAACTAAAATACATGTGTAAACAAAAGAGAAGAGGGATGATCTACCTTGCTGGTAGAGATAACGTCCTTCATGGGAGCCGCTCTTGAAAGTCTGGTTGACAAGGGGTTAGTGTTCACTTTACTACGATTCGTTGACAACGACATACATAGCTCAAACAACTATTTTCATACTCTCTATATGCTTTGCAAAACTTAAAAGCTCTAGCACATGATTTAATCCCTGCTTCCCTCTGCGAAGGGCCTATCTTTTACATTATTGTTGAGTCAGTAAACCCATTCCTCTCTATCTCAAGCAAGCATTTGAGTTGTTGAGATCCAATTAGTTATATGTGTTGATACTTCTAATCATATCTCTCATTTCCTTGTTTCGCACAATAGCTTTTATCCGAATGAATATAACTTTGAAAGTTATCAATGACTGTAAGGAGACTGTTATGATTAAGGCATGTAAGTTCTGCTATATAAGCTCTGATATAAAGACTCTTCTCGAAAGATAAGTATGATCTGTTAATTGTTCTCTGACCAAGAGTTTAAGTTTGCCTTCACCAATCATGGTTCTCTTTATGCACTTCATCGTGGTTCCCTTTACTTATTTCAAGTTAGATTATATGAAGGGAAGTTGCTGTCTAGAATGACTTGTGTATCAATGAATGTGATGCTTCTTGTCCGTATTTTATTTATCGACACTTTGCTCCATAAACTTGTGGTCATGTTTACTGAGCTCAGTTTTCGCTTGGGGACAAGCGAGGTCTAAGCTTGGGGGGGTTGATACGTCCATTTTGCATCACTATTTTATATCATAATTTACTGCTATTCATCGATATATTTCATATTTAGAAGTGTTACTTATGTTATTTTACCTATTTTGCATGTTTGATGAATAATGGAGAATTGGACACCGGAGTCAGGATTCTGCTGGAAAAAGCACCGTCGAGATGCACTATTTCTGAAGATCAATAAATCGAAGGAGACATATGGAAGTTCCTATTTTACCAGAAGATGGAGGAGGCCAAAAGGGGGAGCTGAGATGGGCCATGGTGGGCCCTCCTCACCCTTGGCGCGGTGGGGCCCCCTGCCGCGCCGAGAGGTGGTTTGGGGGCCCTGGCCCACCTCAGCCGTTCCCCCTTCGCGTACTTGACCCCCTCGGAACCCTAACACAGGAGGAGGCCATCGAAATATTCCGCCGCCTCCACGAGGCGGAAAACACCAGAGAGCGAAAAGCTCCCCTGCAGGAAGAAATCTGCCGGGGGAAATTCCCTCCCGGAGGGGGAAATCGTCGCCATCATCACCGTCATCGAGCTGGACTTCATCGGGATCATCATCATCATCATCTCCACCGCCAACACCATCATCACCGCCGCTGCACCCCGTCTCCGCTATAACATCTAGGGCTGAATCTTGTCTATTTCATAGGGGAAACTCTCCCGGTGTTGATTACTCTTGTTATTGATGCTATTGGGTGAAACCATTGGACTAAGGTTTATGTTCAGATTGTTATTCATCATCATATCACCTCTGATCATGTTCCGTATGATGTCTTGTGAGTAGTTCGTTTAGTTCTTGAGGACATGGGAGAAGTCTTGATGTTAGTAGTGAACTATGTTGAGTAATATTTAATGGTTTGATGCTTAAGTTGTGGTGTTATTCTTCTAGTGGTGTCATGTGAACGTCGACTACATGATACTTCACCTTTATGGGCCTAGGGGAATGCATTGTGTATTCGTTTGCCAATTGTGGGGTTGCCGGAGTGACAGAAACCTGAACACCCGTTGGTATATCGATGCATGAGGGATAGCAGGATCTCAAAGTTTAAGGCTGTGGTTAGTTTAACTTAATTACTTTCTTGTATTTGCGGATGCTTGCAAGGGGTATAATCACAAGTATGTATTAGTCCTAGGAAGGGCGGTGCATTAGCATAGGTTCACCCACACAACACTTATCAAAACAATGAAGATTAATCAACTATATGAAGCGAAAGCACTTGACAATACTCCCGTGTGTCCTCAAGAACGTTTGGTCATTATAAGTACAACAACCGGCTTGTCCTTTGCTGTAGAAAGGATTGGGCCACTCGCTGCAACTATTACTACTGCATTTTATTTACTTGTACTTTATTTATCTGTCATATCAAAAACTCCTAAAAACTTGTCTGTGAGCATTTACAGTGAATCCTTCATCAAAACCGCTTGTCAACACCTTCTGCTCCTCGTTGGGTTCGACACTCTTATTTATCGAAAGTACTACGATACACCCCCTATACTTGTGGGTTATCAGGCCTCCCGGAGGTATGACGAGCTCTCCCCACCCAACGCCACCCCGTGCCAGTTGCCCTCGCGATTTTTGACGAAATGTCCATGAGTGTAGTATTTTTTAATTTAGGTGTCTAATAATTATGTTTATCGTGATGCTCCTTTATTATGCTATTAATTTAGTTTGTAATGTTTGATATATATAGTGCCGGTACGTTCACGATGGTTTCGACTTCCGTCGGCTACCCTAACGTCGAGTATTCGGACGTGGTATATTCTCTTTACAAATTAGTAATTTCCTTTTGTGTGTCCACAAAATCATGCTGATAAAAGTTGACATAGATATCTTTATTTAGGATTCCATATGTGATTCCATATGTGAACCGGATGTGCCTACCGATTTGCCATTGGTTGTTGCGAGGTTAAATATTGTTGAAGACGAAAACAATGAGTTGAAAGAAAAACTGAACAATCTACAAGAAAAGAAAATGTTATTGGAGCTGTCTGCTGCCGATACCATTGATCTTCTGAAGACCGAGTTGGAACAGAGCATGTTATCGGAGCTGTCTGCTGCCGATACTGTCGTGGGTTTGTCACGCAGATGTCATGGAGATGATTTCGTAGAGTTGGGGATTAAGCGATCGAGCGTCTCCGAGCTAAGGATCACAGGCACGAGGAAGACGATGTTTTTTACCCAGGTTCGGCCCCTCAATGTGAGGTAAAGACCTACGTCCTGCCTATCCTAGATTGGTATTGATATGAATATGGTGTTACAATGGAGTTGGCGATCGATGTGTCGAGTCGCGTGTCTCTGGATGTATGAGATCTAGGGTTTTCAGAACTTGTCTGTCTAGTCCTGCGAGTCCTCTTTATATATCCAGAGGCTCGCTAGGTTACAAAGGTATTACTTGGAGACTACTCTTCGTGCCTTCCAAGTTAAGTTATCTCCAATCTTCTGGATCCTTCTTCTATCTTGTTGTGACTCTTCGTGTTGGCCCATTTCCGTGCAAGCTCGTTGATTATAAGCCGCATTATTTGTGGGCCGCGGGTTAATCTATTTATCATTCCCCCGACATTAGCCCCCAAACTTCTGGGTGATTCGTAGAATCAGGCGGAAGATCTTGACTTGATGATGAAAATCTTGGCTTGCATATGTAGAACTTGCCGACTCGCTAGTGTTAAGTCGCGAGCGTTGCGGCTTCTTGAGCCGCTGATGTAGAAGCGACGAGTCGCTAGATTTGCGGCTTATTTGGCCACTGATGTAGTATCACCAGCCTTTGAGGCCAGAGACGTCTTGTTGAACTTGGCGACTTGTGATGAGTCGCAATCGTCGCGGCTTATTAAGCTGCTATGCTGCCAACACTTCTGTCTTGGTCACATTGAAGCTGCAGAATCGCGGTAAGTTTTCCGCGGAGCCTTTGGTGAAAACGACCTTTTCCTGTTGGATGTAAGATTGAGCTAAAATCATAAGAATAATAACTTATGAGCGTCAATACATATTAGCCAAATGTGTATATAAGGTACTGAGTCATAGACATCAAAGCAAACAAACATAAGCACAAATAAGCTGGGCAATCATTAGAATACAATCTGTCATGTTATCATGACGAGCCATTTGAGCACATGTTGAATCATGGCAGCTCAAGAGTATATAGCCACAGCCTGTATTTAAAAATTTCCGAGTTGCTGATTTGACTCGCAAATATATATTATCATGTGCTACAAAATGAAATCTGCATATAAAACCTGGTATATCAATATGATAAAAACCGCTAGATAGTGGTGGATGTGTAGCCCCCGAGGGCCGGGTTGCATGCTTGATCATGCTGCTCGGGACTCAAAAATATCTCAAGTTAGACAAAAATTTAATTGTCCTAGCCCCCAGGCGTTAAGCAGGCATGATTTCATTATCCTGCTTGATGGCATATCATTGCTATTTGATTCTGCAACAGATTGAGCAAATATTTTTACCGCAAGAAAACAATGATACTTGGAGAGGGGCAAAGGCACTTATAAGCTCCGAACTGTGAAATATATTAGTTGAGCTGCTAGGAAAAAAGATAATCCCAGTCAAAACTCTAGACATAGATGAAAGAATCATCCTTAAAAATTCCACTTGATGTGGCTGTAGATAAAAAATAATGGTGACTTCAACAGCCGATATCAGGAATGATCATCCCAAACATAAAAAATCTGGTCATGCCAGTTCAAACTCATATGGCCGAGTTATAGGTTCCTGAAATTCAAAGGGCAAAGCCCCGAGGAAGCAATGATAATAACTTGATAATAATATGGTAGCCTTGGCGGCTGATAATAATGATAGAACGTTAGTACTCCGCATGATAACATGTGGTACTCTGCATGATAGCAAATGGTTGTATAATAGCAACTAGTTGCATGATAGCAATTGGTAAGATGCATGATAGCATATTGTACGATGCATGATAGCATATGGTACTTTGACTCAGTATTTCCCGATTCTAATGTGTGTTCAGGGTCGAGAACGGCCATGATAGGCATCCGACTCGATTGACGCCACATGCGGGTACTTTAGTCCTTCTGAATTATCTCTGTTACCATTAAGCAGGTCTTCGCGCAGCTCAGTATTTCCTGGGAATGTGTGTTCAGGGTCGAGAATGACCATGATAGGCATCAAACTCATGAATGACGCCACACCCCAGTACTTTGGCCACATAATGCAAAGATACTTCTAACTTAAGGTACCATTAAGTAGGTCTGCGCGCGGCTCAGTATTTCCCAGGTGTAAACGCGTGTTCAGGGTCGTTGAGAACGGCCATGATAGGCAGCCATGATAGGCATCACTCTCATGAATGACGCCGCGCCCCAGTACTTTGGCCGCATAGTGCGAGATACTTCTGACTTAAGGCGAGAATAACCAGGATTATTGCTTTTATCGGCTGCAATAGCCGTGACGAGCTCTAATTAGCTTTGATGATAACCAGCTCTGATTAGCTGTAGATGTGGTACAGCGAGTCACCTGTTTTAACTCAAATATTGATAAGATAATGATTCATTAATGACTCATAAACTGATGTAATGATGAGCTGTTTGCGACTCATAAAATGATATGGGGGTAAATCGCTATGCGACTCATAAAATAATATGACAATGAGTTGATGATGACTCATAAAATGATATGAAGATAAGTCATTAAATGACATATATAATGATAAGTCATGGACTGATGCAAAGATAAATCATTAAATGATATAGCGAGTGCTCAAATACCAATACTTGAACATGTAATGGTGATCTTTATAGGTGCAAATAAATTTATTGTCATGCGATAGTGCAAGCTGTAGAGAGCTAGACTTTGATAAATGTAATGTGAGTTATGAGAACTCTAATTTGATAAATGCATTGCGGGTGGTAAGAAACCCGGCTTTGAGAACTGGATATAACTAAATCTCAAAAATTGATATGAATTAAAGTCCACGACATGATATAATTTAAATCGCAAAGACATTAATAAAAGGCATAATAACCTAGATATGCAGCCCCTGAGATAAACTCGAAGGTGAACTTAAACTTATCTGATAGAAAGTAAAAGGCTGAAAGTTGAGCATGATAGCAACTTATCTGTTCTTTTTCTCCCAGCGTTGATGATGTAGTATAAGTCGCGAGCGGCGGTGAGTCGCCGTCTTCTCTGAAATTAGACCAGTTGCGCATGTGTGCGGGTAATGATGACGGGTTAGCCGCAAAGTTGTCCGCGACTTGAGGGGAAGCCTGGAGTCGCACATACATCCCTCTCCTGGTTTCATATTGCTAGGCTCGTATGGTCTTGTGGCAGCTTGACATTCCAAGTCGAGGTGATTATAGCAACATGCGACTCAGGCCACGCGTAAATTTCCAGTGACGCGTGGAGATTTTCTTGTTGATAATGACATCTGATATTTCTGCCAACTACAACGAGCCGAAAACTTGCTGGCCATGCCTGCGCTCAAGCCGCCGATCCGGATGATGCCGTCAAGCTGTTGAATCACCTTGCCCTATTGCGCGGCCGAAGTCGCTGGAGTCGGTGATGATGGCGATAATTTTGTTGTATTTGCTGATTATCCTGGCATTGTCCGGACGTCTTGATTATTTTCCTTGGCCTTTGAGTCGCCGAGCAGCATACATGTAAGACTCGCGGCCTCGTACATCCCTCCATGTGGAATCCATATAAGTATGTGCGGGATATCTATGCAATATAATAACACAAGCTAGCTGGGATCACTTCTTTCCTTTCCTGATGACTTTCCGCCATGTGCGACTTAAGTCCATACCAACTGCACGTGACTTTCCTCCATGTGCGACTTAAGTCCTTACCAGCTGCACGTAGCCTTTTATCAAATCAAACTGATCCTGGCTGTTGGACTTCTGATCGGATTGCTGATACCATTAAACTCTGAAGAAAAATTATGCTTCGCTCTGACTGCTGAATTCTCGGGCGGGCACGGCCAGATTTTCGTGCAGCGGCAGGTTGCGAGCCAGATGAGCCGCACATGGATAGATAACAAACAACTTGGTTCTGGTAGATTTGATCAGCCGCACGTGAAGGCAGTGTTGATGTTGAGGCCCGGATGCGAACGTAGTGCAGCGAGTTCGCCGATGTTGTTGATGTTCCAGCGGAAGATTCGCGAACTTGCCTAGATATAATACTTGCTGCAAAGTTTGAGTCGCTGACGGAGATCTAACCGTTGGAATTGCGTAAAATTTCTTGGAGGGCTTCGGGGTTGTATTCCGCAGGTCTTCACCAGAGGGATCTTCGAATTGATGTCCGAGTCGACCTCGATAATTATTTTCCCGAAGTCGCGCGGAGTTCCGTCAGCTTTTGACAGGGCTTCAGAGTTTGTGTCGTCCACGGAGATCTAACCGTTGGAATCCGATGCGCTTTGGACAGCTGCTAGGAAACTCGATTTCGCATCTTTCCACTGAAGGGATCGTCGAGATGAGTTTCGAGCCGCCGCCGGTGATGTCCGCCATACAGGCGTTGCTGCTGTCCTGTAACGTGAGGGGCGTTGTCGAAGTTGAGCCCCGAATCGCGCGGTCAACTTTCTCCATGCTTTCTACTCGAGCTTGAGGTAGATCTTGATGTAGATGTTGATACCGCTGAATTGTTTAGACCGGCGCGACGTCGAAGTTGCCGAGCTTGAATGGACGACGAGGTCCTCCGTCCCTGGCACAGATCCTGCTTGGAACATGACGCTCTTGACCGCAGGCCCCACGGTGGGCGCCAACTGTCGTGGGTTTGTCACGCAGATGTCATGGAGATGATTTCGTAGAGTTGGGGATTAAGCGATCGAGCGTCTCCGAGCTAAGGATCACAGGCACGAGGAAGACGATGTTTTTACCCAGGTTCGGCCCCTCAATGTGAGGTAAAGACCTACGTCCTGCATATCCTAGATTGGTATTGATATGAATATGGTGTTACAATGGAGTTGGCGATCGATGTGTCGAGTCGTGTGTCTCTGGATGTATGAGATCTAGGGTTTTCAGAACTTGTCTGTCTAGTCCTGCGAGTCCTCTTTATATATCCAGAGGCTCGCTAGGTTACAAAGGTATTACTTGGAGACTACTCTTCGTGCCTTCCAAGTTAAGTTATCTCCAATCTTCTGGATCCTTCTTCTATCTTGCTGTGACTCTTCGTGTTGGCCCACTTCCGTGCAAGCCCGTTGATTATAAGCCGCATTATTTGTGGGCCGCGGGTTAATCTATTTATCATTCCCCCGACAGATACCATTGATGCTCTGAAGATCAAGTTGGAGGAATACCGGCTGAAGCTTCGAAAGATGAGAAGATATGTCATCGATAAGGAGGCTTGGTTTCATTATGCAGTTGGTTCCATTGTCACCTTAGCTGCGATTTTTTTCGGAGTCGTTATTTTATTTGTACTCTGTAGATGATTCTATCTTAGGATAATGATGCTTTGGTTTCATTATCGCTTCAAGTTGAGACATTGTTGCGCTTGCAGTTGGTCTGTTTGTTCTAATTGGGCATTGTAAGTAGATTTGGGTAGATGTATATGTTCTATCAAATATGTGACCATTAATTGGTATGCACTCAATATTATATACGTATGTTCGACCTAAAAGCTTCTGACCATGCATCTTTATCCTCATCAGATGGACATAAGTGTCACTACTACCATGAAGCTCTGTCAACAACTAATGCTAGCTCCTCCCTTCACGCCCAGCCAGTGCCACCGCCTCACTCGCCTATCCCGCTCCAAACACCTGTCCTACACCTAGAAAACCCCACCGCCGAGGAAGCTCCTTGTTTTTCCCCTCTCTCCGCCGGCTGCAATGGAGGACGAGGCGAGCCTAGATCCCTTCATCATCATCCGCTCCAACGCCGACAAAACGCCACTGATGCACGCCCAAAAAAACCTACTGCAGCAAGGCCGAAAAACCCCATTGCCGAGCTGGTTCCCTGTCTCGCCGCCGGCTGAGATGGAGGACAAGGCGGCGAACAAGCGGATTCGGCGTGGGCTCGACTTCATCAACCTCCTTCCCGATGAGATGCTGCGCATCATCATCGGCTTCCTCCCCACCAAATCTGGCGTGCGGACCACCGTCCTCTCCAAGCGGTGGCGCTTCCTCTGGCGGTCCGTCCCCCTCGACCTCACCGTCGACGATGGGATCGGCCACATGGATCAGGAACGACTCACCGCAGTCTCCAACATCCTCGCCGCGCACCCTGGACCAGTCAAACGCCTTGCCATCCGAGGTTTCCGTTCCAACTACATGGCCGCTGGCAAGGTCGACCAATGGTTCCAATCCCCCGCCCTACATGGCCTCGAGGAGCTCACCGTCGAAGGTGGGCTACAGATGTTCTCTCTGCCCCAATCTATGAGCCGCATATTGCCCACCCTGCAACGCGCCAGGTTTGCTCAATGCATTATTCCCCTGTTTGATGCCGCGCCCGCGCTTCTTCTCACTCATCTCAAGCGGCTCGTCCTCTATGACGTCACCACCTGTAAGGAGGCCATCGAGCGGCTGCTCGACGGCTGTACTATGCTCGAGGCACTACAGCTCGATGGGGTGCACGGGTTCGACGCACTACACCACGGACCAAATTTGGGGGCAAAAAACAGCCGGCAAAAATCACTTTTAGAAGGCAGTGTGACAGCCGGGAAAAGTAAACTGCCGGCACAAATTGGAGAGGGCACCTTAACAGCCGGCAAAAATCTATCTAGCCCGGCTGTCCACAGCCGGCAATAGTACAAGCATATGGAGGCAGGAAAACTGCCGGCTCAAACACGTCCCGGCAGCAAAAACTGCCGGCACTCACCTAGCGAAATATTTGGCGCGTGATGCGATAATTTCCAGATTTGCGCGGCGCGCGTTTCACGAAAGTTCCAGACTTGGCGCGTGGCTCGCGGCGCCAAACACACCAAAAGCCCTAACCCTAAAGACCAAATCGAAAATTCCCCACACCGTCCCCTCCCCAGCCCCTGTCTCCCTCACGCACAGCCCACCTCCGTGCCGCCGCCGGCGAAGATCCTGCACGGCGCCGCCGCACTCCGCCGCCCGCTCCACGCCGCCGCACTCCCTCTCCGCGCCGCCGGACAAGGGTCAGCCGGACCAACGCTGTCGACCCACACGCTCGGTGAGCATGGCCCACTGCATCTGCTCTTTCCTCCCCCTTCTTCTTCCCGCTTACCTCTTCCCTCCTTCGCCCTCTCCAACCTGACCGTCGGTGGTGACCAGCGCCATGCATAGCCGCGTCCGCCACCTCCGTTGCCCTCTCCGTCTCTTCTTTTTGCTGTTGTTTATGAAATCCAGCAACGCTGCTTGACCTGTTTCGACCCTCTGCCATGTTAGGAGTCCAGCGAGGCTAGCCAGATCAAGCTTGCCCCTTCTTCACCAGCTCTGCCCGCAAGTGCTCGAGAAATCCGAAGAGGCTGAGCAGAGTCAACAACACCTTATACTTCTAAGGTGAACGAATTTGTCAAAAACCACAATTTTTTTCCATTCATGTGTGCTTGATCACCATATACCAGATTCCCCCTTGTTAGTTTCTGTTTTGCTTTGAATTCCCGATTGTGCTTAGGATGTATTTAGATGACATGTCACTGTTAGAGAGGGAGAGGAACACATAAGAAGATTGTTAACTGCTTAAGCTTGAAATCTGCTCCAAATGAGTTTTCATTATTGAGGGGAGAATATCATGAATTCAGGTAGATGATGTAATGTGGTAGGAGATATCATTTTTCATGCCATAAGGGGTCATGTACGTGGTGCTAATGTCATTCGCATACATGCTGAAATATCTTTCTATTCTATTGTATTGAGCATCACTATACTTATGCAAGCATCCATATCTTAGCTCAGCTCAAAGGCACATTACTGAACCAAGTACTGCAATTGTTGAGTTGCTAGTCTGTTGGCAGGCTGTACCTACATGGTCCTTTTTTTGGTTCATCTGGAATATGGTATATATGGTTATCTTTTCATTCTGTATGTGAAATGAGCTCACCATATACTGTGTGTGTTAAATGTTGGTTGTGATGGCTGTTCGTAAATTGCTTGCATTAGAATAACGTCACTTAAGGTTTAGTGCTGGTTAATTTTTTATATTTTGAATATTGTTGTGCTAATTAATTCACTTCATAGGTTAATTGTTGAACACCAAGGGCACTTAGTGGAGAGGGGATATAATTGGCACTTAGTGGAGAGGGGATATAATTGGACAGGAGACCGTTGGCCTGAGCATCTACTGAGACAAGTAAGTCACTTCTGATGCTAGCTCTCTGGTTGCTTGGTTCTATGCACTTCTATTTGATCATGTGAAAATTGTTGTGTCTTATGACAATTGTACTAGCTTGGTTGCATGCACTTCAGTATTTTCTGATTGTTGTTGTGTGTTTACTTCAAGTAATTAATATCTTGTTTGTCCTAGGGTTTTTAAAAACTGTTATAGAAATGGATAAGAGCTGGATGGATGAAGCTAGGCACACCGAAACATTCATTAATGGGGTTAAAGGATTTATTCAGTTTGCCTTTATCCATTCGGCAACAGGGAACACTATCTTATGTCCTTGTAGAAATTGTTCTTGGCTTGAAGCTAGTGAGGTCCAGGAGCACTTAGTGTGTGAAGGGTTTGTCATTGACTATACAAGATGAGAATATCATGGGGAGTCATCATACCCGTATCCACAAATAGTGATGCTGATGTAGAAATTGATGAGGTGGAGGAGGTGGATGAGTTAGAAGAGTTGGATGAGATAGCCGAGCTGATTAGAGATATGAGACACGAGTTTGCCGATTGTAGTGGTAGTGATGATGAGGCCAATCCTAGTGACAAGGACGATGCAAATAACCCTTTTAATCAGTTATTAGGTGCTGCAGCTGAAGAACTCTATCAGGGAGCACATCTTTTTCAAAGCTGCGATTTGTTGTTAGGATGCTCCAGAACAAAGCTCTTGGTCATTGGACTGATAAGAGTTTTGATATGCACCTAGGGTTGCTAAAAGAGGCGTTCCCTGAAGCAAAATTACCTAAAAACTTTCATGAAGCTAAGAAAATGATAAAATGTCTTAGTCTTAATTATGTTTGCATCCATGCATGTTTCAATTACTGCATTCTGTATTGGAAGCAGTATGCAAATGCTAATAGCTGTCCAAAGTGCAAAACCTCTCGTTGGAAATCTGAAAAGAAGAAACAAGATGGGAGACATGAACACAAAGTCCCTAGAAAAGTTCTTAGGTATTTCCCCATAGCAAAGAGGCTACAACGGCTGTTCATAACACCAAAGAGTGCAACAGACTGTAGGTGGCATGATGAAGGGCGTACAAAAGATGGACTGTTAAGGCATCCTGCAGATTCTTCGTCTTGGAAGCATTTTGACAATGAACATATAGATTTTGCAGCAGATTCTCGCAACATTAGGTTAATTATAGCGACAGATGGCTTTAATCCTTTTAGATCAATGAATTGTGCCTATAGCGTTTGGCCTATTATTGCTATTCCATTGAATCTGCCTCCTTGGTTGTGCATGAAGCAACCAAACTTCATCCTCTCCTTATTAATTCCTGGCCCAAAGTCACCTGGGAGAGATATAGATGTTTTCCTTGAGCCACTTATTGATGACCTTCATTCACTTTTTGAGGAGGGAATTAGAACTTATGATGCCTCCAAATCTGAGTAATTCCCTTTGCGTGCTGCTGTTCATTCCACTATTAGTGATCTTCCGGGTATGGCTACTATAGCTGGTTGTGACACCTCGGGTGAGTATGGCTGTCCAAAGTGCCATTCTCTCACTTGCTCCATTTGGTTGAACAACAGCAAGAAAACCATCTACATGAGTCACCGAAGGTTCCTAGATGAAGATCACGATTTAGAACAGTAGACAAGGACTTCTTTGATGGCAAGGAGGAAACTAGGACTGCTCCTGTACCACTTACCGGACAGGAAGTGGATGCTCTTACAGAAAATATGCAGACTGAATTTGGAAAGGACCCTTCCGGAAAACCACCCACCAACACACAAAAGCGTGGTGATCCCCCACAAATTTTCAAAAGGAGATCCATATGGTTTAGGCTGAGATATTGGAAAGACTTGCTGCAACCTCATAATCTAGATGCCATGCACATTGAAAAGAACGTGTTAGAAAGCATCATTCACACACTTCTAGGTGTTGACCGAAAAACCAAAGATAGTATAAACTCTCGTCGAGACCTTGAGGAACTTAAAATAAGAGGAGCTCTCCATCCTGTTCCAGTGGGAAATGAAACATTGCATTTGCCTTCTGCCCCATACTCTTTGAGTCCTGAGCTGAAGAGATTGTTTTGCCAAATTCTAAAAATATAGGTTCCCAGATGGTCTTGCGTCTGATATTCGAAAGAATGTGCATGTTAAGGAGAAAAAGATTATTGGGCTTAAAAGCCATGACTGTCACATTCTGTTGCAACAGTTGCTTCCACTAGCTGTTAGAAAAACCTTGCCTGAGGGAGTCAGTGCTGCATTGATGCGTGTTAGTGATTTTTTCAAGAAGATTTATTCTCCTGTTGTTTCCATAAGTGATATGGAGAAGCTAGAGCAAGAAATAGCTGAGACATTGAGCATTCTTGAGGTCATTTTCTTACCATCATTTTTTGATATGATGGTTCACTTGATGGTTCATCTTCCACTCCAAGTGAGGCTTGGTGGCCCAGTGAAGTACAGCAACATGTACCCAATAGAAAGGTCATTTCTAAACCTTGAACATGTACACCATTTAGTTCTATATAAATAGTAAACTAAGCCGTTCTTCTCTCGGTATAGGTATCTGAGCACCCTTAAGGGATTTGTTCGTACAATGAGCCATCCTGAGGGGTCAATTGCAGAGGGTTATATTTTCCATGAGTGTCTTACTTTCTGCTCTCGGTACTTAGAAGGATGTGAAACTAAATTTAAAAGAATAGGACAAAATCCTGTTATTGAGCCGGAGTGTAGTGCTAAGCCTTTCTTCAACAACAAGGGTCGGTTTTTGGCTGGCAAGCGTGTTGTGACATTAGATCACAAAGCTTGGCTGCAAGCACATAGATATGTATTGTTCAATTATGATCACATATCCCCATATTTGAGGTATGCCTTACGTTTCATTTTTACAAGTCTAGCTGCGAGTATGCATGTGCTTTTGAATAATAAATATCCCTTATTAACTTCTACAGAAGACATAAAGAGTATTTGTCCTCAAGTGGTAATCGAAATGCATTACAAATCGCCAAACTTCATCATGACACTTTCCATGAGTGGTTTAAGTTGTATGTGGCACAACTTGTTGATAATGGTGAAGAAGTTTCTGAAGAGATCCAAACTTTAGCAGAGGGACCCTTTGTGGTTGCAAGGTCGTATGGTAGTTATGCTATTAATGGCTACAATTTCCATACAAAGTATTATGATGAGGGTAGGCCTACCCAAAGCAGCGGGGTGGTTTTGGTTTCAGAAGTATCTGAAAATGAAAAAAGAAAATACTACGGTGTGATAAATCAAATTTTAGAGTTAGATTACAATCACAAAGGAAACATGGTTGTATTTAAGTGTGACTGGTTTGACAACCGTGTAGAAGACAGGTGGGTAAAGGTTGATCAATTTGGCATCACAGATGTGAACCACAAGCATCTGATCCAAACAGGGGAGAAGTTGAGCGATGAACCATTTATTTTGGCCTCCCAAGCAAAACAAGTGTACTATGTTGAAGACCCTGTTGCTACAGATTGGTGGGCTGTTAGACAATCACCAAACCAGCGAGACTTGTATGATATGTTTGGTTTGGAAAATGTTCAGGAAGGGGATGAATCTGCTGTGCATAATCTTGATGCTAATGTATGCCTCAACATTAACTTGAGAGATATACCCCAAACTAGGATTGATGTAGATGGAGTTCTTGTTTCTGCAAAGGAGAAACCAAAGTGTGTGATGTTTTGTTTTATTATTTATTTACCTGCTTCAAACTGAATATAATTGTACTAATGTTCTGGTCTTGTATGTTTCAGGAAACATAATGGAAAGCGCAAACGAACTAGAAGATAGGGCTGCTGCATACAGTGGTATACGTGAAAAAAAAATAAAAAAAAACAGTGAGAGAATGAAGGCCCTGATTCCTGCTATTGGTGCTATAGCCGCCCAGAACCAGACCATGCCTTCACAACAACAAAGGAGAAAGGTGATCTACAAAACTATTAGAAATGAATTTTGCCTCTTATGTCGTTGGTTAAATTGTTGATCAGTTGCATTATGTGGTTGTCGTATTATATGATCTCATGGTTAAATTTGTTGATCAGTTGCATCTAATTTGTTGATCAGTTGCATTTTGTAGAGATCCCATGGTGAAACTATTCCAGAATCAAGCCGAGAGCTGAGATCTCACACAACTGTTAGACATGAATTATATGATGAAGGCAATGGTGAAAATATGGTTGTTGACCAAGTGGATGAAGGTATATGTCTTGACAACACTTCAGATTTTTTACATTTTCATTTAGCCTTTCACTTAAGTGTTTAACACTGCCTTATCTCTTTTCATGTGTTAGGGCATGGTTTGGATCATCAACAAGACAAGAGAGAGGGTCGAAAGCGCACTAAAATGCACAGTGTGTATGATAGAAAGGGACAGCCACCTGTTCCTGTTTCATTTAATGAAAAAGGACAGCCGATTGGCAACAATGCCTCTGAATTTAACAACTTCATAGCAACACATGTTAAAAGTCATATCCCACTTGGATTTGACGATTGGAGACAAGTAGATGTTGAAAAAAGAATGAGTTATTGATAACCTTAAGGGTATGCATATGGTGTAGTTTCTTGTATAATATGTGTCTTGCTTTCTTGTTATAAGTAGCATACTTATTCAAATATATCCTTTTTTGCAACCAGAAATACTATGTTGTGGATGACAAACTGAAGGACTTTGTGATGGGAAGTGCTCACAAGAAATGGAAAGACTTCAAGGCAGATTTGAAAGAGAGAATTTACAAAGAAGAAAGAACCGATGAGGAACTCAGTGCTCTTATCAAAAAGGATAAGAGAGTAACTCCTGATGATTCTGTATGGCTTATCAAATTTTGGAGACGTGAAGAATGCAAGGTACAATTCTAAGTCGTATTATACTTGTTGCAGTCTGTTCATGTGTACAAACTAGGTACAAATTGTTTACTTTTAGCTTTTGTTCATAGAGACGGAGTGAACAAGGAAAGAAAAACCGAGAAAGGCAGAAGGTGTTGCATACATCGGGA
Source organism: Poa pratensis (assembly GCA_947311845.1). Classification (NCBI taxonomy): domain Eukaryota; kingdom Viridiplantae; phylum Streptophyta; class Magnoliopsida; order Poales; family Poaceae; genus Poa; species Poa pratensis. The sequence goes on from CAMZMU010000063.1 coordinate 158,928,568, forward strand.
AGCAAGAGCCATGCCCGCGTTGCAAATGAAATGGTAGCATTTGTTCACTTTAGCATACTAAAGCATAGCCTGCATACTAATGGTGACTAATTCACTATTGTACACTCTTATTGTAGGAAGAGGAGCATGGATATGCTCCACGCAGAGATGAATTATTTGTGAAAACACACGAAAGCAAGAAAAAACCCCTAACCAAGGAAACAATCGACGTAATAGTAAGTTCTCTAGAACACAATAATTTTTTTCTATCTGAAAGTTCATGTGGTACAATTTGTTCATCATTGTATCCCTTTTATTGCAGGAAAAATTGGAGAACAATGGATGAACATCCTGAACTTTTGGAAAAATCCATTCAACAAGGTGATATCCTTGCACATGTACTTGGGAAAGAGAAGAATGGCTACGTCCGGGCCTTAGGCCTAGGGGCAAAGGCTGCTGCTCTAGGTATGCCTGGGGCTCGAGGGCTGAAATCCACAAGACTGCAGATGGCTGAGCTAGAGGCTGATAAAGCTTGGAGGGCCAATGAGCTTCTAAAAGAGCATGTAGATGAAATTAGAAATGATACAAAAGCCCAGATTGATGCACTTATGGAAGAAGTCAGCCAACTGAGGACGATGGTGTCACAGTCTAATGGTGGACACAACAATAGCATGCTCAACAATGCGCCTGTTGATAGTATGGGAGAATCTGCTGCTTGGGAGGAAGAACGCAATTTACTTTGTGATGAGGCGGAAGAACGTCTAGAGCGGGAGTGTAGGGAAGCAACTGAGCAATTAGAAAGTAAGAAAGCACAAGCAGCCATATTACGTAAGAAGAGGGAAGCAGAAATCCTTGAGAGAAAGAGCAAGGCTGAAGAACTTCAAAGGAAGGAGGCGGAACAACTTAGAAATAAGAAGGAAGCAGAACAACAGCAAAAGAAAAAGGAACAAGAGATGCTGCAAAAGAAGGCACATGTGCAGCAGCCTCAAATGAAATCAGGAGCAGCAGTAACACAAAGGAATCATCAGGTCTTGTTTTAATGCCTACTTTAGTTTCTGAAGTTTTTGTATGAGTGCAAATTCATGTTGCTTATTTCTTATTCCTGCCTTGTTTCATACCTTATTTCAGCAAGGGAGGGAGGTGATATTGTACAATATTATCAGGGACCATCGTTCCCCTGTTGCAAAAGGTACGATTTTGTCAACCGGTCGAAAGAAGATAGTAGGGGGGCGGGAGCTTGGCACTGAATGTTGTGAAGTGGTGGTTGACTATATAATGAGAAAAGTCGCCATGTTGTTTCGTCCTGTTGGGAACGTTACCACCATGGGACAAGCTCAAGGAAGAACTATCGCCTGGCTGTATAAGCATGTAGGCCTATATTTCTTTGGTTCTTTTTTTGCTGAAATGGTCAAGTTAAGTTCCTTACCAATATTTCATTGATGTGCAGATGGAGGTTCAGAAACCAATGAGAAAAGAAGCCTCGCCTCCACAAGCAGAATGAGAGGTACCTAATGTTCTATTTTGGATCAATGCTAGACTGAATGTAATTGTTTTTGGATGATAAGCCGTATGAACTCCTCATGCATGCATGCGTGGGCTTGTTTGCTATCCTGTGAGTGCATTTGCACGTGTAGTCTTAATATAGCTAGCTGTTTGATGGTAGCTTCATCATAGTTAGTTGTTAGCTTACACCAGATCCATAATTAACTCACACTGATCCATACTTGGTAAATATAGCTAGCTGTTAGCTATTTTCGAATTTCCACTTGTTAAATATAGCTAGCTGTTAGCTTGATCATACTTATCGTTAGATCAGTCAACCTGTTAGCTTACACCAGTTCCATGAATAACTCGCACCGACCTGTTTTTTTTTTGGCTTCCTGCTTTTGCTCGTGTGTCTATTGTTGTGCAACTGAGCAGATTGTGTTGTATGTCAATGATATGTGGCTTTAGTTTGTCTTCTGCCATGTTTAGAAGATTGTGCTGTATGTCAATGTGCAACTGAGCAGATTGTGCTGTATGTCAATGAACTCTCGTTGCCGGGAGATTTCTGTAATCGAATCGTCCTCATGAGATTTCCGTCCATGCCTCAGATTATTTTAGTTACCCAATTGGCCGCGGGGCTTCTTATGTTGTGCTGCTGTATATTAAGTTGACAGGCCGATTAATCTGCTCATGCGTCAATCAATGTTGTGCATACAAATCAGAAATTAATAAAGTGGGTTCAATGATATTCTGGAGGGATTAAAATTGCACAGATGTAAGTTTTGTTGGATAGGTCTATCCTCGCTATTCAAACTTTTACTTCTGAATCACAATAAGGATCTCACGGAGTAGAGTACATCTTAGCAAATGGTTACACATTCATAGAAAACAGTGGGATATATACAATTAATTGATGTTTTCAGTTGTTATATTCAGCCGAGGAATCGGAATTTGTTATGTTTGTTCTTTTTGTCAAAATCAGAACCAAAATTATGATGCTCAAGTGTCTGTTGTTATTCAACTGTGCAGATTGCATTGTTTGTGAAATCAATGTTGCTTCACGAAATTGTCTTTAAGTTTTAAGATTTGGTTCAGAGCAGTAAAATTATTATGTGGTCATTAATCTTATTCTCTCTCCACTCAGGGACATTACTACATGGTGAGGACGGTCTTTGCTCGCGGAACTAGTGGGGATGCTGAAGATCGTGAACCTCTGTGTGCCGGTGGTGCGAGGTCGTTTAACCTCCAGAATGAGCACTTGCTAGATATATGTGCTCTTTTTGCTCACTTTGATGCAGACTAGTACTTTACAAAGATATTTAGGCTGCAAACTACTACCTTAGACTTAGAAACATATTTAAGCTGCAGACTAGGATATGTATGCTTAAATATGCTCTTTTCTTCACTTGACCTGGCATTTGTATCTGGGATCAATATGAACCATGTATTGTGTCGATGATCAGGAGGAACTGAATGAGTCCTCTAAATTAATGTTCACTTCTGGAAGAGCTGGTTGCATTGTTTGTGCTACAATGTGTATAAATGTATTTTGCTTAAATCGTAATGATGTAAGCACCATTTAGCGCTTGAACTGCTGGCATAACTAGCTATTGGTGAGGACAATTTAACTGCCGGAAAAGGGCTAAACTGCTGCCAAAACTAATTACATTTTTATGGCAATCTAAGTGCCAGCAATACTCTACACAGCCGGGATAACTACTTGCCGGCAGGCAAAACTATCTGCCAGGGAAAAACTAGACTGCCGGCAAAAAGTTGAGCTGAGAGGGCAGAAAAACTGCCGGCACTAGAAAAACTGCCGCCAAAGATCTTTGTCGGCAGGGTTATAGGGGGCAGGCACATCTGCCGGGAAAAAACCTTTGCCGGCAGTTTTGCTGCCCCGTAAAGCGACCTTTCCCGGCTGATAATGTGCCCCCAATTTTGGTCCGTGGTGTAGCGGTAACATCCATATCGTCTCGACCACTCTGCGAACGATTGGGGTCGTCTGCTGGTCAAATTACAGATCATTTTTCCAGCTTAGCGGTCTGGTGATTGAGAACACCCCTTTACTTGAGAGGTTGATTGTATTTTGTCCACTATGTCGAACATCAATCCGGGTCATTAACGCTCCGAAATTGACATTGCTGGGCTACAATAGTGGTGGTTACTGCTCCAAACTTGTTATTGGATCCATAACCCTTAATAGTCCTCTTGATGTATGTTCGGTGTTCTTGATATTCTCCCAACTTGTCACTGCCGTATTTTTACTTATTTTCTTGATCCATGTTCGGTGTTGTGCAGAAATTGATTCACGATAGCTCGACCTTGCCTCTGCGCACAGTGAAGATCTTGGCACTAAGATCTACCGGCCCAAATCTGGAAGAAGTTGTAGGCTTCCTTAGATGCTTTCCGTGCACGGAGAAGCTATACATCGAGGTGAGCTATCTTTTCAGTTAGGAACAGTAGTAACATAGTCGAAAAATTCCTGTGATTGATAAATAATTAGTACTACAGTTTCCCACGTACTCATCTGCATCTACGTTCGATCGATGCAGGCACTATATATACTTATGTTTTCTTCTTTTGCAGACAACAAAAGGCCCGGAAGTTAAAAATCCGCTGCAGTATGACATGAACAATCCCATCGAATGCCTTGATCGCCATCTCACAGAAATTACTTTGAACGACTACCGAGGAACCAGACCTGAGGTTAAGTTCGCCAAGTTCTTTGTTATGAACGCAAGGGCGCTCAAGCTAATGAGACTCGGCATCGATGCAGAAAAAGGTGATGGATGGTTAACAAGAATTCGGAAACAGCTAAAGCTGAGGCACAAAGCTTTTGCAGAAGCTGAAATTCATTTTGAAGATATAGTTATAGACTTAATGAGTAATGTTAATCTCATACATGACTTCCCAGATCCCTTTGCAGAATCATTGAACTGGAGGGGATGGTATGTGTAATATCAGTTCGAACCTTGTCATATTTTAAAAACCTTTTAGTCTTTGTGGTACATGTTTATGCCGTAGAGTAAACTTGGCTCTGCCAGTTGTTTATCAATGTATTATATGTTTTTCTGAATGTGCATTATCACTTTCTGAATGCCCATCCGTCGGTCGGTAATTACCACTCGTGTTGTAAATGTGGGAGGCAAAGAGGCGGCTTGGCATTGCACGGCCGGAGGCGAGAAGGCATGCAGCGGTTCCTTCCCCCTCACTATTTCTTCTCAACTTCCACACCACATTAATTGCGGTTTCTCTAGCGCATTTCTCCCCTTGCACTATTTCTTCTCAACATCCGCCTCCCTCTCATCTTCTCAGTTCTGTTCATCGTCCCCTTCCTCTCGATCAGCGCCATGGACACCTTCACGCACAAGCGCACATTCCCTATCCATAGATGTGGTGTACACCAATGACCTCGCGGAGGTCACGAGGAACCTCGACATGTTCGAGAGTTTGCTTGAAGGCGTAGAGGACAGGTTCATGGGACTAGACCTTGAGTACACGAAGGAAGATTTGAACCATGAAGTCCCACAAGAGGTCGCCGTCGTTCAACTCGCCCTGGATAAGCAAGTACCGGTATTCCAGTACTCTAGGTATGTAAAAAACCCTGATATAATAATCTGTTGTTAATTACTATTTAATTTCTTCATAATATGAAACTGCAGCTGTGGCCACGAGACGGATGAATGCCCTCAAGCGTTGTCTGATTTCCTTCGTTCGAAGGGAATTTCATTCGCTTCAGTCGACAAAAGGACTGACTTTCAGGTCATGTACACAACCTGGTCGGGCTTCTTTATCCCATTTGATTTCCACGTGGATATTCAAAAGCTTTTCCGGGTGAATGGAAGGGAGAGGACAGGCAATGGCATGGCTGCCCTGGCAAACGCACTCATCTCCAATTTGTACGTGCGCATGAAGGCAGACTTCCCGGAGGAACGACACTGCTGCTGGGAGGATTCCCCACTTGAAGAATTGAACCTTAGATATGCAGTTGTGGATGGCTATGTCTCCTACGAGCTGTACCGTATGACCAAGATCATCGAGAGGGGCCGAGCGCACCTCGTCCCAATTGCACCACCACCACCACCACCACAGCCCCCTATAGCAACGTACTGTCCCGGTTGCTTAGAGAAGAAAGCAAGCTCGAGCGGCGCCAAGCGCTCTAGGTGGGACGACGCCGGCGCCTCGGGTGATGCTGGCTGGAAGAAGCATGACGACACCGGCGCTGGTGGCTCGGGCTGGACGAAGGACGTCAAGCCCGAGGTTGATGATAGGAGTTGGTGATCTTCAGCGTGCGCGCGGCGCCTCTCGACTGGACAACAGTGTGTGCCTATAAATTTGTGTTAATAGCTACGTTTAGTTGCTACTCTCTATCTGTAGTGCCTTTGAATTTATCGTATATATGTGTGTGTGCCTGTGATTTGTGTTATAGATTTAATATTGTTATACTCTCTATATATATCTGTACTTTTGCATGCCCTGTACGACGTCAATCGGGAGAACCTGGCGACGCTTCTATTCGTGTGAATTTACCTGATGAGCATGCGACGTGCGCATGCTCGTGTTAAACTGATGTTTTACGTAAAATCTGCGACGTTCGACGTGACGAAAATTTGCACAGAATGTGTCAGTCAGACGAAAATCTGCGACGTTCTACGTGATAAAGACAGTTTCGTCGAAGGAAACTGGGCTCAAGCTGGCCTAATGGGCCGGGGACAAAAATCCACGACGTAAAATATGCGAACCGTCGCGCGCAACCGGCCCATTACTGGGAAAACCAAAACGTCGAGAGCATTATCAACTTTTTAGCCAACCGCGACGGGAACACTCGACGTTATCAGAACGTCGCAGAAAAAACGTGGTGGATCGCCGGATTTTTGGTAGTGTCTGGTGCTAATTTATAAAATTGTAATATATATATTTGAAAAAAGATCATTCATTTACTCGATGGTGTATCCTTTAGACGTGCAAAAGTGCGAAACATTTTGTATTCTAACTTACATAAAAACAACAAATTTATAGATCTGATTATAGGTAACAATTTATAATTTTCAAATCTCAAAATTTTGTTATTTTTTGTAGACTATAATATAAAAATTACTTTGAGACTTTTTTTGCGAAGTATGAACACACGCACGCATCCCCTACCCCTATAAGCACCTCCGAAAAACTGAGCCGAGGGTCGGGTCTTGAGATTGACGAAGTCACCACATGCGCCTCGCTGTCTATGGGAACGTCGTCTCCCTTGAAAAATAATCCGACTAAATGAGAAACCTAATAACAAATCTAGGATTTGAACTCACGTGATCTGGGGCAAGTTCTCTATATTGAGATTTTACATGCCTTGTAGTAAACATCATTGAGAGCGTAAATGTTTTTTTTCAAAACTTTAAATATATGTTTAATTTTTTGAAAGAGAGGTATCACTCGAACTCGGGGGCATTTTCCGTACCTTGGGCTTGTACAGAACTTTTATCGAATATTTTGTGTTTTCTTGGAAAAAAAATCAGTCCTTCCCCTAGAAGTTCAATTCGTATACAGCTCGAGCAACGGTCAATCATTTTATAGGAAACAAACACAGAGCTGCACCTGCCTTGCTTCTCTCTAGACTAACCTATACCGCCTTTAGCGTACTTTGTTTGTGCTAGCCAATTCTCTGTGAAAAAAATGTTTGTCCTACACATAGCTATCAGACATTCCCCGCCAGGCTGAAATTGCTCGGATGAGTTGATGGTTCATATTCACACATGACAAGATGTGACGATGTGATCACATCGATAGGTGGCTAAGGCTTTGGCGGCACAACATGACAAGCCGGCTTTCTGCGCGGCCGGTGCATGCCAAAATTGCCATCTCTTCTCTTGTCCGGTCACAAGCTTAATTAATCACTCCACATGTGTTATAAAAATTAAGATGTTCAATAATCACAGAGTAATGAAAACTCCTTTTGGAACCCAGGTGCCAGGGAGGTTGTTGTTTTGAAAACCCCATTCTGAAAACTCAAAAATTCATAAATAGATACGAGTAAAATAGTTGTGTAGTATATACATGCAAAGTTTTATGAGCAGAAATGAGTTTTTAATTGCTTTTTATAGCCTCAATTTTTTCCATTTTGCGTAGACAAAACCATAAAGTATTTTTCAACAAAACTTTGCAAATATGTAGAGTACGCTTATATGTATACAATGAGTTTTTTTTGTAGAATGTTTCAACATAAAGAGCTCTCTTGCACCCGAGAGCGCCCCACTCGAGATAGTAAACAATTTTATCCTAGGTTTATAAGCATGTGGGAAAGGCTTACAGATATAAGTGGATAGGATAACTTTTGCGTCGAATCCTCTTCCGAACGCAGTTTGTGTTAGAAGTTACACTACTGGGCTACTGAAACATGTGTGTGGATGGTAATTTAGCATCCATATAAAACCTATTATTTATTTCTGAACTCGTTTTATGTATTATTTTTGGTTATATGTGTTACAAATCTACTTATGCACGTACCTATATCTATATAATTAATTTTGTTTCTGCACCGAGTCCGCTTCGTTTCTGATCCAATGTCTGATATATCCACATTCAAAATCACAATCATTCATTCTACAAAAAATGGTAACAGAGAAAATCCTATTACATCCACCATATTTAGGACCACCAAGTGACGGCTGCTTATATTCCAGTGAGGAAAAGCAAGCAATGCCAGCAAACAAAACATCAATTTCTGATCTTCTTTTTTTCCCTGAAGTGTTAGGCGTCTACGTGCGATGCTGACTGGGATCTGACAGGTACACTGGGGCGGCGGCTAGAGCAGCTCCGACGATAAGTTTTTCCTCGAAACATCCATGTCATCCTCCTACTCGGTTTCGCCCTTTCCGTGCCGCGGCGTGCTAGGATAATCCACGAAATCCCTCGAGCATTGCCTGCCGTCGATGTTTCCATAGGAACCGTCTTGGTTAATTTCTTAAAGATGAGACGGTCCGGTCGGTGTATTCTTTTCTGCAAGAGGAATCTGGGTGGCCTGGCAAGGGGTCCAGCATGGCGCTTTGCTTTGGCCAACTTGGTGTTTTCCTTCTCTAAAGCAGCTGATCCATCTGGAATTCTCTTGCTCAGGATCGCTGTCATCAGCAGCCACTTGACCGGATTCAATATTCAGGGCTGTGCCACCTCCATTCTTTCTTATTTTCTTTCTTTTAGCTGTGTTTCTGCGATCAAATAGGCAATTTTAGCAGGCGCCGAGATTTCAGTAAAGATCGAAATGGCCATCGAGTTTGAGATCCAAGTGCGAAAAAGGGTGCATGAAGCCACGAAGAATAATGACACTTGAACTAGCATAACTATTTTTCAGATAATGTTTAACCGGAAGTATAACGTACCAGTGTAGCATAGGTGAAGTTTTGCTTTCACCCTGTCGCTTGATCCGTTCCAGCAAGACTTTCGATGGCCTGCAGAAAAGAACCGGCCTAATCCGTCATTGGCTTGTTGAATCCCCGGTGCGTTATGAGGTAAGCAGAAGACAGCCTTTCGCGGCAACCTTTAGCCATTTGCATCCAAAGTTGAGTGTGACAAAAGATCCAACGTCTGCCTAACAGGTAATTTGCACCTGAAGGGACATCACAAAGGCAATCATGTAATGTTATATGTAAATAATACTACCAGACAACAGAAAAAAATAAATTCAGCAGCAGATAACAGTATTCTCACACCAGAAATGAAACTCTTATTTCGAGCTGCACTTCCAGGAGCAATTTTTTTTGAGAGATGGGATCCAACAATGATAATCCCGATCGATCACTCAATTATGGATCCAATAATTTCTCAGAGGAAAAAGGTTCTGTGCATGGGTCCAGGGATGCAAGACTGTAAGCACACTAGTCCAGCTACCACCACCATGTGCCTCAAGCACCAGTTGGCATCTTGGCGCCTAATGACCGAGCTCCCACGTTCACTGATCTGCCATTTCGGGGATAATCACTAGGCTTAATCAGGATCTGGGTTGCTTAAGCGAGTACGTACTCACTGTCAAGGAGCACTGTCAGTCTGTCACTTGCTTTCGTAACTGCTGCTCAGCAATAGAAAACACGTCTGACAGAGGAAAGGTCAGTATAAAGCCCACCAGCTTTTCAAGACTTATATGCAGCCAGCCTCTCTGCTCCCTCCCATTCTTTCTTTCTTTCCTTTTTTTCCACTTTTTTCTCCTCTTCTTCCCATCCTGATCTGGAGCAATGGCGACGGAAGAGGAAGCACGAGAGACCGCAGATGGAGAGGTAAGCAATGGCTCCTCCTTGTAGTCTCTGAGGTTTCACTTGCTTCCTTCTGTTTCCATGCATGCATACTCTGTGAAGATGTAAAAAAGGAACACAGAGAGCTTCAGTGTTGTAGAATCAGCTGCACAGTGAGTAGCATGTTACAGTATACTTCCGCCAGTTTTTCAAGAGAAATCATCGTTGGGTCTTCCTTATTGGTTCCACGACATCCTTGTATTTGTTGGTCTCCCTCTTAGCATCATCTACACAAGGGGCTTCATGCAGTCAGCTTTGGATCCCATCTTTTTGTGTTCCTGCACAAACGATTCAGAATTAAAGCATGATTTTTGTTAAATAGTGCAACAAGTGAACGTAAATTAGATGAGCGGTCAGGTTCCAGTTTGATTCGTAACAAACTGAATAAAGATGTCTTAACTTTCAAAAATAATTATTTTCCAGATGTAAATTATACAAAAAAAAACATGCGTTACCATTTGTTTGGAAGGATCTTGTATCAGGGAACTTCAACATCCTTCCATGGCCTATTTACTCATGGAAATTATCACTTTACAAATAGGCTCTGTTCTGTTGATTAGTGATGGAAGTATTCACAACCAGTACGCTCTGCTCACAGCCACATGGCAATTCTTTCCTGAACTTGATATGATGTTAACTGGCATGCAGATTCAGTCAATATTAATAAAAATGCTATCCAGAACTCAACAAAGCACTAGATATTTGTCTGCTACGGCTCTAGCTATCGAGCGGAAACAATTTGTTATAGAGGGTGATAAGGCCAACATTGCCTGACACTTACACTGAGCATGAACTATCAAGTGTGTTGTGAACTTGTGACAAGGGAAAGACATGAAATGAGCAAAGGATATTTAAAGCATGGAGAAGCACATGATTGCAGCACTAATTCGGTAAATATAAGCATATCATATTATGCTTCATGTAAAAATCAGTCAAAGCTCTTGAGTCGTAAGGCTGTCCAGTTAGGATGCCCACATGGTAGGTTCTGGATGAAAAAGTTAAGCTAACACTTTAGTTGGCTATGCCACCTGGGTTGGCATGTGGTACTGCTGTATTATTCCTGTTTTTTTTTTGTGTGTGTGGGGATTCCTGTTATTTTGTTGACCAGTCTCTGAGGACTAATATAACCATGGAATGTATACTCCTCATGCCCTGAACCTACATGTGCCATTCAGTGCTATATATTAGTAAGACCTACTTAGCCAAGCGAAAATCCTTGCTGTCATGTAGGAAACTGTATTTGCAGTTTTGTAGCCCTGCAGTGTCATCATGTTTGTATAAATTTATAATTGCAAGAGGATAATGTCAACGAATACCGAATCTAAGAAATGCATAGATCATCAGATCCCCTCTTTTTTCATCCCTTCTTTTTTGTAATATAATGACAGCCCAGTGTGGCATGCCCTGTACTTCAATTTGAATGTTGGATTTACCTGTTCATTTCCCAGGAAGTTCAAGTCGAAGCTGTGGATCTGGGAACAGCCCATTCGCAAATGAACCTAGACCGCAAGCTTTCATCCCATGAGAAGATCTCGGACGAGGCAAAAATCATGGATTCAACTGAAGGTCTGTTGAAGGTTACAGAGGATCAGGTTTCAGAAAAATCACCCCCTGCAGTTGAAATTCCTCCAGAACATACTCCAAATGGTACAGCATCTTCTCTGAATGGCCATATAAAAGAAGAGAATATTTCAAATGAAAAGCCGAAAGAAAATGGTCAGAAAGATAACGAGCAGGCAGAAGCTTCACCAGATGGAATAAGCACCGATCAGAGCAAGAGAAGTAATGGCCAAGAGGCAATTGCTTCTTTAGGCCATGCTGAGAGCACTGCAGAAGATACCAGCCTTCTGAAACATGAGAATGAAGAGCCCAAGGAGCATTATCACCAAGATGCAGAAGGTGCTGCAGTGGAGGACAAACTGGTGCACGAAGACACACTGCAAACTGACGAGCCAGCAGTCGAGGCTCAACAATGCCAGAATCTGGAACCAGTAGAAGTAACCGAGGACGCACAACATGCAAGCACGTCGTGTATTCCTCATGACGAAGTTGTAGCTGAAGCACCTGCCGGAGTCCAAACTTCTCTGCAGCCTAATGTTGATGACACTGATGCCCTTCTAGATACTAGTGATGGAAGCACAGAAACAGAATCAGCTGTGTATAAAGAGAGTTGTCCAGAAGATGAAGATACTGCAGAACATACAAATGATGTGAATGCAGACTTGGTTCGGGAAGAGGTGCCTGAAAGCCAGAAAACTGATGTGCCAGAAAAGGTGACTAAAACTGAGCCAGCTGATGAGTCAACGAATGGTGATCAAGAAGATCTGAATCAAGAATCGCCAGAAGACACCGGTGGCCCTGTGCGTGAAAAAGCTGAAGAAACCTCCCAAAAGAGCAATGTGTCTGCCTCTGAGGAGACAACTCCAGAACATGATGCGACTTCAAGGGAGCCAGCTCTCGATGTTCAAGAAGAGCAGAACCAGGGATCAGCAGAAGAAATAGCAGATGCCAAAGAAGTTGATACCGAGGAAACGGTTCAGCAAAGTGGCGTTGCTTTTGAGGAGACAGCTCCAGAAGATGATGTAGCAACCATCAAACCAAGTTCTGATATCCAAAATGTAAATAATGTGGAATCAGAAGAAAACAAGGGTCTTGAAGATGCCAAAGCTGAAGAAACCTCCAATGAAAGCAATTTGACAATTTCTGAAGCTGCAGCTCAAGATAAGGAAGCAACAGAACATATACAACCAGTTCAACGGTTGGAAGAAGAAGAACCTGAGAGCACTGGAACTGTCGAAACGGTTGAAGCTTCCAATCAACCACATGCAACTGTCCTCAATAACCTTGCTGAAGAAGATGGTGTGCCAGCATGTCAGCCCCAGGTGATCGAATTAAAAGAAGATGTGAAGGACAGTGGATTAACGGAAACTCAAGAAATCACTCAACAAAGTCATGTTGCTGCTTCAGAGGAACTAGTAACAGAAGATAATTCTATGGCAGTTGAGTCACAGAATGATGATATCCAGCAATCCCTGGAACAGGGATCAGTTGAAGTAAAGGACATAGAAGCTCCCGAGACTCAAGAAATCCGCCATGAAAGAACTATTTCTGCTTCTGAGGGGGACTCTATAGAAGATGATGTAGCAGCAGAAGGACCAACGCGTGATGCCCAAGAGGACGAGAATGTAGAATCAGTAGAAGAAATCAAGGATAACACACCTGACAATATCGTTGAAGCCTATAACGTGGCAACTGGTGAAGAGTCAGATCAAGAAAACAGTGTGCCAACAAGTGAGGATGTGTCTGAACAGCAAACGCGGGGGCTTGAGCCAGAAGATATACAAAACACTGAACCTGTTGAGACAGAAGAAGCTTCTGATCAAAGCAATCCTGCTCTTTTGAATGATCCACCTCAAGAAGATAGTATACCAAGTGATATGCCAAATACTGAGTCAACAGCAGAAGTAGCGGAAATTGAAGCCACTAGAACCGAAGCACTCTCCCACGAAAGAAATGTTTCCACTTCTGAGGAGCCTGCTTCAGAAGAAAATATAACAGTAAGTGAAATAACTTGTGATGCTCAAGAAGTGCAAAGTTCAGAACAAGCAGAAGAAGTTGAGGGCAACAAAGATGCGGAAACTAAAGAAATCTCTGACAAAAGCAATGAAATGGCCACCGAAGATAACACAACAATCCTAACAGATGCCAGTATTCAGCAGCTTCAAGAGCAAGAACCAGTTGAATTCAGGGACAGCGAAGCTACCGAACCTCAAGGAATCCCCCCATCTCATATTGCCTCTACTTCTGAGGAGTCCACACCAGAAGACATGTGACCGCAGAACCAAGTCCTGACACTCAAGCAGATAATTCAGAACCAGAAACAGTAATCAAGGAAACTAAAGATGTGGAAAGCACTGATGCAATTGCTGAGGATGAAACTCCAGAGGAACATATACAGGAATTTGAGGCACCTGCTCATACACCTCCAGTGGAGGAGCCAGAACTAGAAGAGACCAAGAACACTGATAATCAAATGGATGCTGCCGTCCTTAAGGACCCAACTCATGAAGATAACCCAACCGCAAGTGAGTCGCTTGTGATGGAATCAGCACAAGTGAGTAGTACAGAAGTTACTGAAGATCAAGAGATGCCTCATAGTGAAGTTACTCAGCCGGAAGACCACAAAACAGAAGAAAATACGACAGTAAGTGAGCCAGAAATCCTGGAGCCAGAACCTGCTGAAGAAATTAGAGATAGTGAAGCTACTGAACCTCAAAGTATTTCCCAAGAAAGCATTGTTTCCAGTTCAGAAGAGTCAGTTCCAGAAGAAGATGCGATAGCAGTAGAACCAGCTTCCGATATCAAAGTAGTGCAAACTGAAGAACCAGAACTGATAGAGGAAAATCATGATGTGGAAGCTGAAGAAATATCCAATCAAAGCAGCGGGACTGCTGTTGGAGAGACAGCTCAAGAGAATTCAGAATCAGCAACAGTAACCGAGGACACCAAAGATGTGGAAAGCAGTGATGCAATTGCTGAGGAGGAAACTCCAGAAGAACATGTCCAGGAATTTGAGGCACCTGTTGACATACCACCAGTGGAGGAGCCAGAACTAAAAGGGACCAAGAATACTGAGCCTGTTGAGGTGCATGACAATGGTACGACAGATGACCATCCAGCAGAAGAGGTGAATGATACTAAGGCCACAGAGATTGTGGAAATCCACAATGAGACTGGTGATCTCACCGAAGATGTCAAAAGCAATGTTGCTCTTGCAGATGAGGCAGCTCCTGACGAAGATGCAAAAGCAACAGAGTCAACTGCTGAAATACCACAAGCGAAAGAGCCAGAACTAGAAGAGATCAAGAACACTGAGCCTGTTGAGGTGCATGACAATGTAACGACAGATGCCCAGCTAGCAGAAGAGGTGAAGAAGACTGAAGCCAGAGAGATTGCAGAAATCCACAATGAGAGTGGTGACCTCACTGAAGAAGTAAGTAATGTTGCTCCTGCAGGCGAGGCAGTTCCTGACGAAGATGAAAAGGCAACAGAGGCAGTTGCTGATATGCCACAAGCGCAAGAGCTAGAGCTAGAAGATACCGAGGATAGTGAACCTGTTGAAGTGGAAGATAATAAAATAGCAAGGGACCTGCCAGAAGAGGAAATCAAGGACACTCAAGCCATGGAAACTGAAATGATCCCTGATGAGGGTACTAGCGCTAAAATCAGCGAACCCACCAATGATGTGAAAAACAATGTTGCTCTTGCTGAAGAGGAAGCTCCCGAAGAAAATGTAATAGCAGCCGAGGAAACAACTGATATGCCACGAGGACAAGAGCCAGAACCTGAAGAGATCAAGGTTACTGAACCTGTTGCGGTGGAAGAAAACATATCAGCCACTGACCAGTCTGCAGAAGAGATCAAGGCCACTGAAGCAATCAATGAGAGCACTGATTCAAACAGCAGCGAGCTCCCTGAAGATTTGAACAGAAAATTTGCTCTAGAAGACGAGGCAGCTACTGAAGAACATGTAATAGCAGCCGAGGAAACAGTTCAAATACCACGAGCTCAAGAGCCAGAACTAGAAGAGATCAAGAATACTGAACCTGTTGAGGTGAAAGAAGACATATCAGCAAGTGACCTGCCAGCAGAAGAGGTGAAGGAAACTGAAGCCATGGAAACTGAAGTAATCAGGAAGAGCACTGATGCAGATATCAGTGAGCCCACTGAAGAGTCAAACAGAAATGTTGCTCTTGCGGACGAAGCAGCTCCTGAAGAACATGTAGTAGCAACTGCGGCAACAGTTGATATACCACGAGCACAAGAGCCAGAGTTAGAAATGATCGAGAATGCTGAACATGTTGAGGTGGAGGAAAATATATCCGCAAATGACCTGCAAGCAGAAGAGGTGACGGGCACCGAGAAAATGAAAACTGAAGCAATCAACGACATCACTGATCCAAACATCACTAAGCTCACTGAAAATGTTGCTCTTGCAGACGAGGCAGTTCCTGACGTACATGTCAATAAACCACTAGCACAGGAGCCAGCAGTAGAAGAGATCAATGATGCTGAAACTATTGAAGCGGAAGATAGTATGACAGTAGAAGACGCCCCAGCAGAAGAGATAAATAACACTGAAGCCATGGAGGCTGAAGAAATCCCTCATGAGAGCATAGATGATAGTTTGACAGCAAGTGCACCACTTGCTGATATTCAACAAGCAGACGAAGGAACCACAGGAATTGAAGCTGTGCAAACTGAAGATGACCAGCAACATGGAGTCTAACCTTGAGAAGCCAGTGTCAGAAAATAATGTGCCAGAGAGTGAGGCACATGTTGCTAATCAAGTGCAGGAGGAGAAATTAGCACTAGTCGAAGACACTGAAGCTATGGGAACTGAAGAAATATCTATCCAAGTCCCTACTACTGAAAATGCAGCTCAAGAAAGCAGTGAACCGGAAGTGACCCAGATTTGCTTGTCCAATCTGAAGACAGCAAGGATCAATTTGTGAAGGAAGAAGAAACACTCCAAAGTAATGGTGCCAGCCTTGAAGAACCAACTGCAGAAGACAACGCTGCAAATGAAACCGGTCCGCTTGCTGATACTGAAGAAGAGCATGAATTAGAATCAGTGGAAGGAAACAAAGGCCTTGATGCCACTGAAGGTGAAGAAGCCTCCCATCCAAGCCAAGATGCTGGTTTAGAGGAGCTAGTTCAGAAGTATAGTAGCAGCAGGTGAGCCAACTTCTGATATGCAAGTAAATGACTTGGATGAAGCAAAAGAAATGATGGCCACTGAAGCCATCGATGATGAAGAAACTTCCTGTAAGAAAACAGAGGTTGCTACTTTGGAGGATCCATCTCCAACAGATAATGGAACGTCTCCAACACAAAAGGTATTTGCACTTTCTTTCATCTATCTGACAAATATAGCACTACATCATTTAGGATATATGTTAAGATATGTAGGCAGTTGTTCAGAACTAGAAAATATTTGGAAACTGGTATTTGGATGATTTTAAGTAGGTGTGCACCCATTGGTTGAATTTTATAGCTTCGATACATCTAGTTTCATCCATCATAACATTGTAACTACATGTATTATCAACTTGTAGGTTTACTACTATCAATGTCTGACATTATGGTGTATACAAAAAATACCAAGGTTTAAGAAAGTGAAGTAAAACTTTTTCTACCTCAAGTTCTAAAATGCAAACTAGATGAAGACTTGTACTTCAAAATCATTCCATTTCAGCATAAATCATGCAATCTGTACCAGAAGCAAAATATGCCACTAGTCGGGTAATTGAGCATACTCACATGAGAGCTCACTAATGCATTTTATTTTTTACAGGACAAATCATTGAGTTAGTGAAAAAACTGCTTTTACAACTCAGGAAGGTGAGATCCCTACAGAGGAAGATGGTGTACAAATTTCTGGTGAAGATACAGTAGGGATTTCAAACAATATTGAGCAAATCAAAGAACAGTCAAAAGCTGTAATTGAACTTGATGCAATACAAAGTGATGACCATACCAATGCAAGACAACGAGCAACTTCACGATGTTGAACTTCCAATGCAAGTTTGTGAGAGGTCATTGGATGTAACGGCCATTGAGCAGCCAGATGAGGACGTACAAAAGGTTAACTTGGATCAGCAGCAGAACGAAGATGAGGCGATTGAAAAGAAACAGAAGAAATTCAAAGAGATGAGCAGAAACATGATGACAGTAGCACTGATTTAACCACACAGACACTATTGGAGCCCCAGAGCAGTGAAATTGGCACAACAAATTTGCATGAGGACACTGATGTGTTTGAGGTGAAGATTTCTTAAACTCAATGCATTTTATAAATTATCTCCAAACTTTTCTCATGCAGCTCCATTCAATGATTTCCAGGCTGAACAAACAGAGACAATGGCCACTGAAGTGCTCATGAATGAACAAACCCAACATATACCAAGCATTGCAGATGTGGAGGCTGAGAAATCCACAGAAACAGAAGAAATGTCTGAACAAAAAATGCACCCAACAACACGGAGACGCTATATACTGATGCTGAAGATGAGAAGGAGAATATAGCAAAACCTTCTACTGATGAACAGGATGGAACAATTGATGAAACTATAAATGAAGAGGTCAGTCCAAATTTTCCATTAAACGCAGTATGAGAAATTTAGACATGATCTTGTTTTGTTAATATATTAAATGTTGGACCACATAAGTTCATTAAAAAATTAGGGCTCTCCGTGTTGTTCTAAGAAACAACAATTTTCCAGGTTACTATATAGAAAATGTTTAAAAATTAAAGAGCGATATTTTTTACCTGATATCACTCTGAGAGTAACGTAACATTGATTAACAAGCATGCTTTTCAAAAGTTATAATCTCCATCTCGTGACAATACTAAGCACTAATTCCTAGCACACTTAATTATTGCATAGACTCGCTATTAAGTAAGATTATCATTAATATCAAAGTAAATATCAGAATGACCCATATGAGTTCACAATGGCATACACCAACATATATTAAAAGTTTACAGTACAGAGCTCAAAAACACAGTAGTGATGATTGGTGGAAAACTCTCAACGGCCATGCTCAAAACATTCTATGTGTTGCTCCTCTTGTAGGATGGAAATGGTTTGGCATCACCATTAAGAAAGATCTTCAAAATACATCTGACCCAGCTCCTTCAAATGAAGAAATGCTAGAGAATGTAAGAATTATTGAAGTGATTACTACTCATCATTTCATATACTTTGAAAAGAATAATAATCCTTTTCATTCCTTAAGGTAACTATTGCAAAGGTGGATCGACTAGCATCAGATAAACACACATTAAAGAAAACCAAAGTAAGCTAGCAACAACACACCGAGTTGGTGAGTTGTACATGCCTTACATAATATCAGTAAGATGAAGAGACAAGAGCTTGAGCTTTACAGCCAGTAGAAAAATATTCTTCTCCGCAGCATCTGCATATGTAATTTGAGTTGTAGTCCATCACTTGACCAATTTTTCCTACTTTTCCTCCATGGTCACATGCCTCTTAAGAGTAGCTTGTTTATGAAT
Source organism: Poa pratensis (assembly GCA_947311845.1). Taxonomy (NCBI): domain Eukaryota; kingdom Viridiplantae; phylum Streptophyta; class Magnoliopsida; order Poales; family Poaceae; genus Poa; species Poa pratensis. The sequence goes on from CAMZMU010000063.1 coordinate 158,947,381, forward strand.
CTGCGGTGAAACAAAGATACCAGTCACTCTCCATCTACATATTTGATTATATCATAATGATCAGCGAAATGAGCAATCATAATTGATATGCAGACTCCTACATTGGTTCCTCAGAATGTTGAACCCAAAGTACATGGCGAGGAGGAAGAATGCATAAACAATGTCAATGATGATATGCAGGCCATTCAAGCATCAGAAGAAGAGATCGTTGATGAAGTGGAAAAAAGCAAGAAATGAAAAATGAAGACACCAATGTTAACAATGATGCAATTCAGACCAAACCTGTAGATGAAGAGGCATCTGTACTGCATTCCAATGACAGAACAGATACTAAAGTGGACGATACCATGAGGCCCTATGCAGAAATGGTACATGGAAAGATAGATGCACAGCCCGCAGAAACTGAAGAGGTGGAGCAGGACTTAAGCATTCAACCAAAGGTCAGTATTTATACTCTTAACAGGTTCATGCATCGAATTTTTGGTCAAATCTGCTTTTAATAAATTGTTAAGGCTGTTACTTTATAGTATAAGAAATAAGTGGAAAAAATTGTGTCATTCAGGTTGTAGATGACAATTTGGCAACAGCAGAACAGAATGGTGCAGAAGTTGGAACTAACTCGAATGAGGAAATGGCGACTAGCTATAAAGCAGTCACTGAAGCAGTCAAATTCGATGAAGCTATCGACGATAAGGTCAGTAGTCAAATTCCTTAGCCATTATAAAGCAGACTTAAATTTATTCTTTTAAGCTAATTTCACTTTTCCAATTTAGGCTAGTGGAGCTGAGGGGGCACTATCTGATGAAAATCTCGAGACCTTTGAGGATAACAGAAGGAATCTTGAGGCTTCATCTGTAGTTACAGCATCGGGAGAAAGTATGAACGAAGACAAGGAACATGATAATCTTGCTCTTCCTGCACACTCTGCAGTGGATGGGGACACAACTGAACAGGATCTGGCTTAGAGGTGACAGAAAGAGGGCTGTTATTTCCAGAGAAGCCACTCCTCACTGAATCAGAAGAGCAGGAAGAGAGTCAGACAAGCAAACAACAAGATGAAGAGGACGTACATGAGCAAGAAACTGGTGACACCGAGAAAGAAGAAAAAGAAGCTGAACAAAGTGATTTGCCTGTCTCAAATTTTCTGATGAACCTGATAATGGGAAAAGAGAGCACTGAGCCAGAAGGAAATTCGGAATTTGAGACCAAAAAAGAACCAAGAAGAAGCTACAAAAGATGACAGTTGTTTGATCACCTCTCAGCAGGAAGAAAGCTTGGTGCCAATTCCTGCAGAACTTAAGGTGGACAACAAGCTCATCTTTGAACAAGGAAAACATAACCTAGAAGGCTCTGAAGAAACACATGATTTCAAGCTGGAAAGTGATGAAGAGCTCACTAGGAACACTCCTGATTTGGAAGCACCAGTATGCCAAAACAATGTCCAAGGTGAAATTTCTAGTGAACAGGTACCAGGTGGACCTGGCATGATGACAGGAATGGAAACTAGAGGCGTCAAGCTAGGTGAAAAGGAAACCAATTCTGTTTGTCAGGAACATATGGAAGCGGGTACACAAATTGAAGAAGGAAGCTTGAAGAGCAACCTTGATGACTCAACAAACCCAAAGGCTTCTCAAGAGGATACATTAGAGGAAGGAAGAACAGACCTTCAGAATGGGTCTTTACCTGAAGACAGAAGTTCTGATGCAGTGGCCGGGCAAACACTCTTGTTGACAGAACCGGATATGGGTGCTGAAAAGAAATTGCCTAATGACACTGATGATCTTCAAAGTCCTCTGAGCACAAAAAGAGAAGAGTCCACTGAATCTTCCATCATTGAGGCCGAAAGTACCATCAAGGAAGAACTGGTGAATGAAGTAGAGAAGGAAGAACATAAACAGCATACAACCAACACCGATGGAGCTACTGCAGGACAGATAGAAAAATTGCATGATAACTCGCAGAAAGGAATAGAAGCAACATCTGATGAGCAGACAGATGAAATTACTGAACCAGCTATGGGCACTGAGATAAATTTGGTTCATGAACAGGATATTTCTGCAGGCTCAGAATGCCAGGACGAGAAACAAAGCTATAAGTTATCAAACAGTGAACTAGACAGCTCTGAGAAATCTTTGGAAATTCAGTCAAATGGTTCTAGCTTGCAAATAAACCAAGACAAGCAAGATGAATTTGCTGGCGAGAAAATTGTGATGGAGAACAACCTGCTAGACAAGCCAGGAGAGTCTAGCTTGCATGAGGAGCAGGAAACAGAAATTGGACAAAAATCTCCTAAAGAATCTGATGGAGGTGATCAGAATTGTTTGGCCATAACTGAACCTGCGATCAAAGAAGAGAATGCAAATGGAGCAGTCGAAAGCCATGTGCAAACAGTGAACACAAAATCCAATGAAGAGCAAGAAACATTTAAGTCACAGGTTCAAGAACGTGATCTTGATGTGGTTTCAGCAAAAGAAGTTCCCAAGACTGAAGAAAATGTTGTGGTGACGGCAAAGCCAGAATTCAGCACAGACGAAGAACAAAGTCCAAATAAAGATGAATCAGTATGTCAGGAGAAAGACTTATGTTGACAAGACAAAGGATGAAAAGGAAGCTAAGAGTTTCACTGGTGAAGCGACAACAAAAATTGAAGAACAAGGAGCAGTACAGAAGGTGTCAAAACGTGATCTCAATGTGGTTTTACCAACAGAAGCTCCTGGGAGTGAAGAAGGTTTTGTGGATATAAAGAAGCCAGAGTTCAGCACAGATGAAGAACAGAGTCCAACGAAAGATGATTCAAACATGGCAGAAGAGAAGAGTTATGATGAGAAGACAAACGGTGACGAGGAAGCTAAGAATTTTACTGATGAAGCACCAACGAAAATTGAAGAACGAGAGGCAGGACAGAAGGCATCACCTAAGAAACATAATATGCTATTTGGTGTCGGGTCAAAGGTAAAGCACCAACTAGCAAAAGTGAAGAAAGCTATCATAGGCAAGCCTGGTCACACAAAATCTGAATTAGCGAAATCTTGATACTGCGTTCACCTTAGAGCATGTATATTTTTGTTGATATTTGTACTTTTGTATGCATTTTACTTGAGGTGTAGTTTGCCGTGATGGTACTAGTGAACTTCAAGGTTTCTCTATGACCATTGCACTGAATGTTGTGGTGTTGAAGAACGACTGTGAATATAGATAGTGTGTAAATCAAAGTTTGGTAATTGCTTGAGTTTGGGGTGTAATTGAGTATAATATGAGAAATTCAGATTGTTTGCTCTTCTTCACTGATATGTATGTACTTTTTCATGATCATCATGCAACATACTTTTCTTTTCCTCCTAACGCCATGTGTGGTCACTCTGTCTTTCTGCTCTGGTTCTGATGAGTGTAAGCTTATGTGGTCGAAATAAATTATTCGAAGGAATGTGCAATGCCAATCAAAGTATCAGACTATACTTAACATGGTAGAAACTTGACTTAAGTAAACAATAAATGGATCCTACATGCTGCAGTAACTATAAGTCCAATATAATGAGGAGAATAGGTGACGGAAATTAAGAACACACGACTCTGAACTCATCGAACAAGATGGATCTACTTATGATCTTTAACCACGTCGTCCAATGGGCTGTGCAAAATTAAGTCTGGGGAAATCGAGAACAGTTACGGGAAGCAAACCTGGTATGACGCCATGGGTGACGATCTCAACATGACGGACATTCCAATTGCACTGAGCCTCTGTTCTTTGCAATGCTCCACCATGCCAGTAAGAAGGAACACAGCCTGATCCACAACCACATTGCGGACTAAACCATCCATGGTGTCATGCAGAATACAGGAGCCCTGGCTGGCCATTGCTATCCTTCTCGTGCAATGATCGGTGCCCGAGGTGGCCACGCTCAGTTAGTTCCTGTGAGAGGGCAGTGGCATCCAGCGGAGGTGGACGAGCGCCGAACAGGTGGTGGGCGTGCCCTGGACCAGGTAGCCACGCTCCTGAGCCACCACGATGCGGACCAAACTATCCATGGTGCCGCACAGACTCCAAGATCCCTGGCTGTCCACTGCTACCCTGCTCGTGCGACGCTCCGTCCATGCACGAGGTGGCCACGCGCTTGGTGGGTTCCTGTGAGATGACATGGGCGTGCACCGGAGGTGGAGCAGGTGACCGGGTAGCCGGCATGCCGTGGAGACAACAAACAGCGCCGGGGAACACATCACGCCGCCATTAGCTGGTCTTCACCCCGGGCCGGGCGGTGTGCGGCACGAAGGCCGAAGCTCTCCCCCGGGCCGAAAATCACCATAGCCAGAAGCAACTTTGGGTCAGCGCGTCGCAGGCAGAACCGTCCCGCCGCCCGCGCATTGTGCCCGGACCCCGGCCACCGCCTCTTCCACGCGCGCGCAGTGCTCTTCCCCCCGACCGCTCGGCTGGTTCCTGAGCGGGCGCAGAGGAGCGCCCGACGCATCATCCATGGGCGACCGCGCGGCGGAGGTGGACGAGCGTCGAACAGGTTGTGGGCACACCGCGTGGAGGCCGCGCGGAGACAGACCAAATGCGCCGGCTGCCGTTCAGCCTTAGCAGTTTGCTACTCTCTTCTCGACCTTGACCTCGGCGGCGGCGGCGGAAATGGCGTGGGGCGCCAAGGGAGATCGGCGGTCAAACTCGTCAACCGCTCTTCGCGGCCGTGGGATTCTTCTTTTTTTGTTTTTTGAGTGGAACACGCGGGTTTCTACTATCTATGCAAATTTGAGTCGTTTTGGGGACAATTATGAAAATTTTAGGTGCGACCGTAAATTGAGGCCATGCTTACTTCCTAGTGATATTTTACACGACAATGCAAAAGTGGACCTGGGCCTGTCCAATTTTTTGAGAAATTCGAAAATGGCTTTATTAAAAGTTAAAAATAACTGAGAATATGTACAAGTATATATGGGCGCAGACTATATATCTGTAAGTTTTCAGGAATACTTATGTTCACATGTGGGTACACAAAAAGCATAAATATGTGGATTTCAAAAATAGCCAAATCTACAATACTGTCGCTTTATGTAATGTGAGACCGAAGTCTTATTAGGAATTTTTACACATGTAGAATACATATATACGTATGAGTGGAATTACTTTTACAATATTTAAAATTCTTACAATCAACTTCTAGTTCCAAATTTTCAAACTCCGTGGAACCCGGGGCTCTAACACATTTTTGTTTTGCCACATTTTTTATCTGTATCCAGCCAAACTTAATGGAGCAGAAAAGTCGATTGTCTTATTTATTTTTTTGATGCAAGAGGCCCCAATTCCTTCCGTTAGAACCATAACAGCGAAAATAATTTGCTACCAACTCACTACAACTAATAGTCTAATAGTATGAATAGGGTATTGCCGTGAAGTGTGTCTTGTTAAGTGATATGCTATTGCAAACAGCGTTGGCTTATATCAACAAAAAATGTATTTGTACACCATTTTGATATAATTTAATCATCATGATGACATAACACAGCTAGATTATCCGTTTGATATTAATATATTTCCTTTATCTAAAAAAAACACAGCTAGATTGAAGGTCTACAAAATATACAATTTCTCAGTAAGCTATCGCACCAACCAGCTTTTATCGTGTTGTGACATACTGTAAGCCATCGCGAAAGACTGCCATAATAAAATCTTTTAGGTGGTGATATGTGGAAATGCATGTTATGCAATCAAACCACTATACGTTTCACAAAGATGAAATGCATTCCAAAATCTGCAGATCTGTAAAAGAAAATATCTGAAAGTATATGCCGTCCACAGTTTGGTGACATGTGGCAAAAAAATATCTTATCTAATCTCTTGCTTAGACTTTCCGTATAAAAAAAATCTCTTGCTTAGACCTGGTGCCAAGTTTTTGTTCTTTGGTTCCCATATTTCATCTATTCGTGTGTGTTCTGTGTGCATATCATGGTACATTGGGTAGTCTAGATTTTGACCTCCAGTAATCGATGGTTCATGTTGTGTTTGAACGTCTGTGAGGTTAGGTGCACTTTGTGCATCGGAACGAGATCCTCTGACATAGATGTTACTACTGCAGAGGGACGTAGATGTGTGTGGTCCGTCCGTTACGCATCCAACGACGATGGGATACTTGTTCGGTGTTGGAAACGGAAACAAGTCTGACGCCTTGCATCGCCTCACTCCGGCCATCGTCGTCGGTCAGACAATCTCTATCTCTATTATATAATACGAGGAGTGTTTCTTCCTCCCAAAGTTTCGTCCGTCTTTTGGTACGTCACTCCTCCTCTGTCGTCCCATCGCTAAAAAACCGTTCCGTATGTCAATCCATCCCCGATCGTGTAGAAAAGCAGTTTCCTAATACAATTAAGGAAGGGCGAGTCAAAATTCAAAAAAAAGGAAGGGCGAGTCAATTGCTAAGACCCCCGTTGCAGCCCGGCCCATCCAATCCAACACCTACCCGATGTAGGCCAAGTTTAGATCAAAGAAAACAAAAATAGGCCAAGGCAATTAATACGTATCAGGTCCGTTCCCAGGTCGACATGCAGGACTGGTCTACGGAAACGCAGATATATACACCTGCCACCCGAAGCATACAACCCGTCTGCAATCCTGCTTTGCCCATCCGTTCTTTTCGTCGACATTGCTGTCGTCTCGACGTCGCCGGAACAGCATACAACCCGTCTTGCGATTCTGCTCTGCCCACCCGTTCTGTTCGTCGACATGCCGCCGTCTCCACTTCGCCGGAACGTTGTCGGTACGTATACACGCCTTGTTTGTGAAACCTGGTTAGCTTTTCCAAACCAGATGAACTCCCTCGTTAGCTTTGCGTAAATTATACTTCTGACCCCTGACACCTCTTCATGGCTGGACCTCTATAAAGCCACTACTCCTTCTCTACGATTGGGTTTGCCGAACCTGATTTGCTGCCTCATTAATCAATGCTTGCCTACATGGATGCACCTCTACAAACCATAAAGTTCTGATCCGGTGGTGCATCTAATCTTGATCTCCCTCCCACTCTTTTTTTAGAGGTAGTATCTCGCGTTGTATTCGTGGAGTGGCGGCGGGAGAAAAGACACGATTTTTAGGAGGTTTTCGTAAAAAAGTTGGCACGTAGTAATAGCGAGGCAGCCGCCGCAGTCATCTCTCAACTTGCCGTGACGGAGACAGCCAATGTACGGAAGACTCAGACAGTTAATCCAAACACACACACCAGCCCTCTACGTACGTGCATGTGTAACGATGCAGACATATTACCATTCTACATGGCTAGGTGTGCAATGCAAACATACTAAATGAATCATTTAAATCGACTAACCTAGATCCAATAGGTGCGTATTTCGTGGACTAAAGCTTAAACGTGTGATGTAAGATCTAATCAAGTTCATCTTTTTAATCAATGACAGATTTATGCAGTATGGAAAACACTGATGCAGACGAGGAATTTGCGACCCAATCTCCAATCATAGATGTCAAGGAGCAAAGAAGGAAAAAAGATAGAGATAGGTATGCACGGATGACCAACGAAGAAAAACAAGAAAAAATTGAAAAGGCGTCGTGAAGCTTATCGGCAAAGCAAAACAATTAAGAATTTAACCCAGTTGCACAAAAAATGCACACGGGGGAGGAAGAAATATGCAGATTTAAAGCCTGAACAAAAGACAAAAAAATGTGTGCGAGAAAAACAGAAATATGCAAATATGCAGCCAGAACAACAAAAGGCTAGAATAGAGCAAATTATAGCTAATCGTGAGTTTAGACGCAACACACCATGCAAAGAATCAATTGTGATGGTGAACCCTACATATGTCAAATCAGAAGAGGAAGTTAGTAGAAAAAATGCTAGAATAGAGCAAATTAGAGCTAATCGTGAGTTTAGACGCAACACACTATGCGAATGACCAATTGCAATGATGAACCCTGCATATGTCGAATCAAAAGAGGAAATTGGTAGATGTAGATCTTCGATGTATACCAAGCGATAATATGCGATCGATTTCAACCCATTTTGTTATTCACTCCGACCGTAGCAACGCACGGGTGCTCTTTTTATTTGAGGTGTCACATATGCTTTTTGTTTCCAATTTCCAGAAATTGCAAGTGTACATATTTTTTAGTTGGAGATGAACGTATTCAGATTATGCATGTTGTAGTCTCAAGTTAGACACATAGAGTTGTATTTTTTGCCATTTGTTGAATGATTTTCTGGTACAAGAAAATGAAATGCATATGACAATTATAGCACATCCCGTTGCAACGCATGGGTATTTTGCTAGTCTGTTTTATATGGTTCCCTACGCCGGCGGCCGGGAAGGAAAGAGCAGCCAGGGGCTTAGGGCGCGACGCCGCCTAAGCATGGAGACAGCTACTTGCCAACGGCTCGACAAGAAAATGCGAGGCCCGGAAGAAATCGGCGCGACATCGACCATATCGCTTGAATCTGGAAGGGATGTGCTGCTCCGCTCTTCCATCTCACATACGACAGTGAAGCAATGTCCGCTAGCCTGAGGGGACGCTCGCGGCGGAAACACTCTCCCCGTGAGATGCAGGAGTGGAGCTCGCCGGCCGGGAGTGGCGCATCCTGTGCTTGTACTGGCGGTGGATTAGCATGGCCACACGGAAGCCCGACGATGAGGGAGTGGAGGTCGCTGAGAGTTGGGGAGCTTTCCGTTTCCTACAGTGAACAAGTCCATCATCGTTGGATACGTAACGGACGGACCATATGATTCTACGTCCCTCTGCAGTAGCTACATCTATGTCAGAGGATCTCGTTCTGCATCTTAGGTCTTCTTCCACGTCTTCATGGCAGAAACATAGGACACCGAGATGCAAGGACGGAGTTGAAGATGAGGATCTCATATGGCTTTGATGTACTCCCTCCGTTCCAATTTAAATGACTTCCTATCTACCACATATCCACCACATGTGGATGTATCTAGACATGATTATATATCTAGGTACATCCACATGTGGTGGATATGTGGTGGTTAGGAAGTCAATTAAATTGGAACGGAGGGAGTAGCTCTCAACATTATCACAGGGTGTTTTCTCATTTTATTCGACTTTCTTTATTCCAATTGCTACGATGAAATCGGTTATTGTTTTCGAAGGGTTAGATTGGTTTTAAAGAGGATTAGAAGGAGGGCAAGTCAACAGCATCTCTGGGGTGGGGTACACGGCTCATGCAAGTTGCACAAATTTAAAATCATAGAATTTAAATAATAAGAAAGAAAAATCATACAAAATCATCGTTTCTAAATTTTCATGCGTAAATGCAAGGCTAAGTACATAGCAAAAATATGTTATTGACTAATCATTTTACCATGAAGAACAAAAAGGTATATTTGACCATAAAGAACCAACAAAAACAATCACCCCCCACCCCCCACCCCCCAAACAAGGGTATGGTTTCTCTATTTTCCAGCTAATTTTTTAAATAATATATATTTTTAATAATTTTTAAAAATAGTACGCACTACTACGAATTTGAAGATAATACACCCTGGGCACAGCCAAACCGATAGATGCATGTCAGCCACGCCGTGGCCCACCAGACATATCACATTGGGCGAAGCAGACCACTAGCACACATATAACATGGATTGTTTCATTTGTTCTAAAGTTCTATGAACACAAAAGTTTCTCAACTGTATCATGAATCAAGGTAAAATATATATGTGCGTCAACGAGTAGATTCCATTCCCACAATTGGTTTCGAGTTTCGTCGACTCTAAATCCTTAATCTTTTGTCGAAATTCGCAATATTTTACGACAGATTTTGTCAAAATGATCGTTTGAAATATCCTTTCACGTGTATATGGATCTCCCTGTTCCCCACAACTTTTATGTTGATACTCTTTGTTTCGATGAAATTAAACATGTTTTTAGTAGCATCTATACAAAAACATATATTAGACAGAAAATATGTATATGTCACTCGAAACAAAAAAGTTACAAAGTAAAAACTATGAGGACTGGAGAGATCCACGGACATGTCCAGACAGTGTCCCGACGTGTCCTCTTCGAGCTCGCATTTGTCCGTGCACACATCGGTGTCCCCCAAATTGTTCATGCACTCTCATATGAGTGGTGGGGATGTGGAGAGAAAGAAAATAAAATAAAGAAAGAGATAAAATTGTCCCGGTGGTACGCGTCTGACGTGGCGGGACTGCCTGGACACCTTAATTTATGTCCCAAATATGGGCTGGAAGCCTGGAAGTGAAAGTTTCCGGACATATAAGGGAAGTGGGGTGTCCGGTTGGGTATATTTTTCCTTCTCTTTTCATTTCAGAGCACTTTCTAGGCTGCCCGTCAAGCTAAATAGGGACAAATTGGGAAGGGGGGTCCAGTTGGTGATGCTCTAAGAGGAGATGTCAGGAGGACAAACTCTTCTGACGCGGTACCATACACACTATAAGACTTTGTAGTTACCTGCACTAATTTTGGCAATCTTACACTTTGTTTATCAAGATATTTGTTGAACTTGCAAGCTTCTAAGCACCCCAACAAGATATTTAATAATACTATGGAGACGACCATACAAAAACCACAATGCAACTCATTAAGGAAAATAAATTTTGGAGTAATGAACTTTTGGTTACTTGGCTTATATTATGGTGAAATTAAAGAAACGAAACTTGTATGGTTCCATTACAAGATTTGTTTTTGTAAGGATAAATGTTGTATCTTTGTATCCAAAACACATTACCATGATAAATTGGTTGGTTATAATAGAAAAAATGGGTTATATAGTATATCAAAGCAATTATGCATACAAGATATACATATTTTATTGTCTCAATAGGTTACCAAGAAGTAAAAATGTTTAATATAAATAAATAAAAAGGGATTATAAGTTCACACGTCAAATTCTGTTTGTCTCTGGGTTTACTGCAAATATCATCTTATCAATGTATTTGACGATGTTTGCGAAATAGATTACATAACACGTTAGACGTTGTTGTAGACAAGGGTATGCATCATCTTTGGACAAAGAGAATAATCTTTACACACTTAGTATTTCTATGTAGCCAGACAAAACATCTTGTTAGTTAGCTTATGCACTAGTTTTGATACTAATTGATGTATCCCACTTGATCGATGGCTTGTATCAAAATATAGTCGTGGGAGAGAACAAATGAATAGTTATCTATAATGAAGTGTGTATATTTGACATCATTTACAAAAAATATCTCAAAATAAACATGCATACAAAATTTAGAATCAAGACAATTATTTTGACAAAAATAGTTGGTTTGTTTATTAAAATTCCTGAGGTCAAAAGTTTTGTCAGTCTCAAAAACTCTAGAATCTAACTTCATGAAATAAATTGCAATAATATATAATATCCCAAATATTTTCTTCGTTTACAAGGAAAAACCTAACCGATATAGATAAGGAATCCTAGACTAAGTCGGCTTTGGGCTTAGCCTTGCGCTTCTACCTATTGGGCCCAACTTTACCACCCATGTGCCACCCTGCTAGGCCAGGTATTTGACTACGTGGTAAGCATACCCGTTCAGCGTATCCTCGACGGGCTGACAAAAACGAATGGAGCTTTCGTGCTCTTTGAGTTTCACTGATCCATGTAGTTTTAAAAAATAAATCAGAAACACTATATAAGAGTTTCAAAAATAAAATCTCGATTATAGCCAATTGTGTATTCACAAACATGTAAGAGGTGAACTTCAAATACTTTGTATTCTGAGCTACACGGAGGGAGTATTTATTTTGATTTTCTTAAGTACGAGAATCACTGGAGCTCGGGGAGCAAAAAAAAAAAAAACACTTTTCAGACATAAACTATATACTCCAATTCCCCAATCTCTATCTCACCGGGGGCCGCTTTAAATTCAACCATGTTATGGGTAAAAATTGATAATTTTCTTTGCTGGTTGGATTCTTATCCATTTTCTCTACGAGATTCAAGTTGACTCACATTTTTAGCACTCCAAGGAACACAAACGAGTTTTCTGCTGCATCACATAAATCATAGATAGACAAACGTAATATCACGCATACTCGGTCAAATTCAAGCTAAGAGAATTCGAATCTCGGCCGTGAGTTTGTACAACCGCTTCTCCCATAGGACTACGCATTTGACTTCAGTTGGAAAACGATGGACCAGAGAATTCATATTTTAGTTGACACAAAAGGATCTATATGTAAATTACTTAAGGGCTTTGCCCTAAGCTATATTAATCAAGGGGTTTCTTTCTCAAATATGGCGCAAGAAAGAAGCACGCGCTCTTGGGATCATGAGTCCGGTTGTAGCAATCTCTTGTCAATCTCGAGCTAGTTTCTATCTACGTAATATAATGCATTTTTATATTCAATGGAATTATACTATCAAGCTAGACCATAGAAACATCATTGTTCCAATAAAACCAATATAAATTTATTCAAAGTGGGTTGGTTTATTTTCTGTTATATGACAGAATTTGGCCGAAAACAATGGGAAACAAATATATAACATTGACCTATGTCGTGTGCTAGCTTTTTAGAAAAGGGGCAGCCCTAGCCTCTGCATCGATTGATACATGCAGCTTTTATTTTTATTAAAAAAGTGAAGGATGCCGTGTGCTAGTTAGTGCTTAATTTCTCTACGCTTAATTAATGTACGCTATTTCCTTGCATATAGAAGGAAGAAAAATTCCATCCCGACATATATGGCACTCCTTTTAATTTCAATGTATTATTATGAGCTGCCAGCTAAATCGAGCGAGCTAGTGTTTGTCTTAATATTTTGGTGCTCTCACGCAAGTGGTACTCCCGAGCTAGAAAAACAACTTAGGCCTTCACGGTTCAAATGATTTTTATAAGATTTCAATCCGTAGATTTTTTTTTAGAGTCTGTTTGGTTAAATGAACGAATTCGACGAAAATCATATGAATTGCTTTATACATACTACACTACAATTTCATAAGATTTCTAGCACAAGGCTAGACCTCTAGGAAAGATTCTTTCATTTTCGATTCCTCAATTCCTACGACATTCCAAATGTAATGGTATTGTTATTGCGAGACACGGTACAAACGTAGACGTTCACATACACACGCATAAACTCTTAACCCTATGAACGCACACACGCACACCCTAACCTTATGAGTACTTCTGATATACTTAGTGGGGAATTGAGTACTTTATCTATATCTATAAAAAATGTGGGGGATTGAGTATTGAGATTGACAAAGTTACTACGAACATCTCATTGTCGATGGGAACGTCACCTCCCACTGAAGAATATCCTAAATACTACACACGTGTTAAACCTATGGGTCTGGACTAGGGTGAGGGTACAACCACACTGCTAACCATCTGACTTGTTCGCAAATGCCATGACATTTCATTCCCATGTTTTTCATATTCCCAGCAATCCGGCGAAGGAAAAGCTACCCTTAAACTGAGTATTTATGAAATTAACATAACATGCATGTTGATGCCTAAAAAATTCAAATCTAAATTAGAGGCAAAGCTTGCTAAACATGAAAAAGAAAGGATAATTTGGTGCCCGCAGTTATGGGAACTCGTTACCTAATTTGAGTCAGCTACCATTCAATATGGTACTAGTCTTTTTATTTCTCAAGCTATGGGTCAAATTTTGATCTGAAATTTTTTAGATGGTACACTGGTCAATGGTGTGAAATTATTTAACAGAACCTTTACCGATTTCTAGGGAGGAAAAACACGGAAGTATTCCACGCGGGGAAGTGCAGGATATGTTCTCGTGATACAGTTGTTGATATTTCAGTCACAGTAGCCATTGGCCATACATCTCATCTCCAGAACATGGTTTGCATGTGTTATACACACCATCGCCTCTTCTAATGGCATGACCAAGACAAGATTTTAAACAAGTAATTTCTCACCAACTAAATCCTCAACAAGCGGTGGTTCGTTTCAGTTAAAATCTAATTTATTGACAAGCCTTGTAAGGGACCATTCACATAGCGGCTCTTATCCTTGTTAACTGAGCGACTTGAAAGGGAATCTCCTTTTTTTGCCACCGCAATACTTTCTCACCGCTTCTGTCAATGACATGTGGGTCCTGGCCCATCTTTCAGTGACACGATGAGGGGTCACACAAAATTTCCAGTGACAAGGATAATTTCCCAGTTGAAAAAGGCAAAGTATGCTTGGGTACAAAATTGTACGGTCAGCAATTGTCACTACTGGCTATGACACCTTGTGTGAGGTCTTTATGTAGTTCATGAGCCGTCTCAGAGCATTACCACTGTCAATGACTTCCCTTGCCCTGTCAAGCGCCGAGTTGATATCCTGAGCTCCGCTACAGCCTAACAAGTGGTCAGCCATAGCTGCATTGAGAACTATTCGGTCATAGGCAGGCCCTTTGTCCCCACCTAGTGCTGACAAACCAAGCTCCAAATTTTTCAGGACCTGATTCAGTGTGGAGATACAATAAGTAAAGGGAAAGCACATCTCATGCCAACAGTTCATCGACGCATAGAAACAAAATATTAACATAATTTAATGGATAATGGCAGTCCTTCATTGGAAAGCGATGGTACAACCGTACAAGTATGAAATGGAGACTGCAGCACCCACAGCCAGGGCAAACAAGACTTACTGATCTGTCGGTTCTTGGAGTTTCAGTGGATTTGAAACCAAGTTCCTGAGCATTCACAGCAACACTGAAGCTTTCTCTAGAAATACCTGTCAGATAAAGGATATAAGCTCAGAATGGAATCATATCATAACCAAGTAGGCAAGTACTTGGGCATTCAAAAATCACAACAAGGCTATCCCAATCGTAGCAATTTTGTGTGCTTATAATTGTTGTCGTAAATTTATCTACTTTTATATGAATAGAGTACCAAAGGTATCACAAATCATAAATATGAGATTATTCAATACATTACTAACTTCAGTAGCAAAATTCTTTGCCACAAAAGTGGTAAGAATTAAAAAGTGCCCCATCGCCTTAAGTATACACGATATTGACCAGTCAAATTAAGTAAATAAGCAATAACAAGGGTAACAGGTATCATGTTTGTACCGTCGGTCTCGGAGAAATTTACGCTGTTTGGTGTCCGGAACCCTGAACAATGGTTCACTGGAAGCCCTTTTGATGCATTGGCCGACCGTTCCTTGGTTGTCAAAGAAAGCGCACCCTCCTCACCCTAAGTGGGTACCATAAATTTGTCTTAGCAGGACTACCAATCAATAAATTAAGTAAAAAGAAGCATTTAATGATCAGATTGGCATTCTGCTAAGAAACTACAAAGGTAAAGGACTGTACTGGATCCAAACAAAATCCAAAAAAAAGATCCTATTCATGAGAAATGCCACTCGAAATGATATCGATGCAAGCAGGCCAAGTTTTCCACAAATGAGTTATAACCATAAGTTTTGGCTAAGTAGAAGAAGACAAATAAACAGTTCTCCTTATCAACTATCTATCTAGTTACCTTAACAACTAAGCCAGCATGAACAGTTCTCCTTCTCATAAGCATAAGCAATGGATCTTCATAGCCCACGTGATAAAATCCAGCAACCATTGATTCTCTTCCCCGCGCCTGTGATAAAAACAAAGACCAATAGTCTTTTTTAAAAACAAGTATCATTAAGGAAGCAGCACTTGGGATATTTACAAGAGAACACACAAACAAGGTCAAGTAACAAAATGAAATCTCGTTAATTTTCAACAGATACTCCATAATCCCATAGAATGGTGAAACATATAGGTTATGTCTAATACCTTCCATAACATGGAATTGAATAATTACAAAGAAACAACTTGCCGTTGTCAAACATAGGCTTTTAATCTGGCACTCAACCTACTATCAACGTGAGCCACTAGATGGTGCTATACTGCTATATACTTATATTAATAGTTAGAAACCCTATTTAGCACCTAGGGTGCAGAATAGTTATTTTGCACCCACGATTTGTTTACGTCATCACATCAAAAAAAATATGTTACGTATATACATATTTACGTTCATGTTGACCTATAACAGAACAAATTGAAATAAAACTGCAAAATATATGTGAAAATAATGTAAAACTCATAAAAACAGCATAAAAATGTGTATTTTTGTCATTTTTTTGTAACGCCGCGTAAATATATATTTTACGCCATGTCAATATTTTCTTATGTTCTCTATGACTTACGACGTAATATAAAATTTACGTGACGTAGAAATCATTTACGGTTCAGAAGATACGGGGTGGGTGTAGAATAACTTATTCTACACCCTGGGTGTCAAATATAGTTTAGGGCCTAGCAGCAATAAAATTGTGAATAATATCTGTCTATGGTATTGATAAGAATAAATGATGATATGATATAAATATAGAATACTATAAAGACTAGAGCCACTAGATGGTACTCACCCTCACAAATTGTTGAACTTTCTCAGAGGTAGCCAAGGGTGGTCTTTTCTTAATATGCTCCCTAAGCCCGATAATAGAATATCTGCAATAACACCGAGTTAGTAAACACCTTTACATGCAAAACAACTAACATATCTGAGCAAATAATTCATTCTAACACAAATCACATCTAATGAGGTATTTTTTACAACGAAAAAATCCATGCTTCTTGCTGTTTCTAAAATGTGAAGCTAATGATACTTCCCAAAAAACAACAGAAGGAATGTTCACTTAACGATGCTTTAGGCCACTTGTGCATAAAGTTACCATCGAAATGTCAAACTTACAATGACGGGCAAGCTTCTTGGAGATGCAGATATGCAAAACCAGTATTCTCATCCTGAAAGCAACCACACAGTTCATGTGGTCAGATGCAGTTAGCACTCAGTAGTAAACAAATAAGGGTAATGTAGGCATAGTACACACACACCTCCAATAGGGTTTTGGCCTGTGTAGGAGACAAGTGTGTGTTTGCACCCATGAATTTCAGCATCTGCCCTTCTGTTATGCCAGCCTGAAAACCTTGATTATTAAGTAATGCATAGGGTTTTCGTAAATAAACTATATAAAAGGTAAGCCCGTCATCCAACCACGAGATCAATATTACTAAGAATACTCTTATGTAAGATGACTGTTGCTGGATATGCTCTGTACTGACCTTAGGTGGCATCCATTCGACACCGTGGAGGAGGCAAGACTCGCCATAGCAGGCTCTAACAGCTGCAACGAACAGAGTACTCCTAAAAAAGCGTGTATTCCCATCATAGGGCTCACCGTAGTGTGTCAGGGAATCAACATCAGCAACTGGGGGAGGACCTGATAAGAAGTGGTGTTAATGACATTGTTGTTTTTTCCTACGTTTAGAAAACATAAACCCACTTAGTGTTACCTAGTTCATCGTCAAAGGCTAGACAGTATCCTTTGAGCTCACGATCAGTTTCCCTATTCATCCTCTGTCCAATCAAAAATGCTGCTAGCAGTGCTTCACTAACCACTGTTGAGTTTGCACTCGTCGACCCAACTGGTAGAACATCCTTCAGTACACACCGAACTTCCTCGTAACCTAAATGGCCACCAGCAAGCACTTCCCTCAAAGCACCAACGAGCCTCATCTCCGCAGTTCCTTGACCAATATACCGAGCTCCGGTTAAACCATTTGCTCCCATGATCGTCCCTTCAGGGTCTGCTATAAACTTCACCTCAGGAGGGAGAACATGGACCAGACGCGGCCAGAATAGGTTCATGGCACGCCGCTCACCCTCGCTCCATTGGGTGGCCTCGGGAAAACAATTAGCTCTTATTGTCATGCCAGCGAAGAATGCACCCAGCTGAGCACTGGACACCGGATCATCTTTGAGTTCACCCATCTCTACAAAAGAGTTTGGTGTGAATTTTATGTAAGGCAATGAAAATTCAAAAACAAAGCCAGACATATAGTGTTTCCTGAACAAGAACGTACTCTACTCGCAAGCTGTAAAATCAATAATCAGCCAGCCAAATATAAAATATGTAGCCTAAACAATCTAACCACAATTCAGCACCAGATGTATGTTCTTGACTCATGAGTTAAATGTTCCATAATCTAACTTAACTTTAGATAGTTACATATGAAGCCATTTTTGATTGCCTAGATAACGGAGTGGGTATTGGTTAACCAATTGTTTACTGCATAAGCAGAGTGCCAGATTAGCATGAGGCTCGTACTCCACTCCAGATAATAATATGCGAGAAGCTATCAGCCGAGTCAATCTCTACTATGTGTACATGATAACAGCAAGGATCAGGCTCCTAAATTCCAATGACCACTAATCAGTCGCCACAGCAAACGCTGTCCAGAACGCCGAACCGAGGCAAGTCGCGGAAGGAGGGGAGGCGGAGCGCTCACCGGAGCGGAGGATGGTGTCGAGGACGCGCATGGCCTGGTCCTCCCCGAGCGGGCGCGTCTGCTCGGGCCCCGTGCACACCCGCCCCTGCGCCTCCAGCACCGTGCCGTTGGGCCGGGGCAGCCCCGCCGGCCGGTACGACTCCGAAAGCGCGGGGTTCCGCCGCGCCGCCTCCTCCAGCACCGCCGTCCCCGCCTCCTCGATCCACGCGCCCGCCCCCGCAGCGACAACGCCGCCGCGCCGGCATCTCCACACCACCGCGGCGGGCCGCGTCGGAGTAGAGGCCCGACCGCGCAGGCTCCCGCTCGTGGCCGGGCTCGGGAGCGGCCGGAGGAGCAGAGAGTGCATGGCGAGGAGGTAGTGAATGTCAACGCCACCGGCGGAGGTGAGGAGGAGGCGGCGATGACGAGGCCGCTTTAGCCTAGGGAGGAAGCACCGAGGCGAGCGGGTTGGGTCGAGCCCGGTGGACGGGTGGACCCGGCCCACCGTACGCCGGAAGTGGCGGGTCCAGGATGTGGGCGTGCTTTCAGAAGGCAAAACACCGTGCCGTTTTGAAACACCGGAAGATAGAAGGAGCGGACTATGGAGCGGCGCCGCTGTTTGGTCGATCCCAGCGGCGGCCTAGGCCCAGAGTTTGAGCAGCTCGCTCGTGTAATGCCAGCGTGGAAGTTACGTAGCTATTTTTCAATTTGAACTTTGAAAAGATTTATTTCTTCAACCGTTCGCTCGATTGATGATCCGTTTTCACCGTTAACTTTCTCTCGCCGAGATCTTCGAAACTAAATATCATATTGGTATATATCGATAACATTTTTTTTAATCAATGAATATCAGATTACTGTCAAATGCTTACCAGATATGCACTACTTAATCACGAGATTAAACAATAAGGATGATTATGCACAACTTAGTTACTATTACATTATCAGTTTCAATATTTGTTACTTACCGTATATTTTTCCGATACCAAATTAACCTAACATAATTACCAGATTAACCAAGCTACCAGATTAGTTAGTCACAATCATGAGATTATCCCCACGATATACCTACAGGTTAAAATAGTGAGAGCTTTTGGTTATCCTAACTTTAGCTACCAGTCACAATTATCAGATTAATTAGTCACGACTATCAGATTAATTAGTCACATTTATCATGTTATCCAAAGAAGTTGCTACCATTCAAAATTATCAACTTATTCGAAAAGCAAGAGATAGCAGATTACTATAACAACTACTGGGTTAATTAGTCACAACTATGAGATTAATTAGTCCCAGTTGACAGGTTATCCAAAAGTACCAGGTTCTTCAAAAGCAACAGCTACCATATTAGTTAGTAACAACTACCAGGTTAATTAGTCACAATTATCAGATTAATTAGTCGAACTATAAGGTGGAACACAATAGCATGGCACAATGGAGAAGCACCGGCCAGGTTCCAAGATCGTCACGGAGTATGCTTCGACATCAATACTATCGAACGACGTTTCTGACCCCGGACTGCAGCTTCTTGTCACTTCGGGGCCTTGCATCAAAATCGTCTCGTCTTGTACATCGTGTGCAGCTTCAGCATCCGGACCGCCTGCTCGAGCTGCCACGGAGTTGTTTCATCCAACTCTTTCTCGAGGAGGTCTCCAGGTTCAGCCGAACAACTTTTGGCCATATACTCTTCATGACTACGGTATAGCACTGGAGGTCTTGCGAGCAGAGTGTCTCCTCATGCTTCAGCTCTGTGAGCAACATGAAATGAAACTCCACATGACTGCTGCAAAAGAGGGGGAAAATCAGCTAGTGTGGCAAACTGTTAAGACTACATATCTAACACCAAACTAGCTCACACGCGTATGCTTCTGCTGGGCGGCCACAACAATTATTAGGTTACCAAATTATCTCAGTATCAGCTATCCGATTTTTTAGCACTAGGTAGACACAATTACCCGGTAGTTTCCAGGTTAAATGGTTAGAAATAATTATCAGGTTATTTGGACACAATAACCAGATTATTTACACAGAATTACCACATAGTTTCCAGGTTAAATAGTTAGACACAACTATTTGATTATTTGGACACAACAATCAGATTATTTACACACAATTATCAGATTATTGCTATGCAAAAGTACCAGGTTATACATCAAACCAACTCTTTTATGAGTAAACATCAGGTTTCCACAAAATAATTACTATGTATTTCCCACCCGGCTATCAGAAATTTACACTTCTAGAAATCATGCATATAATCGAACAACTGAAAAGTGGTATAGCGACAGCAAGTAATCCCCAGTATCACACATGAAGCATCCTAGATTCGACTGTACGCTATGACTTGTGGATGTTTGATTTGATTCCATCCAGAGATGTGTAAATGTGGAGAACTGGAGAGGGGGCGTACAAGCGAAGTGGCCGTACCCATCGCGGAGGGCGTAGTGGATGAGGCCGCGGATGGCGGTGAGTTCATCCGTCAGACACCGAGCACTACAGCCGGCATCTGGTGCCCGCTACTCAGCGTCAGCGTCAGCGTCGTCGCCGCATCGCTCTCTCGCCCGCCTCACACCCCTGCTTCCGGTGAGTTTTAGGCTCGCCCGAGTCGGAGGCACCATGAGGACGACGACCTCGCGCTCGACGGTGGCAGCCTCCACCTCGAGTTCTATGGCGGAGGTGATCTCGCCACTGCGTGCTCGGCGGCGCCGCTGTCCCCCGCTAGGAACGGACGCCTCCACCTCGCGCTCGTCGGTGGCGGCGTTGTCCCCGCGCCAGGAACGGACGCCTCCTCGTCTCCCTCGTTGGCGGCGCACAGGCGGAGCAATTCTCGCGTCGTCGATCCTACTCGTGTTCGCCGGCGTGGCCTGCGTCGCGGCTCCTCCTCGCGCTGGCTGACGACGGACCGCTGCCCTTCGGTGGCGATTTGAGCGAGAGAATGGGTGAACAGGAGGAGCCGTGAGGGGATAAGGTGAGGGACAAGAAAAAAAAAACAGAACGAGGCATGCGTGATGCTCTTTCACGAATCATGATGCACCGCCGCACGGACGGGCGTTCGGTGCGGCGCCTACATGTAGCTTTTCCCAAGATAGAAACGTCCGAGACCATCCACTATGTGCGAAGAAAAGCGAACCATACACTCTCTCTCCTGCCTTTGGTTCGGTTCAATACATTGCACAGCATGGCAAAATGGACACGGTTGACCACGTGGGGATAAGATTTCACGAAATGAACGTTTGTGGAAAAGATTTCCCCAAACTAACCATTTTGAGTAGCGCCCAACGATCGGGCGCTACATTGTACAGGATAGCGCCTCACGATCGGGCGCTATACCGCCGATCGATCAGGCGCCCGACGATCGGCTGGGACCGGTTTTTTGGTAGCATAGCGTCTAATCACAAGGCGCTATGCCTCCGAGGCGCTATACTACAGATCGGATAGCGCCTGATTGCTAGGCGCTATACATCGGGTTAACTCCCGAATCGAGCCCGGCCGTCCCTAACCCTAGCACTCACTCCCGAATCGAGCCCGAGATGACAGGACACATGGCGGCGGCGGTTCTCTCCTCCTCTCCGATTTGAGTGGACGCAGAAGGAGGAGAAGATCCGGCGACAGGCGCGGGGCCTGCGCCGGTAGACGCGGGGTCGACCCCCTCCATTCGCCGCCGTTGCCCATCCCTCCGTCGCGGCGTTCTCCTTCCCCTCCGTCGCCGCCATCCTCCGTCCCCTCCGTCGCCGCCGTTGCCCATCCCTCTGTCGGGGCGTTCTTCAACCCCTCCGTGGCCGCCGTTCTCCATCCCCTCCGACGAGCTCTCCATCTCCTTCGTCGCCGGCGACATCAGGTAACTCTCCATCTTGAGCTCAACGGTAGCTGTAGAAATACCAGGATACCTTGTGTATGTTTGGCTTGAATTAGGAGCATATGTTGTGCTGTTTGGCTTGAATCAGGAGCATATGTTGGTTGATTCATGAATCTTTCTTTCTTGCAACGATTCAGGAATATATTAGTACACTGCATGAAAATTTGCTTATATGAACTAGTTTTCCTGAAAACAAATAACAGAACATACATTTATGATGATCAATATTACCTACCATGAGTTTGATGATCAATATACATAGTTACTCGCTTTTTGCATATTTTTATTGTGGCAATTGGATCATAATCATGATGAACATATCTTCATAAGAACTCATGGTGTTGTGGTCATTCATTATATCACGCCCACATCCATGAAACTGCCACTATTCTAGGCCATTGGCCATATGTCATTATTTAGCTCGGTTGTGGAGGATTAAATTTCTTGGGAAAAACAAGCATATGACACGAGAAAGAAATACTAAAGGATACTTCCTATTAGCTGTAATTTGGCCTGCAATAATTTGGCCTGTCTTTGTAGATGAACAACTTCTATTGTTGGTAAACATGATGATGTCTAGGGATTCAAACTTGAAATAGGCCTAACATTCCAGTGACATAAACTGCATATGTGACTAAACCGTCATTTCAACAATCTGCATATTATTTACTAAGCTAGTTGTAAGTAACTAATATTGTTTGTAATACGTAGGATGGTGTGGTTACTCAAGGGTCACTACGATACTGCACATCGGGACAATTTCTTGAAGGAGAAGGGGGTGGTAAGAAAAATACTATTGGACTTGTCAATTTTCTTTTTGTTGGGATGTGTTGGATGTTTTGTAATTCTCTCGTTTGTATGTTTGCAGGAGCTTGAACCGTTGAAGATTCGGTCTCATGGGGCGTCATCGGGTGACATGCCTTACGATGAGCGCTACACGCCGTACATTGAGATGTTAGGCCTACTCCCGTTCATCCAGCTTGTGAGCCGATCGACCCCAAATCTGAACGCAAGTGCAATTACCGCCCTTGTTGACCGCTGGAGGCCAGAGACACACACTTTCCACCTCCGGACTGGCGAGATGACGCCCACTCTACAGGATGTTTCCATGATACTTGGGCTTCCTATCCAGGGGAAGCCTCTTTGTATGAGCACAGATTCTTCGGGGTGGCGCGCGCAGATGCATGCCCTTATTGGTATGGCTCCGGAGGCTCCTGTGGGGGACGTGGCAAAGAAAAAATACAGAATCCCTTCCGGTGCTTCCTACGATTGGATAGTAGATAACTTTGCCACATGCCCTGTCGGAGCCGACGAGGATGTGATCAAGACGTATGCACGTGTGTACGTGTGGTACGTTATCTCTAGGACTTTGTTTGCGGACAGCGGTGGCACAACGACTCAGTGGATGTGGCTTAAGGCGCTGACCGTCTTTGACACCAACTGGAGTTGGGGTTCTGCTGCACTTGCCTACTTGTACCGACAGGTAATGAATTGGTCAATTTTAGTACGTTTTTACATTTGCATTTGTACAATGTCTTAGCTTGACCATGTTTGCCTTTTCATGCAGTTGGACGATGCCTGTCGTAGGACACTACGAGGATGCGGCATTGGTGGTTGTATGCTTCTACTCTCGGTATGGAGCTGGGAGCACTTTCCAGTTGGACGACCGAAAGACGTCAGCTACCTTCCTTGGAACGTAGATGACGATATTGTTCTTCGGCGCGCCACTTGGGCTTACAAGTGGGATGTGGTATCGGAGGCTCATAGCGACGTAAAATTCATGTACAAGCAATACACTAATGAATTCGATATGCTTACCGCCGATCAAGTAAGTACTTGTCTTTGCATGACTTGCTTCCATTATATTGATCTTTGTCCAACTTGATGTTGTTGTGCTATGATGCAGGTGTTATGGGAGCCTTATGGCAACGGGGACGATTTTCCTAACGTGTATGATTTTCCGCTGAACCCGAAGTGCACGGAGGAGCAGCGTTTCTGGCTCATGCGCTGCCCGTTGATATGCAACTGGGCGGTTGAGTTTCACTTGCCACACCGCGTGATGAGGCAGTTTGGGTTGTTTCAGCGCCATCCACCTGAGTGGAAGGACACTAGCATCCACCTTCACGGGTAAGATCTAATGAATTGTGTGCATTGTTAGTTTGTTTTGGCTTCTATGTGGTCATACTAAGAGTTTGTTGGTTTATGAAATGCAGGCTGGACAGAAAAAGGCAGAGGAAGGTGAAGAATTGGGATAAATATCATTCGCAATATGTCAACGAGTTCGAGCAGTGTGTGGAGAATGCTAATGAGAGTGGATGGGGCCGGCAATTGGTGCATGACCCACTTGCATTCAACAACTATCTTCGATGGCTTCATCAGAATACTCGTGTGGAGCTATGTCGGCCGGCTTATGGGCAAGAGGTATTGGAAGAGAACTTTCTGGAATTTGATAAGCTTGCCCAGAGCCAGTACAACAGGGATGTCACCAAGGGGAACCAACTCCCGTTTTCTAGCATCGTCAACTTTGTGGTAAAGTGTTAACTTCTATGTTTTTGTTTTTGCATCACTTGTTTCTTTGCATAACTTGTTGATTTTCCTTTTACCCATAGCGGACGGAGATAAAGAATCAAGCCGGTGAAAGCGAGACGTTGTTGGAAACCACCACGGAAGGTGAAAAAGGCGAAAGTACACTTCGTGCTTTTGTGAAGGTACGGAGATAATAAAAGCACGATCCATATCCCGGTAAGAAGTTGGCCTTACTCCAAGAACTACACCCTTGCCACCGTCAACCGTGGCTTCATATGCGAGACTAAGATCACGAAACAACGGGATACGATGATCCCGCCCTAATACCTTCTCGTAAACTTCAGCCTCCTTGGCGGTGAACCCCTCCTCATCAACTTCTTCATCAGGCCCATCATCATCCGAGTCCGATGCATAGCATCGAGAATAAGGGATGTCATGGTCCATGGTCTCTTGCTCATTATATGTGTCCAAATCTCCAACATTGTTGTTGTGGAGGTCGATCACATGATCCTCGTACTCATACTCATCATCCCCGTAGACATCATTTCTAACGGGGCTCAAAGTAGGCTCGGTCACTTCACTTTGATTCATGGGTGGTTCACTCCTACCATCAAATGAGGAGGCACATCGGTTCAAGTCCAAGTTCACACGAGCATCAACCTTTTTAGTGGCAAATAGCTCAATAGACTTGTCAAGTGATTCGGACACGGTCTCCTTGTATGCAACCCAATGGAGTTTGGAGTTGATACGCAAAAACTTCCAACGGAGGTGCACTCCATGCCCCGCATTGTGTCTTCCCTCCAACTCTACAACATCATTTGGTTCCATCCAATTCAAATCAATTCTCACATGTTTCAAAACCTCATCATATGTTGGACTTTGCTCGAAAACAATGGCTAACTCATCCGGGTCCGGTTCTAAATTGCCTTTCAAAAAGGCATCCTTGTCCACATGGTGAACATGAACAATTCGTGACATTCCTAAAATAATGACAACAACACTAAGCAAAGTTAAAAAAAGCACTAGTAATACCTATAATAAGACATATTTGCTTCAATAACAAACAACTTAACCCTACCCCTAAGCAAATGCTCCATGCACAACATACAAGCCAAAATAGGGCTCATGAACCAACATATCTAGGGTTTCCACCTTGTAGACAGAAATCTAGCAACAAATAACAATTGCATGGGTCAAAAAGGTTAGGAAAGGAGGAAGATTACCTCTAGTCGGTCGGGGTTCAAGATCCAAGGACGAAATCAACTGATTTGGGGAAGGTAGGAGAGGATTTGGGAGGTGGGAGTAAGCAGCCGCCGCCAGCAGCCTCATTTGTCGGGTCGGGGTCAGGTGAAGTGAGCAGCTAGGGCTGAGGAGAGCCTGGCCCGGCACATAACTGTACCCGAGGTATAGCGCCTGATGATCAGGCGCTACACTATCGGAGGCATAGCGCCTTGATTAGGCGCTATGCTACCAAAAAACCGGTCCGAGCCGATCGTCGGGCGCCTGATCGATCGGCGGTATAGCGCCCGATCGTGAGGCGCTAACCTGTACAATGTAGCGCCCGATCGTTGGGCGCTACTCAAAATGGTTAGTTCGCGGAAATCTTTTCGCCGAACGTTTAGTTCGTGAATTCTTATCGCCACGTGGTCAACTGTGTCCATTTTGCCGCACAACATCGACTCATGTTGTCAGATAAAAGAAGCGAACCAACAACTTGGTCGACTCAAAGGTATCAATCTGTGAGCAGCCACCCATTAGGCCCACATGACAGGGAGAGAGAGCATTTGATAAAAAAATGATTGCATGCTGCACACATGCGTTGTGGCCCCACTGAGAAGCGATGCCAACATAGTAGCAAAACCATAGCGATGCTCAACTCTGACACGTCTGGCTTTGCATCGGCACCACATATAGCATGGTCAGCCGCCTCCCTGATATCCAATGCTCGCAAGCTCAACATTTTAAGTACTCCCTCAGTTTATAAAAATATGTCACAAAAATGAATTACAGTTAGACTATTTTTGTGACATTTATTTCCGAACGGAGGAAGTATACGTTTATAACATGGTCGCAACATTTTTCGTCGACATGCGAAAACCCTAGAGAAATCATCGCGAAATTTTCGAAAACATCAATGCAACCAAAAATGTGTGGCACACGAGGTAGCTAGATTTGTGTTTTGACTCAAAAACACCATGTAATGGGTCGACCGAAAAAAAAATCGTAAAACTTGTGCTTTCTCGCAAAAGGAAAATTATTAGGATCGGTTCTTTCGTAGCTTTGCCGTGCTGCTAGCAAGCTTGAGTTGGAAAACCCGTTCGTTTTTTCTTCTAATCAAAGTCTACATTAGTACTCACTATATTAAACTTGGACAAATCGGCGGCCTAGCAGCGACCCGGGCACTGTAGCAGCTACAGATGCTACAGTACTACAATGCCCGGGTGGGCCCAACCTGTTAGCCACAGAACGCTGGCCGTTTTGCAAAAAGAGACACGCAATTCCAGATTCATTACAGCGAACCCCCGCTTGAGGATCTTATTGTAATTTCTGGACAACCCATGGACGTTTTCAAAAAAGCGTCATAACCCTCCTTTTCCCTCCTCTCTCCCCGCGCCGCCGCCGCGCCGCCTCGCCGCCACGGTCCTCCCCCCGCATCGGCGGCCACGGGAGGCACCGCCGCCGCGCCCTCCACCTCCTCGCCGCGGATCGCGCCCCAACATGCCGCATGCACGCCGGAATACCTGTTGTCGCGCCCGCTGCCCTCCGCCGCCTCCGCGCGTCGCCGGCGCCGCTCCGCCGACCATAACGGGCGGCGCCGCCGCCTGCGGGTAGAGCGCGACGAGGCGCGTCCAACGTGCCCAAGTGCGGGTCCGGGCTCGTCGTGGCGCTCCAGCCGCCGGTGACGTCAGCGAGACGTCACGGCGGGCTGGGCTGGCCAGTTGGGCCACCACGCGGGCCGGCCTGTCTGGCTGTTGCGTCTTTTTTGTTTCTTTTTTCGGTTTTCTGATCTCTAAACCTTTTGCAATTTTCCAAACACAAATTATTTCATATACAGCCTATTTATAAATATGACAAACAAATTTCAAACCCATATTTGACCATTCCAACTTGAATTACAAATTTGAGTACTTAATTTTTTTTGCATGGCTTCCAACCCTAATCATTTGGTAAACGCTAGAAGAATTTAAATTTACATATATTCTAAATTGTAAATTTTCCAAAACATATTTGATCACAAACATCACAAAAATAAATGCTAATAACTTATATCAACATGAAAACATATTTATACATCTCAGTTTGGTAAAAAAACTAGAAAAATTCTATATACGCTTGCTCCAATTATATGAAGTTGAATTAAAAAAAAAACCTCGACCTATGAAATCCAAATGAAAACATGTGCATTTCCACTCATTGTAGACTTACATTTAAGATTAACAACTTTTGAACATTTCTATTTTCTTGGAAATTGCAAATGCTCTAACATATATCAGCCTGCTCACAAAAAAAAAGCACAAATTTTTGCAGGGAGCACAAAATGTTGGAACATTTTTAATTTGTGAATATTTGAAAATTTCAAACTACTAGATATTTAAATATTGGACCAAACATATAAAAAGACGCACAAACATGAAAAATGTAGTCCAATTGAACAAAAAAAAACAATGGAAAAATACTGTCCCTAAATATATCCACTGCAATACTACAGGTAACATATCAAAACAAAAAGAAAAATACACTCCGACTACTTACGCTACAAATAAACATTGAATATGAAAATTCTGACAAAATGTGCGACTAATTCAAATGTACTTTCCCTAATTTAAATTAAATGTTGGCACCGTCGAAAAATCGATGCCCCTGAATATATCCACTGCAAAAATGCAGGCAAATATATCAAAACAGAAAGAAAAATACATGCAAACTACTTATGCTATAAATAAAATTGAATATTCAAACTTTCTCAAAATGTGCGAAACATTGAAGTGCACTTTTCCCAATTTCAATTAACGATGCAATATTATACAAAATATAACGAAAAAATGCTTGACAAAAATGCTACCTGCTCATGAGAAAATAAAAACATATTTGAACTTTCCAATATAGCAAACATTTGGGCGAATATACCGACATTTCACAAACTAGATCGAAAATGCTTAAAAGATATTTACTTATACCAAAATACAAGCATACTAAGTCACTAAGGGCGTGGCGTGACGCCAGAAAATTCAACTAGTTATATTTGACACGAGGATTACAAGTAGTCTATATAGTACAATCCAGGGAAACTAGGAATAAAGTTTACGAGAATGGCGATTTGGTGCCCGAGCACAGCTGCACCCGAAATCTGGACCCTGCAGTTGTCTTTGAGATTGAGTACTGGTTGTTTGTCCGCATGTGCAAGCAGCGGTGAAAACCAGTGGAGGTGCGGTGAAATCTCTGCACCGCGGGGCCCTGCTGACGTTGCAGTACGCACGTTTGCCGTTCGCGCTGGACGGATGTTAGGATATCTGGATATCCTGTTCCCGCCGGGAGGCCGCGCCGCCGTTCTTCCCGCCGGCAGCCGGCCGCCGTTCTTCCCGCCGGGAGGCCGCGCCGCCGTTCTTCCCGCCGGAGGTCACGCCGTCCCCCCCATCGGTGGCCGTGGGACCTCGCAGTCAAGATCGAGCGCCTACTACTCGCGCCGCCCTGGATCCCCGCTCGCCGTTGTGGTGCCGCCTAGGTCGCTGGCGCCCTGGCTCCTCTCTCCACGCCGTCCACCCTCCTAGGTCCTGGGGCCCGCCTCCTAGGCTCCCTGGTCGCGCTGCCTTCATGGCTCACGGCGGCGCCGCCATGCAATGCGGCGCGGTCCTGCCGAATTAGCGCCTTCGACCGGCTCCACGTCGCTGGCGCCCGGTCTCCGCCACCCACAGCTTCTCCCTACCGAGCCTGACATTCAGCGTCCCGAAGCCCGTGGTGGCCCAGGCAGCAGAGTTGGCGGTTGACCCGTTGGAGGACGAGTTGGTAGCCACGGTGATGGACGCGGATGAGGACGGGGAGGTGGCGGCGGCGCTGGCCCTCCTCCGGGAGGCCACGCGGGAGAGCGCGGACCGCCGGCGCGCGCTCTGCACGCCGCGGCTTCTCGCGGCGCTCCACGCGGGAGTATGCTTCGGGCTTGTCGCCGTCGCCGTCGTGCTCGGACTCGCCGTGATGGCCATCATGCCGAACGGATCCGTCAGCGACAGCGGGAAGTCCGCGGAGGCGTCCCTGTTCCACTCCATGTCGGAGCTCAACGGCGACGAGTCCAACGACACGATCCTGTTCATGTCCGAGGAGGCGAGCGACGGCGCGGCGAGGAAGAGCGTGTAGTTCGTGGACATCCTGAAGGCGACCAACAACTTCAGCCCGGCTCGGATCATCGGGTCCGGAGGCTACGGACTGGTGTTCCTGGCGGAGATGGAGGGCGGCGAGCGGCTCGCCGTGAAGAAGCTCAACGGCGACATGTGCCTGGTGGAGCGGGAGTTTCGTGCGGAGGTGGAGGCCCTGTAAGCCACGCGACACGAGAACCTGGTCCAGCTCCAGGGCTTCTGCATCCACGGCCGGCTCCGCCAGCTGTTCTACCCGTACATGGCCAACGGCAGCCTCCACGACTGGCTGCACGAGCGTCCACCGGCGACGGGGAAGGACACGGATCTGGACTGGCGCGCGAGGCTGAGGATCGCGCGGGGGGCGCTCCAGATCGACAGCGGAGGAGCTTAGGAAGAGGAAACACACGACATATCGTGGGGGGCTATGGACGAAGCTGGGCGGTGGAATCTGTGTGCCTGCTCCAGATCGGGTGCGGAGGTGGAAGACGAGTGTGGGAGAAAGATCGGTCTAACCATTAATGTTGGCATCGGAGCAGTTCGGGTTGAAACGGCGCTTCGTTGATCCGTTCTCTTCCATCTGTTCCGGATGGATTCAGACATCAATGTCTGCGTCCCAGTGGGCCACGGGCCTGATTTTTACTACCGTAAAACTAGACTTGAGTGACCTGTGGGAACAGATCTCCATGCGAACGAAGGAACGGGATTTCAGGTGTACCTGTGCTCGGGCACCAAATTGAATTCTTGTAAAGTTTACCCAAATGCATCTATAGTTCTATACTCCTACCCTCATAGGCTTGCTGCATGCGCTCATCTATGGGCAGCTTCATTAGCGTCTCGCCTAACATGCACTGACACAAAACTCTCAAAACCCTTGCTCAGTTATGTGATGTAATGGCACACCCATGTCTGCTCTATAAAAGGTTTTAGTCAGGTCGTGCAAGCATGGGAAGGTGCGTGAGTTTTGTACACCGTAAGCTTTGAAGAAGAAGTACATCATCAAGTGCCTGTGTCTGAAGCAGTTCTTTGAACGTGTATCGATCATCGCCGAAATTTAATGAGTAGCCGAAATAATCGGGAGAAAATGACGCGGAAACTTAAAAGGTAATAAATAAGCGATATTTTTTTATTACAACCCGTAGGTGTTCACGAAAAAATGTAGTCAGCTAGACTCACTTAAGGATGGGACCTAGATCTTTGCAGATACAAAACGTTTCAAAGGCAAGCTACATATGCCAATTTTCACGGCTGCAACTCCGCCTAGTATCGGTAGCTCCGCAAGTGTATTGTTATGAGGATCGTAGACTTGTATGACTTGACCTAGTTCGCCACGGAAACAACAAAATATCAGCCTATCACCATCAGGTGTCACCTTCAAAGGCATAGGATTTATGTAAGAGCCAATATGGACCGGTATCGTGTACGCCTTGATCCAGATACCCTGGTTGGGATCATTCAGCAGCCATATGTTAGTCCTACGCATTTCTGCTTGAACCACGCACAGGGTATTATTGAGTTCGGTCATGTAGAGTATCGTAGTATTTTCCCATAGCTCCGAGCCAACTAATTTCTCTGGGCTTTCTATCGACTTCTTCCACTCTTCTGTTTCGAGGTCGAAGCAAAGTACGTAACCACTGAACCTCTCCAGTGAGGCCCAAATATACATGATACCATTGACAACAACAGGGGAGTGTCCGTATATGGAGACGTGTGCTGGGGGCAACTGCGCCGACCTCCATGTCATATTGTTGTCTCCTAAAGTGAGTACTTTGCAATCCGGTAACTCGCTGAGGCGGACCAACTTGTACTCGCCAGATGGGACGGCGCGACCGAAGCCGAAGATGTGCCAATTCTTTCCGCGCGTGCTGAATTCATCAACATGCCGTTTCGGCCAGTCTAGGAGCACTTTTCCGGTGGCTGGGTTGATCACTTGAGCGCAGCAGTAACTATGTCTCGTGACGCATATGAGGTCGCTCGTGCTCGTGGAGCGTAACCCAAAACAGTTGGTATCTTTTATCACCCTCACGACACTCCCACCCATATCAATCAGCCGCAAGCTGTAGCGGTCGCGTCCTAACATGACAAAAACAACGAAGAACGACTCGGCGGGGCGAGATCCATGTGCGGCGAGGAACGCCGGATCAGCGATGGTGGCGTGCCACCCTCGGGACACGCAGCGGAACCGGCATACGGACTTCACCGGCAGCCGGGAGAAGATGTCGAAAACGAGATCGTCCGGCAACGGGACATCTGGTGCAGTCTCGGAAGGTGCAGGCATGCTGGTTGTTGCCGCGGGCGCCGCCGTAGGAGAGCTGAAACGGCGGCGCTTAGGGGAGTTCCTCAGCGACATGGCAGTACTGCGCGGCGACATGAAAGACGGTGCAGCTAGCAACCGAGGACGGATTGAGCCGCCGAGAAGTTACCTCGTGCAGTCGTGTGAACAAATCGACGATCTGTACGACTCGAGAGTTTGTTTGTGTACGGGATAGAGTTTGTTTGTTAATCGGTGAACTAGGAAAACACACGGACTCGAGGACGCAAGGAATTGGGCAGCTTTTCGTGTGGCAGTATGAGAAGGTCTTGTAGTTAATTAGCTAGCAAGCTGGTAAGATTGCTGCTTCAATTAGGAGCGCATTCCGTTTTGTAGCCATAAGCTAGTTTTGTAACAGTATGCTTTGAAGAAATAAAGAGAGGGAGAAAAGAAAGGCACGTCAAGTGATTGTGGCCAAAAGTTCTTTGCGCGTGTATGTTGTGATATTTTCAGTATCGGTCAGACACTGAGATGCGATAAATCGGCCGATTTATCGAAATATCGAAAGATGTCTTGAACAGTGAATATTTTAACGTGATTGATCATTGAACGAAATCTAATGAATAACCAAAATAGTCAAGAGAAAATGCATCACAACTTATAAAGTAGATGTGAATAAACCATGACCATTGTTTGCCCTCCTTAAATTAGCCCATTTCCAAATAATATGAACTTTACAAGCCAAATTTCACTCACCAAAATCTTACGAGCAAAACTTGAAAACAAATCATAGAGTCATACGACGAGTCCAACAATTTGTTCATAGAAACCATACATATTGACCAAAGATGTAGTCGCCTAGACTCATCTAGGACGGAACCTAGATCTTTGTCGAGACAAAACGGTCCAAAGGCAGGCTACATAGGCCAATTTTGATGGCATCAACACCGCCTAGTCTCGGTAGCTCGGAGCGTGCATTGTTACGAGAATCATATACTTGAACGACTTGACCTTGTTCATAAAGAGAAGTACAACATAAGATCAATCTATCACCATTACGTGTCAGCTTCAACGGTATAGGATATGTGAAACAGACAACCGGGATTGTGTACTTCTTGATCCAGATATCATTATCAGAATCATTCAACAACCATATGTTAGTTCTGAGCATCTCCGACTGAACTAGACAGAGAGTATCATTGAGCTCGGTTAAGGAGGCTACCTTCGTCTTTTCCCATACCTCGGGGCCAAGTACCTTATGTGGCCCTTGTATCGTGTTTTTCCACTCTTCTGTTTCGAGGTTGAAACAAAGCAAGTCACCAACGAAATCCTTCGGCGAGACCCAAACGTACATGACACCATTGGCAACGATAGGCCTGGAGCTTCGGTTTAGGGAGAGGTCCACTGGGGGCAACTGTGCCAACCTCCATCTTTTGTTGTCTCCTAAAGTGAGTACTTTGCAATCTGGTAAGGTACTTAGCCGGACCATCTTGTATGCACCAGATGGGACAGCACGACCGAAGCCGAACATGTTGACATACTTCTCGCAGTTGACGTATTGTCCAACATGATCTTTTGGCCAGTCCAAGAGCACTTCTCCAGTGGTTGGGTCGATCACTTGAGCGAAATCGTAACAATCTCTAACGATGCATATAAGGTCACTCGTGCTCGTGGAACACAATCCAGAACAGCTCACATCTTTTATCACCCTCACAACACTACCATCCATGTCAATCAGCCGCAAGCGGTAGCCTCCGCCACGGAGAGGGGCACAAACAACAAAGAACGACTCGGCGGGACGTGATCTGTGCGCATCGATAAACGCTGGATCAGAGATGAGAGAGTACCACCTTCGAGACACGCATCGGAACCGGCATAAGGACTTCACCGGAAGCCTGGAGAAGATGTCAAAGATGAGATCATCCGGCAACGAGACAGCTGATCCGATCTCGGCCGGTGCAGACATGCTGGTAGTCACCGCGGCCGTCATAGGAGAACTGAGATGCTGGTGGTGGTGGTGGAGGCGGCGGCGGCGGCGCTCAGGCGAGCTCCGCAACGACATGCCGGTGCGCGACGGCCTGGTAGACCGTGCAACCGAGGAGAGATTGATCCGCCGAGAAGTCACCTCGTGCGGTGTGAATCGGTGATCTCTACTCTACGTTCTAGAGCTTGCTTTGACCTACTGATAGGTTGGGACTCGAGAAATACTCGGACTCGATCGAGGACGCAAGGGGAACCGAGGAGAGATTGATCTGCCGAGAAGTCGTCTCCTGCGGTGAATCGGTGATCTCTCTGCGTTCAAGATTTTGTTTTAGCATGATATTTGGGTTGGGATTCGACTATTCGAGAAACACACGGACTGTCGGACTCGATCGAGGACGCAAACGGGCTGGGCCAAAGAAATGGGCTCGCGGTAACGTTGATGAAGTGTATGTTTTCTTTCTTTGCTGGCCCAGTCCACGTAACCTCCATCTCGTTCCACAAAGATGTTTTGCTTCAAAATTAAAGCTGGTAGGAGTAATAACTTTTGTTCTTATGACTAGAGAGACCTTTATCTAGGAAAAAATATAAGCAAAATAATTGAAAGTTGTGGAGGACGCTGTACACCATCCAACGCGGATTTTCTAACGGTGCCGCGCCCTACCGGGTAAGAATCAGCCATCCATTGTCTGCTCGTGATTCGTGCGCTGACAACATGCATGTATTGAATACGTAGCTGGATCCACTGAGCATTAATATCAGTCCGTCTTCCCGTGAACTCCATGCCCAACTAGTTGGCAGCCCCTCCATTCTTTTTAGTTTCATTCTAAAATTTGTATCGGTCACATCTTTTGATGCGTATGTCCAATTATTGATATTTTTTGATATTTGAGTTCTTGACGACGAGATCTTCAAAATAAGATCAATATTTGACATATCTTGAAAAGTTTTAAAATTCGACTGTGATATTGAATTGAAATTTCAATGAAATTAATTTATCCAAATCGACTTATCATTCCGATATGACATTCGTCGAATATAACATGGATTTCATGCATATTTCATTGTGTTTTTTTGCGAGACCACAAAAATTTCATAAATGTTTCGCACAAATACCATAATTTGTTGAAATATAAATGAAATAATTCAAAAATATATGCAATATTTCTGAAATAACCGAAATTTGCGTTGCAAAAACTTGAAATTTCAAAACATCGGAATGAAATATGCATGAAATCTCTATTATACTCGTACGTATGTCATATCGGAATGAAATATGCATGATAAGTCGATTTTGATAAGTCAATTTTATTGAAATTTCAATTCAATTTCATAGTCGGATTTTAAAAGTTTTCAAAATGTGTTCAATATTGATCTTGTTTTGAAGATCTCGTCATCAGGAACTCAGATATCAAAAAATATCATTAATCGGATATTTGGTTCAAAAGATATTATCGATACAATATTGAAAATGAAACTGAAAAGGAAGGGTGGGTGGATAAAATAATTGTACTTTTCACTGAATATGTACCCACCATTCACTAACCCGTGGGCCACAGATATGTCATACCCCACATGTAATTGAGTGAAAAAGTATGTGGACTAGTAGGTGATATTTTGCATGTATAAGATACATAGCTACGTATACATATACGGGCGTACTCGGCCGGCCGGCCGCACGTGGCAGCAGCTGAACACCCCGGTAGGGCGCGGCTCCGTTAGAAATGCTTTTTCGGTACACCATCTGGGAGAAAAACAGCATACCTTAAGACTGAAGTTTCATCTCCAAAATAGATAGTTGACCTATGTAGCAAAAAATATACGTTAATAAAAGGCTAAAATTGTGCGGTTATTCATTCAGTAAATACGATCCATCGCAGTCCGATGGGAAGCAAAACATTGTCGAGCATACCATGTTGAAGTTTGAAGGCACTGCTACGAGTTACAGCTACCAAGCGTGAGCTGACAAGACCGACCCCCCCCACACACACACACAAATATTTTTCAATCCGTGTTTCTTCAAAACCATGAACTTTTGAAAACCCATGAACAGTCCTTTTGGAGACAGTGAAGCATTTTTCCGAACCCCGTGAACAAATTTTTAGAATCAGGGATTTTTTTGTTCAAACCCCCTTGGACAATTTCTGGAACCAGTGAACAATTTTCCAACCCATGAGTATACCTTTTTTAGAACTCGTGAACCAATTTTCAAATTTCTTAAACATTTTTTCGAACATGTGATTTTTTTTTACAAACATCTCATGGACATTTTTTGCACATGTGGACATGTTTTTTTGGTACGCTTGAAATTGTTTGGTCCCCTGAGAATTTTTAATCAACCATGAACTTGTTTTGAACTTGTGAAGATGGCTTTTTGGAACTCGTGAACCTTTTTAAAATCCTAGGAACATTTTTTAAAAATCTCGCAAACATTTTTTTGAATAAGTGGACATGTTTTTTGGTACTCGTGGAACCGTGAAAATTTTAAACCCAATGACCATTTTTCTGGAAACCTCGATATATTTTTTCTTACCGTAAACATTTTTTCTAGGGTAGTGGAAGATTAATTTTCTCCTTAATTTGTTTGCAAACACAAAAACAGTTTTTTAGTTTGAACACATAACAACATTTTTTGTTGCAATTTCTAATTTGCAAAGATAGAAGGGTGATAGTAATTCAAAATAACATATTTTATTTGTTGTAATAGAAAGTGAAAAATCTAGTAGGTGGTTTGATAAATTTTGTAGGAAGTTAAACGGATTAAAAAATAAAGTTATCTCCAAAACAATGGCGCACGCCTGAAGAATTCATAGGTGCTATATCTGAACATGAGGGCATCTACCCCGTTAAAAAAATGCAGGTGAGGTTATCTCCAAAACCATGGCGACGGAGGAGAGGTCTCACGTCACACAGGTGGTGGGGACGCAAGGCCAGGAAGACAAACCACAGGTTGAACCGGCGGACGTATTGCGCTTTTTCAATAAAAAGGGCAGCCTCCATTCACTAGTGTGGCTCCACTTATCCGGCCCTCCACCGCGAGCGAGGTAGCTGCGGCTTGCCATCTTAGAAGGTGTAGGTGTTGATGCCTCGGTCGCATGATATGTGGATGGTGAAACTGCCACGGCCGTCACCGTTGACCACCGTGGTGAAGGAGCAAGGGAGGAAGAGAGGAGGGGAGCAAAGGGAGTATTCATGGGAAGTCATGTCTTCTACCTTGGTGAACTATGTTATGTTCACATGAACTCTTCAAAGTATGCTCTTTTCGGGGGTTTTTAAGAACAAAAGGGCATTGCCCCAAGTCCGTTTTTGTTAAAAATAAAATTATCAATTATACATCGTGTGAACCTAGATGGTTATCGCACCCCCTGATACAGATTCAAATGAGAGAAATTGTGATATCGGATTAGCAACCTAGCAAACACTACCCTGCTGCAAATTCATAAATGTAGCCTTTCCCAAACTTGTATGGTGTGTGCTTTCAAAAAAAAACTTGTATGGTGTGTGGTGTAGACATGTTTTCAAGAGAGGAACAATGTAGGTCGATACACCATCAGATGTGGGTATCTGACCTAGTCTTTCATGTCATCGCATTTTACAGTTCATTCAAAAACTTAGATTGATCGCTTGTCTTGGCAAGATAACTTTTCCATTCAATCTAGAACTCCTTATCCGTGTGTATGGTGTGGTACTGTTATGTTGAAACCATTTTGCACAGAGAAACAAATGTTTTGTTGTATGCACATCGAATCTGGTAAACGACTTAATACACATGACACAACATGTGCAAAATTTCAGGCTTTCGTTTCACAGATTTAATTTTGATCCGTTGTAAAAAAAACTTACATATTTTGAGGGATTAAAACCGTAACAAAATACTTTTGTTGAGATCACGTCAAACACTTTAAAAATGGAAGAAATAGTTAGTTTCCAACAGCAAAGTTCATAACCGAAAAAACTTTTGGAAAAATGTAGTAGGGCTTAAACGTTTTATTACTCGTTTTTTTTCTTTTATTTGGATTGTTGTTTGTGCTGATGACCTAGTTTGAATCTTTGATGAACATCTTGTAAACCCAACCAACCAAATTATGCTACGGGTTATGATGTCATGACAAGATAAATATTCAAGATATTTTATAAGAAACTCTAATCGACTTAATTGTTTTGATTCAGAGTCAAAGACCTAGTTTTTGAGAAAAAAAATATTGCTCGTTGATTTATGGAGATCCCTAAGAATGTCCCCCTCCCCTCTATTTTCCAAAGCCAATGCTATTACAAAGTCTTTATACTCCTGTTTTCAAAACTTATATTTGTAAAACTACAAGAAGGGAGAAGCCATGACCTCCCATGAATACTCTTGCTTACTAAAGTATTTTGGAAAACTCAATGCATTTCAAATGAGAGAACATCCAACAGCAACTTAAAGCAGGTAATGAACAGATTGTGCAGATCACCCAGTATTCATCTCAGATTACTGCCCATCTCCAAATAAGCAAATGAATTATAGGAGCAAAACTTGAAAAACAAATCGTTCTCTTTACTGTGTGTCCAACAACATGTTCACAAAAACAATATAAGTATACAAATAATATATTATATTTATTATTTGGAAAAAGGCACTTCAAAACTAGGGCAGACTTACCTAAGGGCGGGAACTACATCTTTACCGAGACGAAACGGTCCAGCTGCAAGCTACAGAGGCCGATTTTGATGGCATCAGCGCCGACTAGTATCGGTAGATCTGAGCATGCATTGTTACGAGGATCATAGACTTGAATGACTTGACATTGTTCGTCAGTAGAAGTACGATAAGGAGAAGTACGACAGAAGATCAGTCTATCAGACTATCACCATGATGTGTTACCTTCAAAGGTATAGGATAGGCGCAAGCAACAATTGGGATTGTGTACACCTTAATCCAGATATTCTTATCAGAGTCATTCAGCAGCCATATGTTAGTCATACGGATCTCCGATTGAACCATGCACAGGGTACCATTGAGTTCAGTTATGCAGACTACCTTCGTTCTTTTCCATGCCTTCGGGCCAACTACTTTATGCGGGCCTTGTATCTTCTCCTTCCACTTTTCGGTTTCGAGGTCGAAACAATGTAATTCGCCATCGCAAGTATCCCATGCATACAAAACGTACATGACACTATTGACAACAACAGGAGAGCTTCGAACTGGGAAGATAGCCGTTGGGGACATCGGCGCCAACCTCCATTCTCTGTTATCTCCTAAAGTGAGGACCTTGCAATCCTGGCCGTGAGTGATGCAGACCAATTTGTACGCACCAGAGGGGACGGCACGCCCGAAGCCGAAGATGAGGTGAGAGTACTCTTCCTTGTCGTATCGTCCAAGCATCTT
The DNA here is from genome assembly GCA_947311845.1 of Poa pratensis. Taxonomy (NCBI): domain Eukaryota; kingdom Viridiplantae; phylum Streptophyta; class Magnoliopsida; order Poales; family Poaceae; genus Poa; species Poa pratensis. The sequence continues at coordinate 158,986,955 of CAMZMU010000063.1, forward strand.
TCCAGTGGCTGGGTCGATCACTTGAGCCAAACCACCTTTAGTGACACATATGAGGTCATTCATGCTCGTGGAGAGCAATTTAGAACAAGTTACATATTTGATCGCCACACGCCATATCAATGAAGCGCAAGTTGCAGCCTACGCCATATGATGGGGCAAGAACAACAAAGAGCGGCTCCGTGTGGCGAGATCTGTGTTCGGCGACAAAAGCTGCACCGGAGATGAGGGCATGCCATCTTCGGGACACGCAACGAAACCGGCATACAGACTTCACCGGCAGCCTGGAGAAGATGTCGAAGACGAGATCGTCCGGCAATGAGACAGCTGGCCCAATGTCGGCCGGTACAGGCATGCTGGTCGTCGCCGCGGTTGTAGGAGGTCTGAGACGGCGGCGTTGGCGCTCAGGCGAGCTCCGCGGCGACACGGCAGTGCGTGGCGGCGTGGCGAGCTCCGCGGTGACCTAGGAGAGATTGATCCGCCGAGAAGTCGCCTCGTGCGGTGAATCCGCGTGATCTTTGATTACGAGGCTGGGACTCCTGAGTCCTGACAAGACATGGACTCGATCGAGGACGCAAGGAGTTGGGCCAAAGAAGTGGGCTCGCAACAGCGTTGATGAAGTCTACTAGCCCAGTCCATAAGACCATAACCTATGCTGCGTTGCTGTCAAAGTGCGCAGGCACTATATCTCGCTTGTAGCGAGTTCTAGCGTTGGCTCACCGACGGCGCACCTAGCAGGGGGCGGCCCAGTTCAGGTATTATTTTTCCTTTCTCCTTTTTGTTTTCTTAATTTTCGTTTCTATGTTTTTATTTTTCGTTGCTTGTTTCTTTATATATTTTTCGCCTTTTATTTTTCTCTGTGTTTTCTATTCCGTTTCTTTCTTTATTGTTTTCTCTTTTCCCCCTTTTATTTTGATGTTTCTTTTATCTATTATTTGGTAGTACATGAACAATATTTTTAACTCGCGATTTTTCTGAACGTATGAACATTTTTTGAAACCTCATGGACAATTTCTTGAACCCGTGAACATTTTTTGGAAACCATGAACATTTTTTTTCAAACCCGTGAACAATTCTTTTTTTGGAAATAGTGAAGCATTTTTCAATTTTGGTAGAACCAAGGAATTCTTTTGTTCAAACCCCATTGTACAATTTCTTGAACCCGTGAACATTGTTTCAACCGAGGAACATGCCTTTTTAGAACTCGTGAAGCATTTTTTCAAATTCCGTGGGCAATTTTTGAACACGTGAAAAAATCTCGTGAACATTTTTTTGAACAAGTGGACATGTTTTTTAGGTACGCGTGAAATTGTTTAGTCCCGTGAATCTCTTGAACGACATACACTAGGCATGTCCTAGATGAAACTGCAGACAACACAACCAAAAGACATGACAAACTAAAAGGATGAAAATACTCAAAAATGACATTTATCCTTCGTCACTTTGTCGAGATAGCGACTTCCCCGAGAAGTGATCAGACTTCCGCGGTAATAAAACAGCAGAACAGAGAATGCGCATACTGATAGTGACTGCAGGTCACAAAAATACCACGTAACCACAAGGTACAAGATGATACCTTTGTGAGACCACTAGTACAGAAAAGGCTATCAGTGGCGCACCTTTTTTTGATTCTGTGGCGCACCCCCAGATTTGCTGGGTGCGTCACAGAATTCTCGCCACTAAATTTTTTTCTGTGTCGCACCTGGCTTGGTGCGCCACAGAATTCTCACATTTCTGTGACGCACCTGGCGTGGTGCGCCACAGAATTCTCAAAAAATTGAAAAAATTCAAAAAATGCAAAAAAAAAAATATAAATGTTTCAAAAAAACAGAAAAATCAAAATATGAAATAATATGAAAAATCCTAATTATTGGAATTATTTTCAGATTTTTTGAATTTTTTGAACTGATACCTTCCCGCTAGGTCACCCATCCTCAAATTGCTCCAACCCTAGCACGCTTAACTTCTAAGTTCCACCTAGTTCAACTACCATTGTGCTACTCAAGTTCTTATTAATATATATATATCATATGAACCCTCTTAATTCTTGTATGTGTATATGTGTGGTATGTGTTATAAATGTGTGTTTTTAAATTTTAGATTTTTCAAAAACTTCTAAAGTTTCAAAAGTTTCAAAAGATCCAAAAAAATTCAAAAACCAAAAAAATCCAAAAAATTCAAAAAAGTCAAAACACTTCAAAAAATTCAACAATCTTCTTTGTTATACATTTCTGTGTCTTTTTTTGGACTTTTTGAATTTTTTATTTTTTTAAATTTTTTCCTTTTTTTTGATTTTGCTGCGAAAAATCGTCTGTTTGAAATAACTTTTTTTTCTTTTGGAATTAGAGGAATCTGTGAATTGCGGACCGGATTTTTCTCTAGTTTTTTTGACATATTTTTTGCATTATTTCGACGTCGTATGCAAAAGTTATGGCCGTTACAAGTTTTTTTCCTGTTTGTTGCAGAAAAGGTCAAAATTCATATTTCAAAATTTCTATACCTACTAGACACTCAAACTTAACTACATGTCAAAGGATTCTATTTATTGAATTTTTTATCATTTTCTTTTATTTCCTGCAAGACTAAAAAGGCGATCCACAGGGGTGGGATTTGAAAAAAAACTGTGGCGCACCAAGCTTGGTGCGCCACCGAATGTCACCTTTCGCCACAGATTTTTTTTCAAATTTTAACCCGCCCCCAGATAACTTTCTGTGGCGCACTAAACCACATGCGACACATAAATGTGTCTTTCTGTGGCGCACCAGGCTTGGTGCGCCACAGAATGTCTAATTTATGTGTCGCATGTGGTTTAGTGCGCCACAGAAATGTGACTTTCTGTGGCGCACCGGGCTTGGTGCGCCACAAAAAATAATTCTGTGACGCACCAATTAAGGGTGCGCCACAGAATGCCAACCTACCTATATTGGTTTCCCTACTAGTGGACCTATAAGAAGCATACTTCTTAGTTTTAGCCACACCTTCGTCACTCAGAAATGACATTTATCCTTCGTCACTTTGTCGAGATATCTCCTCATACTTCAGCTGAGGACTCAGATTTTCAATTTCCAATTTCCAAATACCCTTAACATATAAAGTAGAAGCCATGCATGTCACACCAAGGGGAGGTGCCAAAGATTGTAAGATAAGCGTAGAAGTATTTTGTGTGCTTCAGAAATTTTATTTAGTATATGATATTCATTACCACAGGTTACTTTTTGCGACATGGTTGGATTACAATCTTCTCCGGAAAATGTGTTTAGGTATTCCCACTGTTTATATATAATTGTTTTTCATGTGAGTTCATACAAATCTACAAGACTTTTATACTAGCATGGGACATTGTGTGTCGAGTGAGTGTGTGTTGCTGGGTCGTGCTTCACCTTGCGTGGTGGAGGCGCTCAGGCATGACTGTAAGACTTTGGAACCATTCGATTCATAATTGATTTTCTTAGTTTAAAAAGACAATTATTGTTAGCGAGCAATTATTGTCAGAGAGGATGGATTACATTTTTGGCGCTCAGTGTAGTTTATGCCTAGCAAGCACCTATTGTCAGCACGGATGGCAAATAAATTTATAAGATTACACGTGTGTGGCACGTGCACGATTACTAGTCCATTAAAGCATCTATATATAAGTAACATTATCTAAAAAAATATACATAACTAAAAAATGCGACAGACATAGCGAGATTATTCTTTCATTCAGAACATCCACTCGATGAAGACAAAACGTGCGGACTTGTGCTTGACCATCTGAATGCTCTGGTCACCACTGACAGCAGCCATCATCTCTACACCTGTGAGCACAGTAATGATCTCACTGGCTTGCGCCTCAAAGGTCTTAGCGACGAGGAACCTGCCATCGCCCAGGTCGACAAGCTCGAGCTGCACCTGAAACCACTCCTCTCCCTCAGGCGGGTCCAGGTCATGCCAGACCTGCTTTACAGCGGGCGGACGTCCTGGTTCACGGTCCATGGCGGCAGCGGAGAGATCCACGGCGCACAGGTGGTTGGGGCTGGAGGCCAGGAAGCCAAACCAGAGGTTGAACTCGTGGACGTACTGAGCTCTGTGAACAAAGGGCAGCTTCCATTCCCCCACTTGACTCCATCCCTCCGACCCGGCTGTACTGCGACTGAAGAAGCCGGAGCTTGCCGTATCGAAGCTGTAGGTGCCTATGCCGCCGTCGCATGATATGTAGATGGCGGAATGTCCGTTGCCGTCGACCACAGTGGCGAATGAGGTGACATGGCAGGGTTCGTACAATCGTACTCATGTTGTTCCCGGATAAATGGCGGCGGCGGGAGAAGCCGCCAGCGCCATGGCGATTGGATCCACATTCCGCGCAGCTCGGGCGGCTCCCTGAGCTCGAGGACCTCGAAGCATCGGCCGGCGTCCTTCATGGCGTACCTGTCCAGGACGTACATGCTGTCTTCTCCGTCGTCGTCAGGGCGCGCGATGGACAGGCAGACGGGTTTGAACCGCTTGGGCGTGTGGAGGCGGGGCAGCGTGCTGTGGGCGTGCCTGTCGGCGTCGTACAGCCCTGCGTCGCCGATCCTGCTGGCGTAGACCATTCTGTCTCGGCCGAGGAGCGCGAACATGTCCAGCCTGTCGGCGAAGTTCATGATCGGGCACGGCAGCTGCAGGGCCTGCGCCGCCGGAAAAGGCTCCTTCTTCTTGGCCGCTTCGCAAGGTTTTGGATACCGGTTCAAAAAAAATTCCGGGGGGGGGGGGGGGGGGGGGGGGGGGGGGCGGTTACCGGCCCAAAACTCTCTGAAATTTAAACTTAGAACGTCGAAAAAATTTGAAATTCAAATTTCCGAGCATGAATTCGGTTCAAATTTGACTAATCCGGGATTTTTCATCCGATATACACAAATTCCGGGGGGGGGGGGGGGGGGGGGCGATAAATCCGGTTACCGGCCGGTAACCACGAAATATCGGCCGATAACCGAAACCTTGCCGCTTCGTCCCCCGCCTCGAGCGCTGCTCTCGCTGACCGTTAGAAGAAATGGTGGTGAGCATCGATGCGGCGCACCGAGAAAAAGTCCTCGGATTTGGGCCACCCGATTCCGGTGTACCTCCGCGTCACCAGATTCACAAACCGCCTATTCATCTGAGCTCGTCTAGGCAACGACCCCATGAGAATACCGGATCTTCTCAGCCAGCCTCTCTGATGAAAGGAGAGAAAGATATTTCAGATTGTGTAGAACGCAGGGTAGAGACTTCTGTGACGGATGATACCTGAACTTGGTGATCAACACTCAACAGACCTTCACGGTTCACGCGATCACGCTAGGCCTGCATGGGGTTGGGATTTGGGACAAACCGGCGGGTGGGGGCGGGGCGAAGGGGGTTGTGCGGCGGCGGCAGAGAAATAGTTGTACCAGGGTATTACTAGGGTCATAGGGTGTTAGCTGGTATTCATCGACGGCTATCTGATATGCTTAGAAAGGTGAAACAAGACATCATGAATTATTTTAACAAGTTGTGTGTAGTTTGGAACGAAGTACAATCACACGAGACTAGGAGAAACGCAGTTCGGCACTTAGGCACTAATAAGTCTTGCAAAACACCATTGCATGAGATTCGCAAAAACAAAAATGACAAAAAAAAACACCATTACATGACTCACTACGATCTATGCAAGCCAAAGCGTGTCAAGCGTGCACTACCCCGTTATCATCTCGGTGGATCTTCGTAGGGACGAGTTTTGATGCGGCAATGCACTACTCCTGTCGTTAGTGCTTCTTCATACTCGAAGTTTTCTCGGTCGATCAATTTATCTTTTCTTTTTCTCTTTTTGGGAAACATGCAAAAGTCGTGCACGCACATACATGTATAGCACTGTAAACACATACACACTCACGTACATAACCTAGCTATTTGATACACACATGCACGCACATACATGTGTATAGCCTTCACGTCAAGGGAAACCAACTTCACATTGACTCAGTTTTCGGCTCCGATGAGGGAGAGGGGCGATGACAATGACGCGTCTTTAGCTCACTCAAGTGATTTTAGTCATCGCTAGATAGTCTATGGATATGGATATGGATGTAATTTGTTTTACTCCTAACATTTTCGTACCGCCTGACAATTGATGAGTAGATCGAGAGTTTTTCCACAAAAAAGGAAACCAAGATAATGACGATGGGGAGGTGGCTTGACGATGGTGGGACACACTAGTCAGCGAACACACTTGGCAGGCCAACGGGATGTGCATCACAATTCGCCTGTGTGGCACGCACTAAACACGACGTGTATAATCCAAAACTACAGTAATACCAGTCGATATTAACTACCACTCACCATAGCACATTTATCTGACTACTTTTCTAGTCGCGCACAAACCCTATATGACATGAAAACAACTTTTGTAGGTATATACTTTTGTGATGCTCCGTTCCACAAATCCGTCCTGATATGCCTAGCGCTCTTGTAGTGGGGATGGATGTGTCAGTGTTGAATACTAGTTAGCAAGTACACTGATAAAAACATGTAGTTGTGACTCTTGACCTCCTAGTCGGAGTCGTTTTGTTTGAAGGAATTTTTTCCTTTCCGAGGAATATGTGCACACAGAATACATGCAAATTTATCTATGTAATTGTTTTTAAATTTATCAAATGTGTGTTCATCTCGTGACAACCTTGAGTTTTCTTCACATGATTTATATTGAGGAGCACCAGAATATGTCTATGCCCGTACAAGTAGATTCAGGTGAGAGATAACAATTTGGAAGAAAACAAACAAAATCAAGACGGTATGAAACACAATAGAGTACTTCGAATGTAGGAACATATAGTCATGCACTGCATCGGAAATCCAGAATTGATGAACATGTGTGCTACATAATTTTTTGACTCCATCACCAAAATGGTGGCCCCTAATTGTAATTTTTATTAAATATCAAAAGAGTAAATAATAAAAGACACAATATTTTAAGGAAGTGACAAAGGAAACATAAAGTTCATTAGTTTGTCTGGAGCAAAGGATAAAGGTGAAAGGATTATTTGTTTTCGCTTAACTATGACTTAAACAAATCTAGTAATCCTGCATGCCTCCTCGGATTACATGATCATATTTTTCTATGGAGAGAATAGCCAAAATAACACTACTGAAAACCGAAGTTGCCAAAATACCACTAGTGAAAACTCGTGGTATATGACTCTAATAAATGAGCACATATTTATTAGAGTGTGATAAAGGAGTTGAATCTGAAAAGCAAGGGGCTGCATTACTTGGAAGCAAGAGCATCGCCAAATATAGCTGAGATTTCAGGAAATGGATGGAGACACACTGTTAACGTAGAGAAAAAGGAGTGTTCTTGTCGGGGATGGCAGATTTGTGGTAAGCCATGCACACATGCTCTTCGGTTCATATTCTCCAAACAAGCCAAGCTAGAGGAATATGTTGACGAGTGCTTCTCGGTGGCGAGATTCAAAGCGGCATACAATGGAGTTCTCATGCCAATTAGGGGTAGGTCGCAGTGGCCTAAGGTAAATCCTGGGTTTGATATGGTTCCTCCTAAACTTACCAAGAGTGCTGGACGTCCAAGAACTAGGAGGGTAAAAAATTATACCGAGGGTGGAGGTAGAAGACATAAATGCAAAAGGTGTAGAGAAATAGGCCATCTCAAAAAGACATAGAAAGAGCTGAAGATTCAAAGTGATGTTGACCGAGATGCTACGCCTCCTCCAAGGTAATTATTTTCGTGAGTTTGATTGCTTCCAAATGTTTTGCATATTCCTTGCTAACGGTGTGTATTGAATTGTAGGAAAAAAATCAAAGGTTGAAGCAAGCATTGCAACACCTTCTTCTCCTAAGACACTAACGAAGCAAGGTACTCCACTTGGTACTCTTACAAGTCCAATGACAAGGAAGAGGGTTGTAGGTATTGCAATTGCTTCTTCACCTCCTAGTGCATCTACAAGGAGCAAAACTGTTGCTCCTAGCCCTCTTCGGCGAGTTTAGTGCATGAGAATCATGATGTGTAGATGACTCTAATAAATGGGCACATATTTATACCAATCATTTTTACTCTTTTTCAAATCACAAGTCACTAAATATTAACTATTAATTGATTGATCTAGCCTTTAACACAATCTCACATACTATATTATATAGTGCATCTAACGAAATTAACTTTGAAACTTTGTTGAAAATGTTAAAAAATCAAAATTTAATGTTATAAATCCATCGTCTATTATTAGAATTACAATGCTAAAAACATATTTTGTCACCAAGTTGCGTTATTATTTATTTTTAATATTAATTTACAAACTAATTTTTGCCTTAATCTAAATGAAACATAAGCAGAAGAGAAAATCACTCTTATATACGGAAATTTGTGCCACGTAAATGTATGATAGTGCGTTTATATGCTTATGTGTCTATGTGAGCTATATATAAAATTATCTCGATAGAGGCTTCTACAAAGCACAAAAATTCTCAAATATGGTTTTTGGTGGAATCTTCGCCTCGCTAGCCAACATTCCAATTATGTTCAACTGTGTGTGGTCAATATTTCCCCTTTTTGGTTTTGTTTTTGTTTTTGTGCGCATAGATTTCGTTTGGTTCTCTCCTTTTTTAGAATGATAGGGTTGTATTTAAATTTAAACAATGTAGCATGTCTGGTTTTGTGGAGTGACTTTACAGAAAGACCAACGACTAATCTCTCACTACTTAAAGCCAACCTAAACCATCGGAATGTGTCCTTTCAAGACTGGTCACACTGAGAAATTTAGGAATAGCTTTGCGTACGGTCTTGTTTGTACGGCAGCGATAGAGTCATCACACGTTCGTCGTTGACTTGAAGATTTGCTCTAAAGGTGGTTAAGTGGTGTCGTAATTGCATTGGATGAAAATCATCGAATGTGTAGCACTTGTCGAGAAACTTTATAGGATTACCATTTTTAGAAATAGTTTTTTAGGGGATTTTTGAGAAATTGTTGCATTGAGAACAAAACGGTTAATCACAGAAAAAAAACTAAACGGTCATAGGCCCGAGGTCACTGACCGAGCTCAACAAGGCCTGAGCTTTTTTTTTTTGAGAATAACAAGGCCTGAGCTGAGAAGGAGAAAATATCGAGCCCACGAATGGACGACCTACAAGGCCCACGACCACCGTGCACGGGAGCAGCCACTAGCTGGACCCACCCGCGGGTTCTGTGCGAGATCGGACGGCGGAGGGAGGTCCTCTGGGTCACAGAAAAGCTCAAGGCGCCGCCTCCATTTCCCCTCCTGCTCCACCTCCCATCCCCATCTCACTCTCGCGGCCGAGAGATCGAATCGGAGAGGAAGAAGACGCGGAGAGCCCTAGCGCCGCCGCCGCCGCTCCAGTCATGGCGCTCGCCGCTCGCCTCGTCTCCCGCTCCCGCCAGGTTCGCTCGCGCCCGCTTGCCCATCGGAAAACCCTAGGTAGCTAGCTTCCCGGTAGATCTGGCCCCGCCCTGTCTGTTCCGGCGCGCTGCCGCCCCGCCTTGTTTCGTCTGCGCGGGATCTCGGTCGCTCCGTTCATATTTCTTCGCCGGTCGTCCGTCGTAGTACTGTATGCTGGATGCGGTGGGGCGAGAGTGGTGGTGGGTCGTCTCCGAGTACGACACGTTCCGATTCGGTCGCGGTTCGTCGGATTGCTTGGGTTGCGCCGATCTTGGGGCTTCTCGTCGAGAATAAAAAATGCTCAGAATTGTCTGGTGCAGGAGATCCTAGGGGATACAAACCAGGGAACAGCTTGTTTCCCGAATCTTTCAGCCCAATTTGTCATGTCTCAGTGTTCTCACTTTCCTGTTTTCTGTATGTCTTGTGCTGAAATGTCGACAGGGCCTTATCGTCGAGTTTGAGCTCGTAATAACGTAGTCAACTTATTCTGGCAAGCGGTATAGTAATTCCTGCTTCGGATGATTATCTAGTGTAACTTCAGTGACAGTTCTTTCCACATGAAGAATTGAAGATGTCCATAGCCTGTAAAGTTTCAGTTTGGATTTATTTGTCTGTCAGGACGTTTAATTTATGATGCCTCTGAAAATTCACACTGTGTGAACATTGATCAGTTTGTTGACTAAATGCTCCTGTAGATATATTCTGCCCAAGCTGCTTTGGCCAATGGAGGTATCTCTCAAGTCCGCTCATATGCCAAGGAGGCAGCTCCAGCTGACCGCCCTCTGTCAGCGGAGATGGTAGGCATCTTAATGTTTTACTGCATTTGTTTATGATTAGAGTAATGTATGCATAGTTATTTTGTGCAAAAAACTTGATACAAAAACCTTATTAGAGTTAGTTCTGAAAAAAACTGTCAGAATATAACGGTTCTAGTTTGAACCCCTTTACATGTGGTTTTTGTATCAAGTTTTTTGGTTTTTGTTTTCTACACTGTTTCCTGGCTTCTCGCTATATTTTAATTAGTGAGCTGCTCAAGCTGCTGCGTAATAAAACCTAGTGGCTCTTTGGAGTTAATTTCAGTCTATTGAATATTTTTTGTTAATCTGTGCTGTTAATGACTGATCAATCAGTATATCCGCTGTCTGTGAAAAATGCAACGCATGCTCTCATTTTGAATTTTCATTTGGTTTTTCTTCTTGCTGGATTTAATGTATTTAATTTACTTTGTGTAGTCTTAATTCTATATTTCCATGCTGTATAGACCTACTGAAGGGCATATTCTTTGAGGTAAAGAAAAGTTTGAGACAGCACTTAGTGTACTGAAGAAGGAGAAGATCACGATTGATCCAGAAGACCCAACAGCAGTTGCTACTTATGCCCAAGTCATGAGGACTGTAAGAGAGAAGTAAGGAAATTCGTAGGCTTTTGCATTGCATATATTCATGGCCAGTCTTCTTTTCTGTTGTCCTTTAATTTTGTATCTGTTGCACACAATGTTATAATGGTTGTGTTTAGGTGCTAGTAAGCATGGATGAAATTTTTATCATTAAGTGGCATGAGTTGATACTGTATACCAATCAAGAGTGATTTAACAAGTACTTACTAGGATCCTGATGAACAGTTTGCTGTATTGTCCTCCTCTACAACTTGATCCAAGTTCTGCATCGGCTGATGCAAGTGTTTGTGTTATCATCTCTGGTTTTTAAACCTTTGATTTGCCAAACCTTATATTGTAAGATTACAATATCAGCATGATATCTTGCAAAAGTACCTTTTCCTGGGTGTAAGATAAATTCCTCCGAAGTTGTAGAAGTTTTACATGTTGTTGCAATTAACGTGTTTGGACATAACAATTTGTAAATAGAGTTATGCAGGAATCTACCACCACAAACAAGCATGCACTTCTCTGCTTAATTTTTCTTAGGTAATCTCATTTGGGATTAGTGCCAGTGACCTGACTGACCTGATCGCCTATTATGTCACCATTGTCTAAATGCAGGGCAGGTCTTCTTTCTGACTCTCAGAGAATTAAATATACTATTGAGACTTTCACGAAGGGCATCCCTGATGCAAGGACCTATTTGAATACCCTGCAAGAGCTTAGGAAAAAGTATGTATATTACCTAATCAACGGTGTTTTTCACTATGCTGTCAGGAATTGTTCACCTGAAAACATCCCAGAAATGCTTAGTGTTCTTTTCTATGAAAAATTATCCACAGTACAATTCTCTGGCAACTAATTTCTTATACGAACATTTCTTTTGTGTTATAAAGGAATGGACTTATAGATGATATGGGTATTGAGGATTTGATGATGGAAGCTCTTGAGAAAATTGAGAAGGACATTAAGAAGCCACTTCTTAGGAGTGACAAGAAGAATATGGCTCTCCTTATTGCTGAGTTCGATAAGATCAACAAAAAGTATGTAAATATGTGTATCTTCATTTTATCCTGCTAGTGTCAATTTTGTTTGAATTGCAAGATATATCATTGATAGTTTCGTATAGATGCATCTTTGCCGACATCTGAATAATCTGGTTCATTTGCAGTTGTCATTACCTTGGTATCACTCCTTTGATAACTTTTAACCCAGACTTTGAACGAGGTTGTCATTTCCGGTTTCCCTTGGAAAAAGACTGCATAAGTCTCATGGTTGATTTGCATCAGTATTTTCTTCTTTCGTACTGCAAAACCGCCACGACAGTTGCATTACAAACTATATCTTGGTCCTTACGGTTGATGACCTAGATCCTCTGCAAGGGATGCAGATTAGTCATGTTCAGTCCATGCTAGATATATTTTATTGTACTATCCGTTTTAGCTGGAGTGGCATGTGTTTTACATGTTTGTTCTCTTGCCTCTCTTGAACTTGAAATAGACTTGGCTTTAGCAAGGAGGATCTTCCCAAGATTGAGGAGAAACTTGAGATGGAAATTGCCAAAAGCGAGCTGTCGGAACTTAAAAAGGAAACGGTTGAAGCAATGGAGGGTCAACTAAAGAGGTATGGCTCTTTAACTAATAAAGAGTACATCATTATTTGCTTGATATATTCATTCAATCATGCAAGTGCTTGTTATTAGAAATCTAGAAATATCTTGGGGCCAAGTTCCATTATCCGCTGGGTGACTAGTAGTTTAAGTCATCATAAGCTTGATGAAATCTATATGTAATTTTTGTATCTCTAACAAGATAGCTGACTCACTGACATGATTTGCCTCCAGGGAGGAGTTTAAAGATGAGGTGATGCCTGACGTCAGGAAGTTGGACATTAGAAACTTCCTATAAGTCCTGATTGATGATAATCCTCACGGTGTTTCAAAATGCCGATCAAATCTGTGATTTTTCTTCTCAAGCGGCAGCCGGTGCTGCAAGCCACACCCAATGGATGTTATTCTTGTTTTTTGTAATAAAACTGCACTGAAAATACAACGACAGTCAACTGTTGAGTTGGGTTGCTTGGTCGAGAGTTTTGTTTCTTCTTAGGCTGGCGATGTGAACTTGAAGCGTTGCTGAATATGTGCCTGCTACTGCTGCTGCTGCTGCTGTTGGATGTAATAGCCACACATTATAAGTTGTATGTGATGCTCCAGTATCATCTGCTGTTTTTCGTTCAGTAGGCTATGAGTCTGGCAATGGTTTATATCAGCATTATCTTCATTGACACGGGAAACCTGGTCTGTGACCTTTATCTTGCTAGCGGCGAATCCCTGCAGTAGTTTGTTGTCAATGACAGAACGCATACTAGACTTGTTTTCTAACATGCTGGAATAACCTTATTTTGACACAATAGACTCATCTAGCCTTCTGGATCAAGTAGTTTGAAGTAATTGCTTTATGCAAAACACCAGAGTCTACCATGCTAATTCACATTGTCCTTAGCAACATCCACATTCCAGTAGTATGTTAATGAAATCCGTAACATTGGAATTAACCAAGAGTGGCGAGTAAACATTGGTTTTAATGCGCAATAGAAAAAGGCTAATTGACCAAGAGATAAGTTAGAAAATAATTAATGGGGTAAATTCTTTTGTTGCGTCCATTTTTTTTTTTTGCGAAACACAGTACAACGCAAGCGCTCATATACACGCGCACACACTCACCCCTATGAACGCACGCACGCACACCCTACCCCTATGAGCACCTCCGAGAGACTGAGTCGGCGGGTCGAGTCTTGAGATTGACGAAGTCACCACGGGCGCCTCGCTGTTGACGGGAACGTCGCCTCCCACTGAAGAATATTCGCCTTAAATGAGAAACACCAGCGTCAAACCTGGGGTTTGAACTCTGGTGGGCTGGGGGTACAACCACCCACCTAACCATCTTGCCACAGGCAAGTTCTCTTGTTGCGTCCATTGGGAAGAGTCGTGCACAAACTACTCTCAACGTATACCAGAGATGTCTGCGTTCACGGGTACGTCTATATACTGTTTCAAATATGGTTATTTTTCTCAATTCTACTCGGTGCTTGGTAAAATAAGAAGAAAAACCGCACCGTTCTCTTAGTTCTAGAGGTCATTCGAATGACAGTTTTTTCTACCTTGATCTTCCAACTAATATGTGTACCCATCCTATGCTGTTGATGCTGAAAAGAGTCAAACTGAAGTGAAGTTGATGAAAACGGAACTTTGCAAAAGAAAAAGGAAAAACGAAGACTAAATTTCACTGAACCAACAGAAAACCAATATAGTTTGTCATCTTCGCTCTCTTACTTCCAGCACTCTTATCAATTTATTCTTTTCTATATTTTTCTGAAAATGCCAACCGATTTATTGATCATGAATAACGGTAACAAGAATTTTAAAAGTAATAAAAATTATAACAGAAATTCACTTTGTCCCCCAAGCTCACATGCTCCTGCCTGTTTAAAAAATTCGGAACCAATAGTATAACATTTTTGAAAAAATCTGAAATTTGTTGGTGATGAACATATACAAGATTTAGACAAACATTCCAAGTTTCGTGGTAAAATGACACTCGTGGTGCTTGGTGCAAAAAAAAAAAAAAAATTCACTGACAAAACTGAGACTTACAAATATAGTTTTTCAGAACACTGATTTTGTTTTTTTTGCATCGAGCACAATGAGTGTCATTTCACCACGAAACCTGGCACGTTGGCAGAAAACTTGTATATGTTCATCACCAACAAAATTTTAGAATTTTTCAGAATGTTTTACTATTTTTTTTGAATTTTTTAATCGGGCAGGTGCAGGTGTGCTTGGGAGCCAAAACTGCTGAGAATTTAGGCAATTGTTCGATTAAATTAATCCAATAATAAATCATGAACATGACGTGAGCAGTGCTAATGACATACTGAAATTCTATGATAAAATCATGTACTAGACAAATAGTAGATACATCTACACAAATAGCTAGTACGGCAAACATGCAAGTAATCAGGAGAGGAATAAACGTGTACCCTCCAGTAGGCCAGTTGGCCGCAGCAGCGGAGGCGTTAGCCTCGTCGGTGATCCTCTTGTCGGCAGCAGCCTTCTCGATGTCGGCGTCGGTGGCCATGACGAGGAGGAAGGCGGCGCGGACGTAGTTGATGCAGATGTAGTTGAAGCAGATGAAGTAGAGCGAGCAGTCGCGTAGGAGACGCTCCCAAAAACCTAATCGCCCCTCTCCCGTACAGGATCTAGAGAGGCGGAGTTTCGAAGGCCTGCTCTCCCGTCAGCCGTGTACGCGGTGGACGGGATGGGATCAGCGATGGCAGCAACAGCGGAGGAACGACGATGCGAGGAGCAGATGCGATGTGGTGTCTGTTGTGTATTTCCGAGAGAGGAGCGACCTCTCTTATATATACACGCAGGCGGAAGACCAACGGAAACACACGCTTAAGGGGAGAATTAAGAGACTGGTAACGGCCGTACTTAAGAGCACTTAAGACAAAACGTTTCAGCTCAAATTTATTCTCCATTAAGCGCAATGAATTCTGAAAACTCCCGTACTTAATAGTACTTAAGACGGACGTTTCAGCTCGCAATGAATTCTGAAAACTCCCGTACTTAATTGTACTTAATACAGACGTTTCAACTCATATTCATTTTCTATTAAGGCAAATGTTTCAGTTGACCGCATGACAGCATGGGTCTTTAGGGATTTTTCTGGAATTGTTATATGCTAATATTTCAACAATATTTCAGCAAAAACGCCTCTCCCAAATTATAAGTAAATCTTCAGACCAAGTGTTAGATTATTGAGTTAGACTCCAATACGAGTTGTGTTAGCCTAGACTTGTGCCTCAAGTTAGCCTATGTCGGTTGCCTTTGTATCATATAAACCCTTGTACCCACACCGAATCAATCAAGAGAAAACATACGAGTATTGCAATTTTACATGTATCACCAAGCGAGGAATACAACCAGTGAAGTGAGGCGAAGGCGCGCCGCCATTCTCACTCCTCCCTCACTGAGTAACTGTAGCCGGGCAAATCTTGTCCTAGTAGACATCATGACCACCAAGTTAGATCCTAACAACGACAACTCCATACCAACACTACGTAGGCAGCTAAGCTCACGGCGTGCAAAACTGAATAGGAACTACTCAACTTGCGTATACTAACTGGACTACTGATACAACTGGCGTAGAGTTGGGGGACGGAGCTAGATCTTGCCGCCGCCGGCCGGTCACGATAGTAAAACCTGTAAATACGGTAAACATCAACCGATCGATCACGCAATGGACGACGGCGGCGACGTGGAGGCGCAGACCGGCCCGGCGGTCGGCGATGTCTGGGAGCCGGAGCGGTTCACGCGGATGGACGCCGCCGGGTGCTGCCTCGTCGTCTCCGTCTTTACCGTCGGCATCGTCTGCGGCATCGTGTTGCTCTGTGTCCGGCCGTTGGACTCCGACGGCGTTCCGGTCCCTCGCAGCCGCGTCTTGGCGGCCGGCCTCGTGCAGATCGTCTTGGGATCCCTGGCGATTGCCCTCGTGACCCTCTTGCTGGTGCATGAGTTCCGAAAAAATCGCGAGGTCGTGGCCATGACTCGGCGGCACGTGGTGCCCGTGTCTCGCGGATGAAGATGAACTCGCGTCGCGTTCTCGTCATGGAAATAATGGCCGACTATGGCGTATCTGTTCTCATGTGGAGCGCATAACATGAGAAAGGGCTTGTACGAAGGTCTTATAGCGAATGTCGTTGTACACTAAGCTCCTCCTCTTTGGTTGGGCTTAAATTAGGTTTTTCGGTTTCTTGCTTATAAGAAACAAAAGTATCTAAACAACGCCTTAAACGTTCTCGTGGTGCGTATAACACCGGGAGGGCGTGTTGAGTTGTGTGTCCGGCGTATTTAGAGGTGTTTTCGTGTTCATTGGTGTGGTTTCAGATCTTATTCTTGCGATTTACGAGTCTCATGTTTAGCGATGGTTGCTGCTCTCGTGTGCTCCTTTGTGGCCTTAATATTACGATTTTCTGTTTGTTAATTACAACTAGCAAACATGCCCGTGCGTTGCGACGGTAGTAGCAAAAATAAACTATCCAAGTTTACCTCAAAGTCGATTGACCTGCCTAGAATATTTTTATTTTTCTATAGAGATGAACCTCAAGTTGACACGACAATGAAAATGGCTCGAAGGGTAAGAAATATATGCTGACACATTTTATATTTATGATAACTTAATATATTACTCGCATATGGCCTAATGCTATACTTTAAATGTATATGTGCTAACTTCTTGTTATGTTACGATATATGCAGAATTCACCATCACAATTTAATCTTTAAATGGTGTGATTTGTTTAAACTCACGATTGGCTCTTGTTTATCTAATCTGTTTTTTTATGTCTGCATATTTGCATATATATTCTGTCTTTTTTGTGTGTAATGTTTTGTTCTTAATTAAGCACTTTGGAAATCAGTCAGCACTTAGTTTCCTAAACTGCCACTGCTAATTAAATCTGTCTTACAATGTGAACTTTGGAAATTACAATAAGCTCTATTACGACAAACTTTGCTCGGGTGCTAGTGTATGTAGTCGTCCTTAGGTGGTCCAGGAAACTATTTGTATTTTTTAAAATCTCTCTGTACTTCTATGGATGATTTTTTTTCTTCAAAAGAAGGTACCGTGTACGCCGACAACTAGGTACACCAACGCGTATGTACTCATGGCAGATTAGCTATTCGACTCGGACTCGGAAACAATCACAACGTGCAAAGCTGAATAGGAACTAATCAACTAGCTTATACTAACCGGAGTACCGGACTACTAATACAACTAGCGTAGAGTTGGGAGACGAGCTAGATCTTGCCGCAGCCAGCCGGTCCCAATCGATCACGTAATGGACGACGACAGCGGCGACGTGGAGGCGCAGACCGGCCCGATCAACAACGATGTCCGGGAGCCGGCGCCGGTGACGTGGGTCGAGGCAGCCGGGTGGTGCTTCTTCGTCTCCATCTTGACCGCCGGCTTCGCCACCGCCGTCGTGTTCAGGGGCGGAGACAGGGGGGTGCTAGCAGGGCTAGACCCCCCCCATGGTTCGACCCCCCTTAATGATCTGGTGTATACGTATGTATACATAGCAGTAGTGTAAACGTAATTGACGCATACTCCCTCCGTCCCAAAATAAGTGTCTCAAGTTTTCCCAAAAGTGGATGTATCTAGACATGTTTCATGTATAGATACATCTACTTTTGAGCAAAGTTGAGACACTTATTTTTGGACGGAGGGAGTATTCTTTTGTCTACGAGGGAAGCTAATGGACGCAAATCACTAGTACATACTAAGCCCACGCATACAAGCCCAGCCCAGTTTAGGCCATTCTGTAGAGCTCCTTCCTTTTCTGTAACTTCCCTTGGGTTTACCGAGTGCAGGGGGGTCGTCTCCTTTACCCTAATCTCAGATTAACTTCTATGGCGCCTGCCGCCGGTCGCAAACCACGCTAAGGGCCAGCCGCTAGAAAACTCGCTCGAGATGACGTCGTGCTATAGCCGGTGTGTTGAAGTGTCGATCCTGCCAACTGCTGCGGCGCCTCACAGGCCACCATGGTCCATGGAGGACGTCGACCTTCCTGATCAGTCACTCAAATCTAGAGGTACGCTGGTGATGCTATACACACATAACTCATTAATACTATTTGAGAAAGTGTATGCACAATTGTCAAGCCTAGAGAAAGTGATAGCTGATGGGCAATAATTTTTTACATTCAAGCTCGGTAGAAATTCTAGCAAAAAGTCCAGCAATTTTCATCTATGATCTGTATATAATTTTTTCTGTGAGCTTTACATTCATAAGCCATGGGTATGTTGGTTAAGGCTCTAAATTTGTGATGTGTCCACTATTGGCGACTCGACAATTACCGGAAGGTTATACTAGGAAAAAAATCCAGTAGCTTGATCGAACATGGAGATTTTTTTTACTCCGTCTATGGCTCGCCCCCCCTATGTCCAAATCCTGGCTCCGCCCCTGGTCGTGTTACTCTTTATCCACCCGTTGGACGCCAACGGCGTCCCGGTCCCTCGCAGCCGCCGCCTGGCGGGATATCGTCTTGGGCTCCCTGGCAGTTGGCATCGTGATCCTCATGCTGGTGCCTAGATGCCGAAAAAGTCGCGAGATCGAGGCCACGACTCGGCGGCACGTGGTGCCTGTGTCTCATGAAGATGAACCCCCGTCGAGTTCTCGCGCTCTGTAACCGTCGCTAGCTTACCGATCTGCTCGCCGCCGATAACAAGTACGCTTTGTAGGATAAAGGTAGCTAGCAATGTTGTATGCTTGCTCTCATGAGTATAGTTGAATGTTGATCTGATTTTCTCATATTTACTTGAGTTTCATGTATGTATGTCATATGCATGCTCACATGAGGTAACCGTATAATCAACAACAACATCGATGTCTGTCATGTCTGACTCTGAAAGTGTGAGGTGCTACCAACAAAAAGATCGCAAGGGTTCTCGGACCTGCGCTCGGCGCTGAATTAAGATCTTAAAAGTTACTAGCATAATATCCGTGCGTTGCCACGAAATTACTTTTTTAGAAAAATAAATACAAAAAGACAACACACCTCGTTTAATTTTTAGCACAACTGTTGTTCTAAATCACCCTATTGGCCGCAACACATCTCTTAGATTTCCTACCCTATCCTCGTGATTGCCACACTATAAAATGTGGCATATGCACACTCATGACGCCCGTACGGTGGACAAAGATGAGAAACACTCTCAATTTACTGGATGAACTCGACGAATCCTAACCATAGAAATCACCTCAGTTTCTAGGGAGAAGGAGACAATGTCATCGCTCGATTCACTGCTCTTCGAGACCATTGTGGCAACGAAGCTCGCCACATGCTCGGGCGGCGGTGGAGCCAGATTTCTCGGACGGCCACGACTCCACGAGAGACGAGGAGAGAGAACCGAGTGAACCGGTCGGACCGGGCCGTTCTGCATCCAGATCAGCCTGACGGGTGGGTCCAGTTTGTCAGCTTCACTGTTAAAACACGATCAAACGCACGAGGAAGGACGGGAGGGAGTTTGTCGTGGGGTGAGGTTACGGTTTCTCCCCTCGGTCGGCTAGAGAGGACGTACAATCGCTAGGGAGGCAAGACGTTATTCCCTCGTCATCTATTGAATGTTCATATTCCATTAGGCTATGTTTGTTTTCAGGACTTTTGTGGGGATTAGTGAGGATAATCCTCTCGGAGATTGGGTGAAACCCCAAACTTTACCCAATCCCATCAAATCCCCATTAATCCGCAATCCACTAGGTAGGGTAGCGATATTGAAGGGGGGGGGGGGGGGGGGGGGGGGGGGGGAGTGGGGATAAACCGATCAAATACACTGGAAACAAACGGCATTTTGGGGATATTTGAGGATTTAGGGTTTGACCGGGATAATCCCACCAATCCTCACAAAAATCCTAGAAGAAATGCATGAACTAAGATGATTTATGGTTTGACAGGGCCTTAAGTGTGTTTGCTAGAAAGAAATGCAGTTTGCTCTTGTTTATTTAAGAAAGGGTTTGTCCTATATATAGAACTTAAAAAAGACTATTCCTAGAGCTACTCCTACATGAACTAAGAACGTTGTACGCGTGTATCTAACACAACACAGCTAACAAGCCTGCTGGGACTCGGACCCCTTACTTAACCTAACAAAACGACTCGAACTAGCATGCATGTACCATACTAAACGACAACTACTCGTACGTGCCAACACGAACTCGGACTCAGCTAGCTATTCGATTTCGATTCGGCGGCAACACTCACGACAAGGGCGTATCTGAGCCGTCTTTTTGGCGGCATATGCCCTTGTAAACTTCATTTTCGGTGCAAGACTGAATATATACATGGAGCCTAGAGTGGGGAGACGCCGAGACAAAGCTAGACGATCTTACGCGTACGCGCGTTAGCAAACCTGTGCGTAAAGGCATCAGGCAAACGTCAAGCCGATCGATCACTTTCGTAATGGACGTAGGCGGCGACGTTGAGGCGCAGGCCGACGGCCATGTCTTGGTGGATCTGATGCCATTCACGTGGAAGGAAGGCGTCGTGTGGTGCCTCGCCGCCTCCATCTTTCTCCTCGGCGTCGCCTCCGGCATCGTGTTCATCATCCCTGGGCCGTTGGACTCCAACAGCGTTCGCCGCGACAGCTTGGCGCTCGGCATCTTGCAGGCCGTCATGGGCGCCCTGGGGGCTGCTTCACGCTCCTCATGCTGGTGACTACTCGCTCCGTTCCAATTTAATTGACTTGCTATCCACCACATGTGGATGTATCTAGTTATACATCCACATGTGGTGGATAGCAAGTCAATTAAATTGGAACGGAGTGAGTAGGTGGCAAGGAGTCGTGAGACTCGGCGGCAGGGCCGGGCGGGCAAAATTGGGGGCCCTGTGCCAAAGTATGGACTGAGCCCTGCTCTGTCGTTCTCAAAATTCGGCGAACGGTTGTTATATGACATCGGCCGATCGCAAGCGCAGAAAAATGTCAGGAAAGAGCAAAAGACAACTGCAGTCTACCCGATCATCAATCGCGGCGCAAGTCAGGTATGAATAGAAGACGTACCTGCGTCTAGCGTCCTGCGCTCGTCGCTTTTCGTCGGCTTTGGTACGCCGCTAGCCTGATTGATCGGCGGCTTGGTTTCGCTCGGTTTTGTACTTGTATGACCCACGACTTCATGTTTTGATCCCTTAGGTGAGGGTCTTAGATTTTTTCGAACCCACCAGTAACCGTTAATTCCGGTTTCCTCCAAGAATTATAGCTACCTTATGAAAAAGGGATAAATTTTAATCCAAATGGTTATAGTAGCTCAACCGTTAATTTCGTTTCTCTCCGAGAAATACAGTTTTTTTTACTTGCTCCGAGAAATACAGTTACCGTAGGAAAACAGCATGAATTTAAATTTAAAGACCTAATATACTAGCTGAAACAGGTAATCATATGGCTGTTTTCGGTGAGTCGCTGTTAGCCTGCAATACATTTTTATTTTTACAAGGAGAATTGTCAAGGACATTAGCCTGCGAGATCCTTTTAAATAATGGAAAATTAAACTAGCGGGAGGGAGGACTCGATGTGACAGTAGCCTACCGGGTCCATTAAAACAATGAAAAAACAAAACTAGCTAGGTAAGACTCGAACCAACATGCTCCTGGATGAAAGACGTAGTCCAGAACACTACGCCAGTAGTACTTTCGTGCATAATTTGGATACGCATAATTTTCTTCCTATATAAAAACTTAAAAATCAAATTATGGGCCCCCAAAAATTCGGGGCCCTGTGCGGCTGGCACATTCCGCACCACTATAGGCCCGGGCCTGCTCGGCGGCACGAGGCGCCCGTGTCTCGCCGGTGAAGATGAACTCGCGCGTTCTCGCGCTCTGTCACCGTGCATGGCTACCATACTGAGTCACCGACCTACTTGCCGCTGCTAGCGTTACGGTTTGCAGGATAAAATTAGCAATATTGTATGCTTGGTCTCAGTAGTATAGTTGAATGTTTATCTGATTTCATCATATTTTTTACTTGAGTTTATGTATGTCAGATATGCATGCTCACTTGGTGAGATACTCCTGTGAAACCGACTGATGGTTTGCCCTGGTTTATTTTATTTTTATGAAACACGGTACAACGCAGCCGCTCACATACACGTTCAAACACTCAACTCTATTAACGCACGTACGCACACCCTATCTCTATGAGCATCTCCGAATAAATGAGCCAGCGGTCGGGTCTTAAAATTGACGAAGTCACCACAGATGCCTCGCTGTAAACGGGAATGTCGCCTCCCACTGAATAATATTCCATCTAAATGAGAAACGCCAATGTCAAATCTGGGATTTGAACTCTGATGTGCTGAGGGTACAACCACCCTCCTAACCATATTATCATAGGTAGATCCTCGGGTTTGCCCCGGCTATATATGTTTTCTAGGCGTTAATTACATTTTGTTCTGTTTTAAAGCGCTTGTGTCTTCACACTTGCACTAGTTTTCGAACTTAGGTCGGTATACAGCCGATTTGTGAACGGAGTGTCCAGTCCTAGTGAGGCGACTGGGAGTTCAGAAATTTGAAATTTTTGACAATTATATTTACTAATTCTGAAAAAAAATCCGGAAATATTCAACACTAAATCGGTCCATCCCGTTTCATACTCAGCTCCTCGAGACCAACAACAAACTACCGTTCCTCGATGTCGGTCCATACCGTACTCAAGTCCTTGGAATCTAGGAATCGATCTATGTTTTACCTCTTTCCTTTTTATGCCTCTTGCACCTAGCAAGGTTTGTGAAGTGGCGCACTCGGATCTCAAGAAACTCAATGAGGGTCCCGACCATTTGACGAAGTCAACACACTGCACATATTGATACCAAGCTAGGACATCCCTCATAAACAACGACATTAAGAATGCACACGGCTAAAAATATAAATCCCTCAGAGATAAGGCCATCCATAAATGAGTGCACGCATCGACAACTATGGAAAAATTGGTGTGCGGCTGTGCGCGAACAAATACTCAAAAAAGGCTACTGCGAACACATTTCTGCTCGTTGGAGTGGTGATAGATTGGAAGGAAGAGACTCTCGACGCGATCGTGGCCCGAGGACTCCAAAACCCTATAGCTAGGTCGCTAGAAGAGATAATAGCATAAACATACCACATTTGTAGCGCAATTTACCGATTGGTACCAGTGGACGTCAAAATCGCATTTACATACCACATTTTTCCCAGGTTTTCGCAGAAAACCCAAATCGCTCGCTAAGTCGATTTAGACAGCCGTTCTGACGTGCCGGGCCCACATGTAAGGTGACGTGGTGGCGCGGGACTGTGCACCTTCAGCTCTTTTGCAGGCAGGTCCTCCAGTTTTGACAGAAAATTACGCAGGGGTCCCTGGCACCTTGCAGTTTTTAAAAAACGTACTATTTATTCAAATCTTCATAACTTTTGAATACAAACTCAAATAGAAAAACTTTTATACAAAAAGTGATTAAAAATGTTTGAATATTTCAAATATAAACTTGGTTCACTATTTCAGATAATTAAATATGCAAAATAATTAAAATTGCTTCTATTAATAACGTAAACTTCGAAAATTCATTACTTTAAATATATAACTCCAAATGATATAAATAATATGTCTAAATTTATTAGACAAATCCAAGGAATCCATTTATAACATCCATAATGCACGAATCACATTTTTTCCTCTCGGATATTTTAATTATACAAGGAAACTTAATAATAAATGTGTGCCATTTCATTTATTCTTGCATATTTGCAGTCTCGTCTTTGCCGTCAACGCCAGACTGAACTTGTCGATTGGGGCTGGTCCAACAAAAGCATCAACAAGTACACAATGACTCTACAAATATGCAAGAATAAATAAAATGACACACTTATTATTAACTTTTTTGTGTAATTAAAATATCCGAGAGGAACAAATGTGATTCATGCATTATGGATGTTAGAAATGGACTCCTTGTATTTTTTAAATAAATTTAGACATATTATTAATATCATTTGGAGTTATATAATTAAAATAATGACATTACAAATATGATTCATGCAAATATGCAAGAATAAATAAAATGGCACACATTTATTATTAAGTTTCCTTGTATAATTAAAATATCCGAGAGGAAAAAATGTGATTCGTGCATTATGGATGTTAGAAATGGATTCCTTGGATTTTTCTAATAAATTTAGACATATTATTTATATCATTTGGAGTTATATATTTAAAGTAATGAATTTTCGAAGTTTACGTTATTAATAGAAGCAATTTTAATTATTTTGCATATTTTAATTATCTGAAATAGTGAACCAAGTTTATATTTGAAATATTCAAACATTTCTAATCACTTTTCGTATTAAAAGTTTTTCTATTTGAGTTTGTATTCAAAAGTTATGAAGATTTGAATAAATAGTACGTTTTTTAAAAACTGCAAGGTGCCAGGGACCCCTGCGTAATTTTCTGCCAAAACTGGAGGACCTGCCTGCAAAAGAGCTGACGGTGCACAGTCCCGCGCCGCCACGTCACCTTACATGTGGGCCCGGCACGTCAGAACGGCTGTCTAAATCGACTTAGCGAGCGATTTGGGTTTTCTGCGAAAACCTGGGAAAAATGTGGTATGTAAATGCGATTTTGACGTCCACTGGTACCAATCGGTAAATTGCGCTACAAATGTGGTATGTTTATGCTATTATCTCTCGCTAGAAAAAAACATAGTTCTCATTCGACCTGGACTCGTCGACACTGACAAGATGCAGAGCTAAATGGAACCAGCCAACTCGATTATAACTAGCTGGACTACTAATATACTAACTAGCTTACTATTTATTTAGTATTACCTTTATTTTTTTGGCAACTATGCTTAAAACTTTTTATGTAATAAATCTACCTTCATCGATTTTTTTTGGCAACTCACTAGCGTAATAACTTAGGGACTGTTAATTTGTTTTTTTTGGAGTATCTACTTATAATTACCGGCCGACGGCCGGTCCCGGCCCGATCCATAAGATACGTTAGCGAGAAACCTTTACATACTGGTAAACACCAACACCCGATCGATCACGTAATGGACGACGGCGGCTATGTGGAGGCGCAGCCGGGGCCGATCAATCACGAGGTCCAGGAGCCGGTGCCGCTCACCTGGATTGACGCTGCCGGGTGGTGCCTCTTCCTCTACGGTTATGTCGACATGGTCGCCTCCGGCATCGTGATCCTCTTCTTCTGGCCTTTGGACTCCAAGGGCGTTGCGATGCGGCCTCACATCGCCTCCTTGGTGTTCGGATTCATGCTGATCGTCTTCGGCTACCCTGGGGCGGCCATGCCGGTCCGCGAGCTGGTGACCAGGTGCCGAAAGAGTCGAGAGATCGAGGCCATGACTCGGCTGCACGTGGTGCAGTGTCTCGCTGATGAAGATGAACTCGCATCACGCTCCTTGCCGCTAGCACGTACGATTTGCAGGACAGGAGTAGGTGATATCTAAGAATCGTATCGTAGTTTGGTCTCATGAGTGTAGTAGAATGTTCATATGATTTCATCGTATTTTACTTGAGTTCTACGTTGTCAGATGTGCATGCGAGTTTTCTAGAAGTTGATTTTAAATAGAGAAACTACATTGCGAGTTGTCAGGAAACCCGATTTTGAATTTAAGTAAATCTAATTTTGGTTTAAGAGAACTTGACTTTTAATCAAGAAATCCGAATGTGAAATCTAGGACTCCACTTCAAAAATGAGAAAGTCCAAATGGGATTTATATATGACTTGATTGATTTAATAAGAATAATAGGCTCCCATGGAGCCAAAGTGCGCAATTAGCGTGTGTTCACGACGGCGACGTCCTACAATGTGGATGATGTTGCGGTGTGTTTTTATTCTCCGGACTCCAGTCACGTCTCTATCATATGAAGCGCATCTAGATATGGCTTACTTGAGGGAAACTCAAATTTGCAATTAGTTGCGGACGACATTTATATCTCCCTCCTTGCGCTGGTTGGACTTGGGATTATCATCTACCCCTCTTTCCCTAATGATAAAGAGCAAAGCTTTGCTATTGGACACATTTTGGCGCACAGGCTTCCGCTCCGTCCGATCTGTGGGACGCGCTCCGCGCCGTCCATCGCTTCCTGTGTGACAGTGCAGCACCTGGCAGCGGCACGTGGGTGACGGCACACCGTCTGATTAGCGTTCCCTTTCTCTCCTCTTCCATTTCCACGCGCGAGAGAGAGAACCGCAGCGGCGATTCCCCAGGCGATTCTAGGGTTTGGCGGCGCCGAGGTCGCCGGAGAAGCAGATCCCCGCCGTCCTTCCTCCGTCAGAGTTCCGCGCGGCGTCTGCTCATCTACTGCGGCGTGCGGCGCATGGTCGGGGCTCGTCGTACGGGCAGATGCGGAGCTCCGACGTCTCGCGTGCTGGTCTTCGAGGGGGCGCGGCGGAGGAAGGGGGCTTGCTGACGAGTCGTTTCACGTCTAATAGAACCTCTGCTTCGACCTCGTGCACACCAATTCGTCCGGTTTCACAGGTTCGTATTCATGGGTTGGGGTCGGAGGTTCCCATCTCGCGAGCTGCTCGTCTGATGCACGAAGTTGGAACGGGGCTCGCAGAATAGGCGATTGGTGTCTAGGTGAGCCACTACCTTCGTCTGGCCTCACGTCAGTGTGATTACGCTCAACATATCCTTCTTCTAGATCTGTATTTGTGCATTCTTCTAATGCCTGATCATAGATATATAGTCTGTTCCTGTGTAATTAGTTCTCCATTATTAGAAGATCCTGTGAATACTTGCAACTGGAGGGTACGGAATACATCTCTGCTACATGATGTTGTTCTCATAATGGAATTCACTATAGTCGGTATGAGTAGTAAATTGCTGGAGCTAGATTGCGTTTAGGACTGTGCTTTTGATTCCCAACTGCTCTACTATATGTGAAAGTACTACGTGAGCTGGATGACTGTTAGATAATTTTAGTTCATGTAGTTCGGTGGAATATATTTTCCCATCATGTTGGACAAAATTTTAGTTTGTAGGTTGCGCAAAACTTGCAAGATCGATCGTCAGGCATAGGAGGTCATGAACGTGTCTCAGTACATCGCTTATCAACGCCTCTCATGCGCCACCGTCTTTCGGACATTCCACCCCCGTGCTATTTCAAAGGAGAGAATGTGCGAACTGAGTCTAGGGATAAATGGGTGGATCGATTTTGGGTTCGAAGATTTTACACGACAACTGGTACACGAGATTGTGACATGCCAATAACAAAACTAAATCAATGCAGCGCATGGAGACCCGTAACAAAGCTCGGGCATATGTGCTAGTCGAACCAAATGTCCGTATCATGAATCGCCGAAATTGCAAATGTTAGCTACCATTGTTACTTCTATTAGCATGCGTAGTTACTTGTAGTTTCTGCAGGAGGAAAGAAATATGTACATGTTTTCACCACTGATTCGCAAAAGTTGCATCTATGAGAAATTCAGTTTCTTCTAATATCATGATTAGTTGCTTTGTAATATCATTTTTTTGTTTCTATTTTTTGTGAGATACATAGTTGCAAATAGAAACAACAGTTAGAATTTATTGGCATCTAGTATCATACATACTTAAATGTTAATATTTTTTTGAATAAGTTGCAACTCTCAACCATTCTAGTTTGTATTTGTTGTGTTCTATATATGTTCATTCATTTTAACTTTCATTTTTTTTACTCTTCTTAGGTTCTTCCCTGGATTTTTTTAATAACTGAATGGCTGATGATCAAGGATAACATGCCCAGAGTGAAGAAGGCTTGTGTGGCGGTAAAGATAAACGTGAAGAGGTAACTCTATTTCTTTTTTGCCCTGTACACTTGTGTCTGTCCATTTTCTTATCATTTCTAGGTCTCATGTCTCACACTGCATTCTTTTCTTCCTTTAATGTCTTCTATCCAGGTGTCTCCAAAAACTAGAAGGAACAACAAAGTTGTTTACGCCAGGAGAACAAAATGCAGTCGTCGTTAACCTACTCAACCTAGTTCAAGCAAAATCAATGAAAACGGGAGGTGAAGAACCTTTTCATCAAAAATTTAGGTTTCTTTTTTATGTTATGTCCTCAGTCATTTGTTAATGTTAGAACAATTAATTTATACAACTTAACATTACCAGTTTGCAACTTCCACCACTTTTTACCAATTCCAACATAATTGACCCTTTTAACTAATATCGTTCTTCTTAAAATACCAATTCCCCCTTGTACTAGTAGCAAGATATACCACATGATCAAGGCAAGCCCCTGAGCCACCAGGACTCGCACCAAATTATCTCACAACATGTCCATTTTAGGAACAAGTTTAGTGACTCAACCAGCAACTTATGTACCCTTTGTTGCAAATTTTATAAAAAAAGTTGTTAGGGCAGAGAGCAACCAACCAGCATGTCTAACAACAACATTGGCCTATGCATCGACTTCACTTCCTGTAGTAGCAACTTCTACTTCCTGTAGTAGCAACTTCGACACAATGTAGTGCAGCTTTAAGACTACTCGATACAACATATTTTCTTCAGCAAAAATCCAACATCTTTCATCACAAACTTTGTTTATTTAGTAGCAACTTCAACAGATCGTAACTTGTATATTCATTCATGCAACTTCCACTCCTAGAATTCATAACTTGTATATTCATTCATGCAACTTCCACTCCTAGAATTCATGCATTCCTGAGTGAAAACAACATTATGCTTATGTTTTTCTCACAATCGTGCATTTTCGTGGTCTCTTCCATCATGCAACTTATACTATGCCATGATGCAATTTTTCACGTTTAACATGCAGCTACTATAACAAACTTACAAGTTTGCCTTCTTGGCTAACTAACTTACCTGTTTTCCTTCCTTTTTCTTTGGCAACAAGTTCATCAGCAACTTCGGTATTTCTAGCGGACAACTTATGGACCCTCTGCTGCAACGTTTGTAACAAAGTTACAACCAACCAACAACACTCGCACCTGCAGTAACAAAAGTGACTTTGGCAGCAGCTTTAGTGTCTCAACCAACAACTTATGTACCCTTCTGGCAACTTTTATAACAAAGCTGACAGGGCAGGGAGCAAGCAGCCAGCAGGTCTAACAACATTGACCTATGAATCAACTTCACTTCTGTAGTAGCAACTTCTAATTCCTGTAGCAGCAATTTTGGCACAATGTAGTGCAACTTTAGCACTACTTGATACAACATATTTCTTCAGCAAAAATCCAACATTTTTCATCATAAACTTTGTTCATTTAGTAGCAACTTCAACACCCTTAATAGTAACTTTGTGTGTAAACTTGCTTGCCTCAACATTAAAGTTGCTTCTCAAGAAAATATTACCAAAATACTCAAATTGGATCTACTTTTGAAGATCCTGTTGCGAGAAAGCTAACAGTGAAAACATATCATAATTCAGACACTCTGATCAAAAGTTATAGTCCCTCCGATCCATATTAGTGGGCATAGCTTTGTCTAAATTCATATGTATCTAGTTAAGTATTTAGACTAGATACATGTGTATCTAGACAAAGTTGTGCCCACTAATATGGATCGGAGGTAGTAGCAATTTGTTTTTTTTGGAAAAAAAATTAATCGCACGTGCATGCAGATAAGTTACAGCCATGAACCGTGCATGCGCTCGACGGTGCGTGGTTCGCTCCAGCTGGCCAGGACCACATGGTGGGAACCACGTGGCTAGTTAGCAATCACGTGCTTTTTATTTCTGGTGTGTACGGGACCTGCCCTTTCCTTTTTTGGCCGGCTGCCCAAACCCGTGTGCGAGCAAACGTTTGCTCGCTAGACGCTCCCCCCCTCTTTTGGTCTAGACTTCTCCAGGCAGCGATCTATTCCATTTTTGCAAGGACTTGCCTATAATTTCTTATTCTTGGAAGATATTTCTTGCAAGCGTTGATTTTGTTCAAGTATATATTTCTTTTGACCTTTTCGCAAAAAAAAAGAAACTAGCGTAGTATTTGCTAACGTATCAAATACGTATACTAACTAGACGGCCGATCCGCCCATACAGATACGTTAGCAAACCTGCACGTACAGGCGAGAACATCAGCTGATCGATCGCGCAATGGACGACGGCGGCGGCTACGTGGAGGCGCAGCCGGGCCCGATCAATGACGAGGTCCCGGAGCCGGTGCCGTTGAGGTGGATCGACGCCGCCGGGTGGTGCCTCGCCCTCTCCATCTTTATCGGCATGATCGCCTTCGCCATCGTTAAGGCCGGCAATCGGGTCGGGTTTGGTCGGGTCGACCTCTTCCAGACCCATGCCCGTTTAACAAATGGTCAAGCTTCTCTGCCCGCGACGCTGCCCATGGGTCAGATTTCATGCCCATGCCCGTACCCGTCGGGTCACCTGACCCATCGGGTCGCCCGTCGGGTCTGCATACAACAGCTCCTCATGTCAATTCTGGCACTCCAAAATGGCATATTTCATGTGTCACCTTCAGCCGGCAGGTAGTAGGGGACGGCAGGGAGAAGCTGCAGAGCGCGACGGGACGGCGGCGTCGAGGACGGCAGGGAGACGGGGACGGCGGGGAGAATCTGCTGCTTGGGGCGAAGAAGGAAGGCGGCGGCTCGGGGTCCTTGGGCGACGACAGGGAGTCGGGGACGGCGGCGTGGGGTCCTTGGGGACGGTAGGGAGTCGGGGACGGCGGCGTCGAGGCCGGCTGTGAGTTGGGGACGGCGGCGTCGTGGACGTTGGGGACGGCAGCGAGTGGCGGCCGTTTTGCTGCCGGGAAAGGGAGGGGAGCGGAGAGCACCGTGAGGCGTGAGCACTGAGCAGAGAGAGAGAGTAGGGAAGAGGGATTGCGGCGGAGACGGGGAGAGACTGGGTACTGGGATGGTCGACTCACACGGTCACACACAGCTAGGGTTAGTGGCTTAGTGCGGTGCGTGTTGGATTTGGACCGTTGGGTCGGGCTGGGCTGGAAATTACGTGGGATCTGGTCAGGTCTTACTATGAGACCCCACATGTCAGCTAATCGGGTTACCCATCGGGTCGTCCATGGGTACACATGTCTGCCCATACCCTATCCACGACTAATCAGGTCGCCACGGGCGAGACCCATGGGCGAACATAGCGACCCATACCCTGCCCACTAGGGTCGGGTGCCCGTGGGCGGACGTGCCCATGGGCGGAATTGCCGGCTTGAGCCATCGTGCTCCTCTTCGTCCCGCTGTCGGACGCCAACGGCATTCCGGTCCCTCTCCTCAAGCGGTGGGTAATGGGGTTCGTACTGATCTCCTATGGGTCCCTTGGGGCCTTCGTAGTCCGCGAGCTGGTGCATTGGTGCCGGCAAAATCGCGAGATCGAGACGAGGACTCGGCTGCACGTGCTGCCCGTGTCTCACCGCGATGAAGATGAACTCACGTCGGAGTTGCCGCCGCTAACATGTACGCTTTGCAGGATAAAAGAAGCTAGCAATATGCCAATACTCTATGCTTGCTCTCACGGGTATAGTTGAATGTTCATCTGATGTCATCATATTTTACTCCAGTTTTATCTATGTCAGAAGTCAGATATATATCATATGCATGATGACTTGCTGAGATACTCCTGTGAAACGATGGGTTGCCCTGGAAACGATTTTGAGCGATAAACAAAATAGACATTTCCTTTTTAGCGTGTTTTTCGATGTTCATAATTTTGTTCTTTTTCTAATTAAGGGTCACAGTTGCACCAGTTTTCGAACTTGACGGTGGTCTATATGGCCGATGTGTTAATAGAGTGTCCAGTCCAATTGACTGAGGCAATTTGAAGTTCGGAATTTTGAAAAGTTTGAGAAATATATCTACTAGTTCTAAAAAAATCTGATATTATTGCACATATATTTATGTAGATATTTTCACCACATGAGTTAAATTTTGTATCCAAATACAACAATTGTTGTCATATAAATGATAGTCTGAGTATGGCAAAGTTTTAAATAGCCGGCTATGGTCCAACTGTAGCCCGGCTATAGCCTTTCCAGGGTTTCCCGCTACAGATAGGTCACTCATAGGCTAAAGCAACGGCTAAGTCGATTTACCACTGATTTAGCCCCTTAGCCACTACAGGAAAGAAGCAGAGATGGATCGAAATTGGCCGATGTAAGGCTCATCATGGGATGCATTTTTTTGCTATTGAATAGGTGGTGTCGTGCTGACACCTGACATTTCGAGATGGGTTAGCAGCTTCTGATTTGTGCTAGTGGCTGGTCTCTTTGCTTGGCTATTTTGAGTGCACTCTGTTACTATCTATGTGCATACTTGTTCCAACTGTGTGTGTTCATCAGTATAGTAGATTTAAATTTGAAGTTGTTCTACATATAATAATTAGAAAATGTTCTGCACATTTGGGCAAAACTATGTTCTAAATTGCTTACTTAATTTTGTAATATGTGGATAGAACTATGTCCAAAACCACATGTTATTTGAATCTCTTTTATGACTATGTTACATCTGTAAGTTACTGATATATCTATCTATACGTCTTATAAAGCAAAGCGCAAGTACAAGTAATTTATGATTTTGTTATCTCAACATGCAAATTATCCACACCATGCACTATTTTAGCCAACCAATTGTCCATTTCATCCACTAACATTCATTAATAATAGTTTTTTTTTGCATACAACCATTGACACATGAATTTGTTTATAAAAATATCGAACATTTAATCGATCAAATTGTCGAAAGACTAAATATAATCGACGAGATTTTTTTGTATTTGATATTTAATAACTGGTGACATGGACAATTGCATGGATGAAATTTCCTAAGTTTTGAATTTATATTATTTTGTTTGGGCGCCGCGAGTGGAGAGCGACACCGCCTATTGCGCTACGCCTGTCTGGACGGTGCCCAAATTGCATGTCCAGACAGCCTTTCTGCGCCCATTTGGACGCCGCGAGTGGAGATGCTCTAACCCTCATTGGTGCAGCCTTCTCCCGGATATGCAATTTTTTCAGTTCATGGTCGATCACCAACCGTCTTTTGACCTACGTACATGGACGACTTCCCGGGCCGATGTTTTCTACATGCTTCTTGGTTTCAACATAATTTCTCTTGTGATACGGAGATGTAGAGGCGGCAACGAGTTTAGTTTTGCTCACACCACGCCGCCAGTGTTTGCAAAAGGAAGAGGGTACTGATTTTTGCATGGATTTGCTGTAATTTCTTATCTTAGAAGAAAGTTCTTGTAAGGGCTGTTTTATTTAAATATATGGTCTTTTGGGCTTTGCACCGAAAAACAAACTAACTTAGTACGTATCTAATACCAACTAGCCAGCCGGTCCCCCATACAGCTAGTTAGCAAACTTGCACGTACAGGTAAAAACATCAGCTGATCGATCGCGCAATGGACGACGGCGGCAGCTACGTGGAGGCGCAGCCGAGCCCGATCAACAACGAGCTCCTGGAGCCGGAACCGTTGCCGTGGATCGACGCCGCCGGCGTGTGGTGCTTCGTCCTCTCCATCTATATCGGCATGCTCGCCTTCGCCATCGTGCTCCTCTTCGTCCCGCTGTCGGACTTAAACGGCGTTCCGATCCCTCGCCTCGAGCAGCGGATGATCGCGTTCCTACGGATCTTCTGGGTGTCCCTTGGGGTCTTCGTAGTCAGCGACATGGTGCATTGGTGGCGACAAAATCGCGAGATCGAGACCATGACTCGGCTGCACATGCTGCCCGAGTTTCGCCGATGAAGATGATCGAGCTCGCGTCACGTTCGATGCCACTCTGCCTCTGTCTAACTTGATCGGCGTGTATAGATTTACATAATAATTTTTTGAGAGAGATCCCACCGCAATACCCGAGTTATCTTTCTAGTGTAAAAATATATGTTGCCCAATTTTTTTTCGTTATTTAGCAAAACCGCTGGATAGCAATCTATTAAGTCCATGGTCACCAACATCTTCTGGTCTACGTACAAGGACGACTGCCCATGAGATGTTTCTAAAACCTACTCCCTCCGTGCTAAAATAAGTGACTCAAAATTGACTAAAAGTGAAAGTATCTATACATGTCTTATGTCTAGATAAGTAGATATATTTACTTCTTAACAAATTTAAGACAATTATTTTAGCATAGAGGGAAAGGCGGCAACGAACATTGCACACCCCGCGCCGCCAATGGATGCAGAAGGAAGAGGGTACTGATTTTTGCAAGGAGTTGTTTGTGTTATTTTGTGGTGATCCAAATTTGTTTATACTGATGAAGGCCAACTTGTGACGAATGAGAGCGGAGCGTCCCGGGTCGGACTGCAGCCGACCTAGGGTTTTATGCCACCATATATTCCTCTTGTAAGACGCCGATTGGGATATGTCGCATTGTGTAAATCCCCGGCGTTTGTAACCTCACCCGATATAGTGAAGTGTTGCTGGCTGGCGCCCGTGGTTTTTTCCTCTCCTTTGTTTGGAGAGGTTTTCCACGTTAAAATCTCGTGTCCCCTTTGGTTTGATCGTTCCGCTCTTCGTCGTTTCTTTGCTATCGTTTATAACAAGTGGTATCAGAGCCCTGTTTCAGATCTGTTTTCAGATTAGGGTTTTGGATGGCATCGATGAAGTTCGATCTACCGGCGCTGGACTACAAGACGAGATTTTCGCTGTGGCAGGTCAAGATGCGTGCGATCCTCGCACAGTCCAATGATCTTGACGAGGCGCTGGAGAAATTCGGCGACAAGGATGCGGCGGCATGGACCGCCGATGAGAAGCGGAAAGACCGTAAGGCTTTATCGCTTATTCAACTTCATCTATCTAATGATATTCTGCAAGAAGTACTCCAGGAGAAAACCGCAGCGGCACTGTGGGCTAAGCTGGAGTCGATCTGCATGTCCAAAGATCTCACCAGCAAGATGCATGTGAAGATGAAGTTGTTCACGCACAAGTTGCAAGAAGGTGGTTCGGTAATGAATCACTTATCGATCTTTAAGGAGATCGTTTCTGACCTAGTGTCGATGGAGGTAAAGTACGATGATGAAGATCTAGCACTTTTACTTCTATGTCGCTGCCAAATTCCTTTGCAAATTTTCGTGATACCATACTGTTAAGCCGTGATGAACTAACCACCGCGGAAGTATATGAGGCCCTGCTTGCCAGGGAAAAGATGAAAGGTATGGTACAGAAAGAGGAGACGTCGTCCTCCAAGGGCGATGCTTTGCAGGTCCGAGGGAGGCCTGAGCAGCGAGATAACACTACAACAACAACAGAGACAAGAGCAAGGGTGACAGAGGTCGCTCAAAGTCTAAAGGCCGTGACAAGTTCTGCAGGTATTGTAAGAAATCTAATCATGTCATTGATGATTGTTGGAAGTTGCAGAACAAGGAGAAAAGAAAAGGTACTTACCAACCGAAAAATAATGAAGGTAATGATACCGGTGAGGCTTCTGTTGTTGATGGTAGTTCTGATGGCGAATGCCTAGCTGTTTTAGCTGCATGTGTTTCTCGTCAGGATGAATGGATTCTAGATACTGCATGTTCTTTTCATATTTGCTGTAACAAAGATTGGTTCAGTTCTTATGAGTTAGTGCAGACTGGAGATTTCGTGCGTGTGGGGAACGACCAGCAATGCAACATTGTTGGCGTTGGTTCCGTTCAGGTCAAGACACATGACGGTATGACACGCACGTTGACGGGAGTGAAACACATACCAACCATGGCAAGAAATTTGATCTCGCTCAGTACCCTTGACTGTGACGGGTACAAGTACAAAGGAGGAAATAAACTCCTAAAGGTATCAAAAGGTTCTCTCATTGTTATGGTTGGTGATATGAATTCTGCTAAGTTATATGTTCTTAGAGGTAGCACGTTATCTGGTACTGTTGCTGCTGTTTCTCATGATGACGCTAGTA
This sequence comes from Poa pratensis, assembly GCA_947311845.1. Classification (NCBI taxonomy): domain Eukaryota; kingdom Viridiplantae; phylum Streptophyta; class Magnoliopsida; order Poales; family Poaceae; genus Poa; species Poa pratensis. The sequence goes on from CAMZMU010000063.1 coordinate 159,023,106, forward strand.
AAACTAACCTTTGGCATAAGCGTCTTGGACATATGAGTGAACTTGGTATGGCAGAATTGATCAAGAGAGACTTGCTGCAAGGATGCAGTTTGGGTAAGATGCAGTTCTGTGAACACTGCATTTTCGGTAAGCACACAAGAGTTAAGTTTAATGCTTCTGTCCACACCACCAAAGGTACACTTGATTATGTACATGCTGATGTTTGGGGGCCATCTCGTAAGCCCTCTTATGGTGGTGCTCGTTATATGCTTACCATTATTGATGATTACTCTAGAAGAGTTTGGCCTTATTTCATGAAAAATAAGGATGATACGTTTGCTGCTTTTAAAGAGTGGAAAGCTATGATTGAAAGGCAAACAGAAAGGAAGGTGAAATTACTTCGTACTGACAATGGTGGCGAATTTTGTTCGAATGCCTTTAATGATTATTGCAGGAAAGAAGGCATTGTCAGGCACCTCACCATCCCGTACACGCCTCAGCAGAATGGTGTAGCGGAGCGGATGAACAGGACCATCATCTCCAAGGCTCGCTGCATGATCTCCAACGCTCGCATGAGTAAGCGTTTTTGGGCTGAGGCGGCTGCCACCGCCTGCTACTTGATAAACAGGTCACCATCTATTCCCCTCGACAAGAAAACTCCCATCGAGGTATGGTCAGTACTCCTGCTGATTATTCACAACTTAAAGTTTTCGGCTGCACTGCTTATGCTCATGTTGATAATGGAAAGTTAGAGCCGAGAGCTATTAAGTGTGTGTTCATTGGTTATGGTTCGGGTGTAAAAGGATACAAGTTGTGGAATCCCGAAACTAAAGGCTTTTATGAGCAGGAGTGTTGTTTTCAATGAATCTGTTATGTACTTTGATAAGTTGTCCTCAGATGTTTTGCCAGATTTTTCTGAGGAGCAGGTTCGTGTCGAGGTGGAGCACTCTGTTGAAAATGAAAATGTCACTGTTGACAATGATGGTGCTGCTACTTCAGATGATTCTGATCCTGATTCTGCTGGTTCTGATGATTCTGATTCTGATAATAATAATGTTCAGAACTCACCCCCTGTTTTGCAGCCACAACAGTCTATTGCTGCTCGTAGGAACAGGAGGAATTGTGGTCCTCGACCACGTTTAATTGAAGAGTGTAACATTGTTGATTATGCTCTGAGTTGTGCAGAACAGGTGGAGCACGGACATGAGCCGTCCACCTATACTGAAGCTATTGGTTCCGGTGACCGCGAGAAGTGGCTTGCTGCTATGCAAGAAGAGATGCAGTCACTCGATAAGAATGGCACATGGGAAGTTGTGCGCTTGCCTAAGAAAAAGAAGGCAGTCCGCTGTAAGTGGATCTTCAAGAGAAAGGAGGGTTTATCTCCTAGCGAGCCTCCGAGGTTTAAGGCAAGGTTAGTTGCAAAAGGCTTCAGTCAAATTCCAGGTGTTGATTATAATGATGTTTTCTCTCCAGTTGTTAAGCATAGTTCAATTCGTACATTTTTGGTATTGTTGCTATGCGTGATCTTGAGCTTGAGCAGTTAGATGTAAAGACTGCGTTTCTGCATGGAGAGTTGGAGGAGGAGATATACATGGACCAGCCAGAAGGGTTCATAGTGCCTGGTAAGGAGGATCTTGTGTGTAAGTTGAAAAGGTCCTTATACGGTTTGAAACAATCTCCTCGTCAGTGGTATAAAAGGTTTGATTCTTTTATGTTGTCACATGGCTTTAAGAGGTCTGAATTTGATAGCTGTGTGTACATTAAGTTTGTTAATGGATCACCTATATACCTGTTATTATATGTTGATGATATGTTGATTGCTGCCAAGAGCAAGAAAGATATCGCTGCTCTCAAGTCACAGTTGAGTAGCGAGTTTGAGATGAAGGATCTTGGTGCTGCTAAGAAAATTCTAGGTATGGAGATTACCCGTGACAGAAATTCTGGTTTGTTGTTTCTTAGTCAGCAAAATTACATTAAGAAAGTTCTTCATCGTTTTAACATGCATGATGCAAAGTCTGTTAGTACTCCTATTGCTCCTCACTTTAAATTGTCAGCTGAACAATGTCCTAGTACGGATGAGGATTTTGAGTACATGTCTAGAGTTCCATATTCTAGTGTGTTGGTTCTTTAATGTATGCCATGGTTTGCTCACGTCCAGATTTATCATATGCTATGAGTTTGGTTAGTAGATATATGGCTAATCCTGGTAAAGAACATTGGAAGGCTGTTCAGTGGATTTTCAGGTACCTTCGTGGCACATCCAATGCTTGCCTCAAGTTCGGCAAGACTGATGAGGGACTCGTAGGCTATGTGGATTCAGATTTTGCTGCCGATTTGGATAAGAGGAGATCCCTCACAGGTTATGTGTTCACGCTTGGTGGTTGTGCCGTGAGTTGGAGGGCAACGTTGCAATCTGTTGTTGCCCAGTCTACCACTGAAGCAGAGTACATGGCTATTGCTGAAGCATGTAAAGAATCGGTTTGGCTGAAAGGTTTGTTTGCTGAGCTTTGTGGAGATGATACTTGCATTAACCTGTTTTGTGATAGTCAGAGTGCTATTTACCTTACTAAGGATCAGATGTTCCATGAGAGAACAAAGCACATTGACGTCAAATACCATTATGTGCGTGATGTTGTTGCAAAAGGTAAGCTGAAGGTATGCAAGATAAGTACTCATGATAATCCTGCTGATATGATGACAAAGCCAGTTCCTGTTACTAAGTTCGAGCTTTGCTCGGGCTTAGTTGGTATCACTGTCTAGCCCAAGAGGCTATTTGGCGCCGAAGGTGTTTTCTTTGTTGTTTCAGGGTGAAGTTCTCGTTCATGCTACAAGATGGAATTTGTCTCAAGTGGAGTGTTATTTTGTGGTGATCCAAATTCGTTTATACTGATGAAGGCCAACTTGTGACGAAGGAGAGCGGTACGGTACGGATCGTTTCCGAGTCGGACTGCAGCCGACCTAGAGTTTTATGCCACCATATATTCCTCTTGTAAGCCGCCGATTAGGATATGTCGCATTGTGTAAATCCCCGGCATTTGTAACCTCACCCCGATATAGTGAAATGTTGCTGGCTGGCGCCCGTGGTTTTTTCCTCTCCTTTGTTTGGAGAGGTTTTCCACGTTAAAATCTCGTGTCCCCTTTGGTTTGATCGTTCCGCTCTTCGTCGTTTCTTTGCTATCGTTTATAACAATTTGTAATTTATTTTTCTTGGAAGTAATTTCTTTTAAGGGGCGATTTCATGGAAGTATATGGCCTTTGGCCTATATTCGCAACAGAAAAGAAACTAGCCTAATACGTAGTACTACGTATTTGCTAAGCTATCTAATACTACTAACTACCCAGCCGGCGGCCGGCCGGTCCTGATCCATACCGATACCTTAGCGGTTAGCATCAACCAATCTATCCCGTAATGGATGACGGCGGCTACGTGGAGGCGCAGCCGGGCCCGATCAACAACGAGGTCCCGGAGCCGGTGCCGTTGAGGTGGATCGACGCCGCCGGGTGGTGCCTCGCCCTCTCCATCTTTATCGCCTTGATCGTCTTCGCCATCGTGCTCCTCTTCGTCCCGCTGTTGGACGCCAACGGCGTTCCGATCCCTCGCCTCAAGTGGTAGGTGATCGGGTTCGTACTGATCTCCTATGGGTCCCTTGGGGCCTTCGTAGTCCGCGAGCTGGTGACTTGGTGCCGACAAAATCGTGAGATCGAGACCAGGACTCGGCTGCACGTGCTGCCCGTGTCTCGCCGATGAAGATGAGCTCACGTTGGAAGTCGCGTCAGAGTCGCGTTCTCGCCTAGCTACGCCCGCTTGCGCTCTGACTGGCTAGTATACCGACCTTACGTGCCGCCGCTAACACGTACGCTTTGCAGGATAGAAGCAATATGGCAATATTGTATATATGCTTGCTCTCACGAGTATAGTTGAATATTCATCTGATGTCATCATATTTTACTCCAGTTTTATGTACATATGTAGTCAGATATATATGCATGCTGACAGGGACGGAGACAGAGGGGGACGAGGGGGGGCTAGGCCACCCCATGATTAAGATTTTCTAAAGAACACTAGGCATTAGAGCTCTTGTTTCTTAGTGAATTAGTGAGAAATCTGCCCCCCTCAACAAATTTGAGGTACTAAATCTATGCAGCTAGTCCCCCTCAAGGTCACATGCTGGCTCCGTCCCTGCATGCTGATTTGCTTGTTGTTTTATATTCATCCAAATTCATATAAAGATAGAGGCTAACTTCGGAGCGAAGCGGAGGCCTATCGTCGGGAGGCTAACTACGTGGATAGGTTGCATCAAAAAATATTAGCATTAATGAATGTTAAATGTTGAAATGGACAATTGATTGCTAAAATAGTGGGTGATGTGGATAGGTCGAATGTTGAAATAGAAAAATCATAAATGATTTGTAGTGGAGTTTTGCTTAAAAGAGGTATAGATTCACACAATAATTTTTTGAGAGACATCCCGCCACAACGCGCGGGTTATCTTTCTAGTGTAAGATTATATGTTGCCCAAATTTTATTTTATTTCATTATTTACCAAAACTGCTGGATAGCGATCTGTTAAGTCCATGGTCACCAACATCTTATGGTCGGACGACTGCCCGCCAGATATTTCTAAAACCTACTTGGTTTCAATAAAAAAATCTGTTCGAATGGCGGCAACGAGCTTTGCTCGCCCCGTGCCGCCGGTGGATGCAAAAGGAAGAGGGTACTGATTTTTGCATGGAGTTGTCTGCAATTTATTATTGTTGGAAGTAATTTCTTTTAAGGGGTGATTTATGAAAGTATGTGGCCTTTGATATTTTTTTCAAGTAATACGTTTCTCATTAATACATAAAGAAAAAAATACAAAGCACGTACACACAGTTACAAATCTGTAAAGATAGGATAAATCTATGTGACAAACCAACGCCTATCCCTCTCATTCCGCACCACCGTAGCAGTCATCAAAATGGAGCGAGACAGATGATCTCTTCACCTGAGATCGACGCGACTCCATCGCTGATCAACAACTTTTCAAACTTCAAAATAGTATGCCATAAGACAAACGATTGTCGTTGAAAGAATTAGACCGGTGCAGCACGACCTTGGACACTCCATCGATTTCAGAACCGGCACCCCGCACAACGACGTCGGAGTAGTAAAGCAGAACCGTTAACTTCCAACCACAAACCCAATATAAGGTACACCATCTTCCGTCTGTCAATAACCCAGATAAACGTATGCACGTACTCTGGATAAATACTCTCTACTTCTATTCGCAAAAGAAAACAAACTAGCATAATACGTAGTACTACGTATTTGCTAAGATATCTAATACTAACTACCCGGCCGGCGGCCGGCCGGTCCTCACTGATCCATACCGATATGTTAGCGGTTAGCATTAACGACAAATCTATCGCCTAATGGACGACGGTGGCGGCTACGTGGAGGCGCAGCCGGGCCCGATCAACAACGAGGCCCCGGAGCCGGATCCGTTGCCGTGGATCGACGCCACCGGCCTGTGGTGCGTCGTCCTCTCCATCTATATCGGCGGGATCGCCTTGGCCATCGTTCTCCTCTTCGTCCCGCTGTCGAACCTCGACGGCGTTCCCCTCCCTCGCCTCCAGCGATGGGTGATGGCGTTCGCCATCATCGTCATGGCGTGCCCTGGGGTCTTCGTGGTCGGCATCTGGTGACTTTGGCGACAAAATTGTGAGATCGAGGCCATGACTCGGCTGCACGTGCTGCCTGTGTCTCGCCGATGAAGATGATCGAGCTCGCGTCACGTTCGTTGCCGCTCTGTCTCTGTCCAGCTTGATCGGCGAATTGGATCATAGTTTGCTCTCATGAGTGTAGTGGAATGCTCATCTGTTTTGGTCATATTTTACTTGAGTTTTACTCCCTCCGTTCCTATTTATAAGTCGCTGGGGGGAAATTCCGACCAGGTGAAAAACGAAAAAAAGACAATTGTACCCTCGCTTGTTTTCCTAAGTTACAGGGAATGCCCTCCCGCAGTCAAGCGAACCGATCACTTCTCCTAATACAAAATTTGAATCGCTGGGCGGAAGCATCGATCGCAGCTCTCCTCCCCGCGCAGCTTCCTCCCGCTGATCCCCGCTGCTTCCTCCCGCTCCACCCAGCCGCTCCCCTCTGCAGTTGATCGACGCTACGCCTCCGCCTCGCGCCTAGCTCAGGGATCGATCCGCCTCGCGCCTAGCTCAGGCCGGCCCCAGCAGCAGCCGGGCCACGTCCCCCATCTTCCTCGCTGGGCAACGGCCACCAGCAGCTGCGCCCCTCCCCATTTTCCTCGCTGGAGGAACTTGTCGCTGACAGATAGCGAGAGCAGCAACACCAGCGTGCTCCAGCGCCTTGATCCGCCTCGACCAGGTGCTCAGCTTGACAGCAAGAGCCTCGCCCAGGTCCTCTTCGCCCAAGCGCCCAGGTGCTCAGCAAGAGCCTCGCCCAGGTCATCTTCGCCCAGGTCCTCCTCGCCCAAGTCCGCCTCGACCAGGTGCTCAGCTTGACAGCAAGAGCCTCGCCCAAGTACTTCATCTGCAAAACAAAACGACATACTCCATCAGCAGCAAGTATAGGAAGAATTCCATCATCTAGTCTCGGCACAGCACTATGGTTCTACTCCTGGATTTGAACTTCAGTCCACCAGAAGAAGAAGATAATATCATACCTGAAGGAGGCAATGTTGATCATCCTGAAGAAGAGGAGGGCATCAATGAACATGTCCACGAGGATGCAGGTACAATATTGTCCCTGCAAGTAAATGGATGGCATTATAATGTTACCAGAAACTTGAGCAAAAGAAAACATGAGGCATATACTCAAGCATTCTACTCAAGCATCTTACTCCTGCAACATTGCCTAGCACGTCCCTTTTGGACTAGATAATGCAATTAGCAACAAGTAGACAGAATTGACAGGAAGCAAGTAGACAAGGATATGTTTCAGTTAAGGAACATGCATACTGGTCATTTAAAATGAAACTACTTAACATAAGCAACAAAATCAGAAGCAACTTAACAGTTTTTTGCAAATTTACAATCAGTAGCAGTGTTTAAATAATTCAAAAACTTAGCAGTTGTATTAGCATTTCTGTAAAACAGAGGCATATATCTTGCACAATGTAGTCACAAATTTTTACTCCAGTATTTCGAAAACTTGAGTAACTTGAGTACTCCACTTGCCTGAATACAAGCAAGCAAGCAAGCTGCAGCAGCAAGCACAGCTACTGCTACATAGACAAACAAAATGGTGAATAGACAGGGAGCGGTGATGCAGAAGTATGCCTGGTCAGAGGAAGTGAGCACGCGGGCCTGGAGGTCGCGGAGGACACGCTCCAGGTTGACGACGATGGCGCGCTCGCGGCCCAGGATCGTGGATGGGTAAGACATGAGCGGGTCGAGCACCCGCAGGTCCCGCGCCGGCAGCCCCGTCCGCGCCATCACCGCGTGCTTCCTCGACCCGCGCCCGCCCCGACGCCGGCATCGCCAGCCACTCACGGCTCGCCGCCGCGGCAGCAGCAGCACCCGCCTTCCGCCACACCGCGCCGCCCGGCACCGCCGCGGAGGGCCTCATCCTACGAGGGAGGCTGCGCGGACGCACTCGAGGTCCCCGCAGCCTTGGCTCCCCGCGAAGCCGCCCCGCCTCGAGCTCGGCCTGCGTCTCGGGGAGCCGGCGCTTGACCTGCTTCGCCTCCATGGAGACGTCGGAGAGCGCGACGGAGAGCTCCTCTCCTCCGCCTGCGTTGCCGCCCGGATCTCTCTCTGCTGTTAGGAAGAGGAGGCGGAGGTGCAGATCTATCTCCGGCATGCATAGATCCGTCGCCATCTCGCCAGCAGCACGTCGCCGGCGGATCAAAATCCATTCTTTGACCTCCGGGTTGCGGTGGAGAGAGGAAACGGTGTGGTGGGGAGCGGCGACGGAAAGCCAGAGGGAGAGGGCGGTGGGGGTCGGCGCTGACGGCGATTGAGAGGGAGAGGGCGGTGGGGGTCGGCGCTGACGGCGATTGAGAGGGAGAGGGTGGTGGGGAGCAGCGACGGAGAGTGGTGGTGCTTGTGGTTGGGAGCGAGGACGAGAGGATGAGGGGAAAGTGGGGTCTGCGCGCACGATGAGGACGAGAGGGTATTCTCGGAAAGTTTAAAATGTTCGTAGCGTTGGAAAATTTATACTGGAATCGGTCAACGACTTATAATTAGGAACGGAGGGAGTATGTCCTAAGATATATGCATGAGGCGCATTGTACAGTTGGAAAAGAACAACAAAAATTGCAACATCTCGATTGTCCGGCACGCTGAATATAGGTTGGCAGAGGCTTTCAGAGATTTGCCGAACGAAAAGATGTCAGAGAAAGACACTGAATAAGATGTGCAAGAGAATATGAAGACTTATTTCTAGATGAGCAAGACACCTATCACGCCGATGACAACGCAGTCTATTCCTGAGTTGGTACAGGTTAATGTCGAATACATGTCTCCATAAGGCTGTGTTTGTTGCTCGTAATAGTGTGCATATGTGCCCACCATTTTTACCCTGATCTGCCCACCCTTCAATAGAACGTCTTCGTGATATTCCCAGCTATGCATGTCCCTGACATGGTTTCTCCTCTGAAGGTCCCTCATCTCTTTGCAAAAGCCTCCTTGCGTCCGTCCCTCAACTCCTAATCTAGAGGTAAATACCCCTTAACTCTTTTATAAATATTGTTTACGTCCCTAAGTGTGATTTAGCTGTCCACGTCGTGTGGTTTCTTTTTCCATTGTAGGCACGTCGGATTTGATTCCGAATAAACTTGTGAAGGCCCCGCTATTGCAGCTGATTTAATTACTATTTTCATATGTAACTAACAAATTGACCCTCCCAAATGTGAGAGCATCATCTTTAGTTCGTTGTGTTAGTCTCAGAAAGAAATTCATGTTTCGAGGAATGTTTTGTTGTGCGATTAGATTTTTTTTTTGGTCCTATAGCCCCCACAATGTGCTAGATAAAATATTACTTCTATAAAAAAATATTTCTTCATTATTTAATTTGTCGCAAAAATATGATTATATCATCCTAAATTTTCATAATAATGATCGTAATTATTTTATTTGCACGTCTTATCGGATCACTTGCTAGGTAGCACAATTGTCGAGTCCGTCACTAAGATTATGCACTTGCTTCTTTTTTTTTTTTTTTTGGAGATTTTCCCCTTGCTTCCACATGTCACTGAAGTACTCGCTAGTGGGATTGACTCTGCCCTTGGTCCTCGTGTCTGGGCTGCGCATCATGGTCTTGTGGGTTTGTGTGTACAGTCGTCGCTAGATCCTTAACAGAAGAACGACGGTGGTTGCCTCAAAAAAAAACGACGGTGGATGAATTCCAGTTCACGGCGGAGCTCCATGTCAATGAATCAAGCAACGGCTCTGCTACACAGGCTATTTCTATCGCTGGTCAGATGGGTACTGGTCATGTGATATTTCTCCAACGACTGCCTGGTCCTCAAGCAAGCGATCGATTCGAACGACTTTGATCAGCTTTGAACAGTAAGAGTGTCAGGCGGTCGTCCCGCAAGACCGCAAAAAAACGATTTTTAGTTCAAAACGAGCTAATTTTGTGGAAAATATTATAACTAACCAAACAATCTGTGACTAGGAAGCGGGCCGGATCGGACGCCGTCCTGGAATCTGAATGAACAGTCCTCCGTTGCTCCAAGCCAGGTATTTGCTGCGTCTTCCTTTTATATAGACCTCAACGTTGGCTGTTGTCTGATGGGATTGAACCTGGAATTCGTTACTCTGTTTGGCTAACAGATTTCTCTCCTGATTCACTGAACTTGGTGGCCGACGATCTAGTTGTGCCTTAATGGAATTTATATGCTTCAGCTCAAACAAGAAGCACTTTTTGTGACACATGGAAACTGAGATGCTCTGCCCTGTCCGGGTGTAAAATTTAGCCGCTTTGCTGTAACAATTACGTACCCCCGGTATTTCTATGTACTACCTTGTCAATGTGTACATAGAGGAGAACGTAACAGACAAGTATATATATGTACCTTGTGTATGGCGAGAAAATAACATGGCAATCATAGATAGGGAGTGGATGGGTATATATAAGCATGCATTGTACCCTGGTTTCCAGAGTTTCACTTCTGATCCATAAGCTTACACAGTTTATCATGCAACGATTACATTAGTCACACATGTAAACTGATGAACAAATAGCTCATCTACAAGAAGCTGCTACTACCAATTAATTAACCAATATCTCCATTTCACCAACCAATCAACCAAGTTGTGTATGTACAAGATCTCTTTTTCTTCTTTTATCAGTTTCCGGTTACTGCAAAAACTCTTCTTACGAACCTATGACCCCGATTTACTTACACGAAATTACACCAGTGTGAAACGCACGGCATGCTCCCCTTTTCCTATTTTTTTTGGAGATGCATGTGCCTGCGTAAGAAAGTAATAGCGCAAAGAACTCAGATCGACCCACACCATTATATGGTTGCTTCTTCATGCCAGTTCGCATCGCCTTTCTGTATGAACTGTTCGCAATGGAGGACCGGAGGAATAAGTTGTTCAACCGATGATGCTAATAGTCTCTTACTACTGTGCTGTCTGGGAAATGCTTGGAGAGAAGGTTGTGTTTCAGGTTCATAACCAGTCTGAAGATCGCGTAGCACGGCAATTGCATGAACGCGACTGCAAAGTACCTGCGCAATGAGTTCAGGGAAAAAAAAATACTTGGTTCAGCTGGTGATCACAGACAATAATGATATTGCTTTTTGTTTTTGCTGAGTGGTAATGAGAAATTACCACAAAGGTGCTAGATTAGCTGAGAGGTCGAGGAACGGGTAGGGCCACCTGCAGAAAATTGACATAAGAATTAACAATTGTTCAGTTAAAAAAGATTATGTGCAAGTAGTTATTTTGCTCCAGAGAGGTATCTGAGGCTGAAAATTTACCAGATTGGAGTTGATGCATGGACAATCCACTGAAAAACAACGTAAAGCGCGGTCCAGAGGAAGAAATACGCGATCCGGAACCACGGGAAGTGCTGTAAAAATTGTGTGAATTGGAAGGAAATGTTGTGAGTGAAACTGCAAAAGCCATGCATCAGCTTGACTGAAGACAAGGTTGGTTCAACCACTTACGAGGCTATTCAGGACGCTTCGCCGAGCAGGAAAACGGCATTAACCGAGTGCATTCCTATTAGCAACTGTCAGATGATGATCAAGTTAGCGAACTGATTACTGTCAATTAGATAATGGGTACGGAAGATGTGAACTTAACAAGCATACTCACAAAATTCATGCTGTAATCTTTGACCGTAAGGAATGGGAAAATGATGAACCAAAAGACACAGTCTGTAAGCATCACAGCTCCTGCATTTGTCTGTCAACAAAGATAGAGATGTCAGAATGCTAGTGAATTTATAACAACTGTCTTACATAAGGTGCTAGATTATCAAAACAAGGCTCCCTTTTTCCGACAACAGGGACAGCTTAAAACCAAAGTTATGCAAAATCCCATAACAGAGATTCACAAAGAATGCCAGGATAAGATCATTAAAACTGGATTAAACTCTATTTCTAACTGAAAGATGGTGCTCCTGCCAGTTAATAGAAAATAACTAAAATTGGATTGTGAAGCCCAATACTGACAGAGTTTCAGAGGAAGCTGTACATATTATGTTATTATCTGTGGTAATATATAGTAACTATGTATTATTCCAGAGTAGGCAGATAACCAGTCACAGTTCTTGATGCAGTTAGGCCAAGGAAATCAGCAGAAGAAAAAAGAAATAGTTTGTCTTTATCGCTACCGCTAAAAGGGCCAGCCCTACACTGAGACATGGGTTAAAGGTGATCAAGCCCTTCAGGTGCAAGGAACTATGAGATTGGGCATTTGGGCAGGACCAACAACCATGGGTGGCTCATGTAGTAGGATCTGACAGACAAAGATGCTATGTGGTCACATCTGATCTTTGGGAACAGAATCCAATTCATCAGAGCAAATTATAAACATACTTTAGTTTCTGATGCATGATGTTAACCACCCAGGAGCACTAATAATTGCACCTGAAAAGCAAAATGAGACCACCTCTCCATGCAACAGTGCAATGCAGACGCGATGTCAGTGCAAACGTCCCTCTCCAATAGGAAATCTGGAAAGGCTCCAGATGGCCAATATTTCAAAGTTTATGGTTAGTATGGAAGCCTCTGTACCTGGTAGATGATCTGGAGCAGGTACCCCCAGAATCCAGCGATCTCTCTCGTGCCATCGTCCTCTTCATCGGCGGTCGATTTAATGGCGGTTCCGTGGGCACCGTAAGGCCCTAGCTCGGTGTCCGTCGCCGCCGCCACGGCATTCCAACTGGCAAATTTGCTGCATCCGTAGATTGACAGCGCTGTGGCAAGCTGAAGAATTAACATGAAAAAAACGTAGCCTTTTCAGATAAGGATCGTGTGGTTATACAATTCCTTGACATGAATCATTGTGTTGAGGAATTAAGTGAGGAGACAGATTGTTTTCGCTTACCCCGAAGTAAATCGTCACCAGCATGAAGGTCCACCTGCGAGATAGACAGTTGAGCAACCACTTAGTACAAATGCTGCTATTGAGAGCAGAGTCACAAACACCAAGAAGCTAAGTATCACATCTTTGCAGACAACTTTGATGCTACCACACCTTTCCCCACCCGTGCTACAGTTCCCCAGGCGAAAAGGAGGCGTCTGCGAGGTCCAGGGTTTCGCCGGCGGATCGGCGGCTCCCCTCTGCCTCCGGCGGCCGTTTCGGCGCCGTGAGGTGGCGGGGGGCCTCGGCTCCGTCCGTGCGTAGTAGTTTAGGTTCTAGGGTTAGGTGTGAGTGCCCAGATGGCGTCCCCGAAGACGGCGGCGGTGGCGTTGGTGAATAGGGCTTCTTCGTCCTCCCCCTCCTTTCCCCGTTCCGGCCTCGCGGCCGGGGAGGTCGTGGAGGTTTCCGTCGGGCGCGGTGCTCTGCTCGTGTTCCTCTGGCCGGCTGTGGTAGCAGGGGGAGGAGGCGGTGGTGTTCGGCGCTCTGTTTTGGTGCTGGAGTTGTTGTTGGTGTTGTTCTTCGGCTTCGGCGTCTCTGCTCCGGCCGGCCTCGGTGGCGAGGGGAGCGGTGTCTGCCGGAGCTTGGGTGGTGTGGCTGGTGGGCCTCGACGGCGCTGCGTCGGCTGGATGGAAGGTGGTGCTGGGGAGAGGGTGCTGAGGCCGTGTCTGTTCATCGAGCTAAAATTCCGTCGCGCGGCGGCGGATGGACCTTACGGTCGTCTACTCCATGTGGTGGTGCCCTTCTCCGGCGGCTGGTGGTACGGCGGCGCTGGTGCTGTCTAGGTTTCTCGGGAGAGAGGTGGAGGACCTGATCGTGATCTTTCCAGGAGGCTCGGGGTGCTGTGTGCTTTTTGCAGGGGCTCCTTTGTAATTTCTGTTCTTCGTTGGATCGCCTTGTAATTGTACTCAGTTTCCTCTATTTATGTATCAGGTCTTTTTCTCAAAAAAAAAACTTTGATGCTACCAACCAGTTATTTCTTTTTCTTTGGAAAAGAAAAGAACACCAGAGATTTTCCATTAAAAAAAGTAATAATAGTATCAAAGTGGGGATGTTAAACTAATAGGTCTCTTCAATGGAACAGGTATTCCCACAACACTGACACTGTCCGGCTTGTGTTTAGTTGAGATATTGTACCGCACGAAAAGATGGTTTCTTTAATGTGTGTGACAAAAATTCAAAAAAAAATGTGTGTGACAAAACATGTCCTGTAGATGAGGTCCTTTTGCAATTATGTAATCGAAGTAGTGCGTTATCAATAAAATTGTCATCAAAATGCATTGATACACCCAAGAACTAAATGCAGTGCTGAAAAATGAAGCCCAACAGGTGAGGAGTCTCTTGCTGTCGAAGCTAGGTAGGGAACTGTTGGTAGCCATCAGTTGTGCACAGTTAGATCAATACCAATGTAAAGAAATCTGCTGGACATTCTCACTGTTCGTAGTTTTTTTTTTTTTTTGAGAACACAGTACAACACAGACGCTCACAAATACGCACATACACTCACCCCTATGAACGCACGCACGCACACCCTACCCCTATGAGCACCTCTGAAGGACTGAGCCGGCAGATCTTGAGGTTGACGAAGTCACCACAGGCGCCTCGCTGTTGACGGGCACGTCACCTACCACTGAAAGAATAGCGCCGGATAATCCTGGAATAAATCCAGGTAAATGCAAACGCCCATGCCAAGTCTAGGACTTGAACCTGGGTGGGCTGGTTCCACCACAGGGAACCCAACCATCAGAGCCAAGCTCCGTTTGCCACTGTTCGTAGTTTATGCAGGAAACATATGTCAAAGTTCAGTAGTTGATGTAATCATGAGAAAGCTCTCCCTTTAATCCCTGAACTAAAATTTGAAATTTTAAAGGAGGAGAGAACAGATGCCAAAGTTCCTGGCCAAACCACATTGACAGTGCAGCTCCAGTTAATCCACAGCAAGAAAGATGATAATCAGATTGGAAGAATGCACTTTTTCCCCCATTCTTAAAAAAACCAATTTTTAATCCAACTTGGCGGCTATGAAAACACCCAAGTAAAATCCTTTTCTTTTCCAAGAACCAAAAAAAGAGGTGTCGAAAACAAAAAAGGGACCGAAGTAAGCACTGACTGTAGTAAAGAAAAAAGCAGCCGGAGGTGATGACGATGGCTTTATTGGCTTAGTGGGTGTAGTAGTAGAAGATGTTGCCGCCGTCGGAGATGACGATGACGATGAGGAGGCTGAAGAGGACGAAGAAGGAGACGAGCCTGTAGGCGAGTAGCCAGGCCGGGTGGATGTCCCGGAGGCACGGCCGCCACGCCTCGTCGTCGTACAGCACCCCGTCGGGCCTCCTCCTCCTGCTGCTTCCCGGCTCCTTGACGCCGGCGCCGCCCGGCCGGCGGTGCGCGCGGGGCCCCTCGTGGCGCCAGATGAGGTAGGCGGCGGCGGCGACGCAGCAGAGCACCCAGAGCGCGCACACCGCCACCCGCCAGCGCAGCCAGAATCCCAGGTCCGTGGTGTCCGCCCCCGCCGCCGTCGGCTGCCACGAGTGCGTCGTCGAGCCCCCAGCCGTGAACCGCATCCTCCCCCGCGCGTGACGCCGTCAGTCGGTCCCGGTACTGAGCATACGCGCGCCGGCCGCCGCAGGGAAGAAACAGCAGGCAGTCTCTGCAGCGCGTGCTATTCCCGGATGGAACTCAGCAATGCAGGTTGCAGAGCGGAGCGCTCTGCTTCTGTCCTGCGCCTAGGCGTGGAGCTATAGAAGGCGAAGGTGGCGCCCAATGCGGCAGGACGCGCCGTTGCAACCAACCAAGGGACCGAGGCAGCACGCGAGTGGCATGCGGCAGGGGAGGGGAAGAAGAAACAGTGGTGGTGGCGGTGGCGTGAGCTCGGAAAGGAAAGATGCCGAGCGAGCTTTGCGTCACAAGATAGATGTGCCCCAGCTAGCTTCCTCGCCCCTCACACTCGCTCGCTTAACCAACCATGGAAGAAACAGACAATGTTTGTATCAACCTGCCAAATCTATCTACCAATGTGCGGAGGGGATGAAAGGGAGGAAGGGGAGATGCTTGGACGCGGGAGGAGATAAAGAAGAACAGAGGAGGCCGGAGGCAGCGAGGTGGTGCCAAGGCGTGGTGGGGAGGGGGGGAATGGGATGCTTTGCTTCCTCCTTTCTTTCCACCCTTTGCACCGGACCGGAGGAGGGAATGATGATAAATCGGATCAATCTTGGGTATATATACACACACATGCAAGGGCATCAACACTTATCCTCTTCTTCCTTCTTCCCACTCCACCGGCCATTGTTAATTGGAGTAATTCTTTCTTTAATCCGCTGTAGAATCTCCCATTTCCTTCTCAGACAAGAATCAACCTTGCTGAGCTGGGCTGGTTTGGAGGAGGGGTAAACCGAGCTGGCTGGCTGTCTTCCTTGCGAGGGGGGCCATTGCCATTGCTGTGGACAGCCAGCGCAGATGCTTTTTGGCATTGACCGGGTCAGCGGCCGGCTGTTGCCTCAGTCTGTTGCAGAGCAGCTTTGCTTTTGGTCGCGTCGGTTCGGGGAAGACTAAAGTCGTGCGTGGGGAAGAAAAATCTGGCGGTGCCAACGACGACCGACACGGCTAACCTGTAGCCATGGACCGTGGTTCTTTCTTTTGGTCCTAGCTTTTTTTTACACGCGCAAACAGAAAGCTTTTCAAATATTCACGCAGTGTTCACACAACCCCCGGGCTGGGGTCGACCAGTCATATTCCACGTCTATTCTGTGGAGAATGAGTAAATTGCAACAAGAAACATCATAATTGGAGAAATATTGAAAAATACACTACAAAATGCATCAAAAGTGGTGATTTTTTTATTGAAGTGCTCACAAAATTTCCTCTATAGTGGCGTTTTTTTTTGTAATTTACTCCCGGAGGAAAAACGTTTCTTTTTCAGGAGGAAAATTCTGTAGGACGATTTCTTTTAAAAGACAAAAAACGTTTCTCGGTGAAGGTTTTTTAGTGGCTTAATGACACGCATGCAAGAGAATTCGTTTTCAAGATAATCATTGGTTCATGGGGATCAGTAACTAGATAATCAAATTTGGATGCTTTCTCCTCTCCTCTCCCTTTCCCCTTCGCCCGATCTTCTTCGTTCTCGTCTCCTCCCCAGCTACTCTCTCCTCGGCTGGGGTGGGAAATGAAGGAGGAGCCGTCACCCCTGTAGAGAGTAGTTGTAAGTCTAGGTTAGGTTTTTTCATAGTGGTGTTGGGCACGATGTCGTCTTCTAGAAGTCTCTCTTGGACGACTCTTGAGTAGCGGCGGCTAGGGCCTCGCTTGGTTGGATGTTTTAGATTACTGAGCGGAAATTCCTACCCGGCCTGAACAGGATTTTTAAGCGAGACCTAAAGTGATCCGTAAACTTTACCTATCGTTTTGGCTATTTTCCAGTGAACCAATCGGGGCCTAAGAGTAAAGGAGGAGGGCGGATATGGTGAAAGCCTTGTCAATAAGCTTGATGGAGCTTTGATCCGGAGCGATTTCGATCTTCTTTGTCGTTATGGTGGCTGAAGGCCGAAGAGAGGTACATGCCCTCGACCGGATTTGGAGCTTTTGGGGGATTTTTTTTGACTTTTCATAGTCTGTACTGCACGACCTGAACTGTAACTTTGCACATACCACATGTGAGTATAAGAATAATAAACAGGAAAACTATTCAAAGACTTCTGCAGTATATATTAATGTAATATTATCATTTTCCATTGGCTCTATCCATTTACTCTATGCATGTTAAAAAGGTAGACATATAATCGTGTCCTTTTCCATTTGAAGGGATACTATTTCACTGTATATCTCTACAATATAATACGGCTTGAGGTGTCCGTCGTACGTCGCCGTACTTTTTGAGTTTAGCCCCTCAAGTTCATAGAAATCAACCCGCAATCCACCTATGCCTCAACTTAACCCAACCCGAAGCGTTATTTTCCGTGTGAGGCCCGACCCGCACACAACCAGCTGCGCTGTCCGCCCACCCACGTTCTTCCAATCCCGCCGCCACGCCTCGATCTCCGGCGAGCGGCGACCGCTGCCTCATCCTGCCGGTGGAATTGAACGGCCGTTTACTCGAAACCAACGACCTGCACTTGTCCTTCAGTCACCTCTTCGGCCTCTATCCTCACGTTGGCCGGCGGCCAGGATGATGGTCAGGACGACCGCGTGCGCCGCCTGGTCTCCCCGCCGACCTCCAGCACTTATTTACCCAACTCATCTTCGCCGGCTTGGTCGGGTTGGCGGCGGAAGGTGTCACCTCTTCGGCCTCTATCCTCACGTTGGCCGGCGGCCAGGATGACGGTCAGGACGACCACGTGCACCGCCTGGTCTCCCCGCCGACCTCCAGCACTTATTTACCCAACTCATCTTCGCCGGCTTGGTCGGGTTGGCGGCAGAAGGTGTCGACATGGCCGACTCTCGCAATAGGGCATCGCTGCAGTTGTTGCCAGATCTGGAGGACACCATTCTTGTAGGCGGGGAGCCGCCAGCACCGCCCTCCTTCCGTTGAATAATGCTGATTTGGGTGAGTTAGCTGGTCTGAGATGTCAATGGCAAACTTCTGTTTGGTGAAGATGTATGCAGCTGGACATGGATGAGACAGTTTTATTTCGGCAGTGCATCTCGACAGGTTTTTCCCCTAGGTCTGATGCATTTGATTTCAATAAGCTTTGTCACCAGAAAAAAATACGTTCCTTTTTGGACTGCAATCATCACTTTGCCTTCAGGTCAATCTTTTTTAAAAATTTGAGTTGTTCTTTCATGAGCATAAGTTCACTTTCATATTGCTAAAGGTGGCTGCATTGATCAATTTTGCATGACCAAATGGCAGCGACCATGTACAGTACTCGGGGAGACAACACTGGTAGGCAAATGATTTGACAGATACAAAGGAAGATGCCTCGGTACATTCAAGCTGAAGTTTGTGTCAATCAGATATTCAGATGTACTCTCATTGTTGTTTGCCTTCTGCTAATGCTATTTTAACCTGCTAGGATACAATATGGAATTATAAGCACTGAAGACCTCCTTGAGGTTGCAGTTCATGAAAGTGAAATAACACATTTTTCCTGACTTGTTTGTATTTGATGATTTATGTTCCATATAAGTTGCTGAATTTAATATCAAGGGATTAAAATCATTGTCTGGGCGATGATACATACTCTTCATATCCAAGAGGCAAACAAACAAGATGGAAAGTAAATTTAAGTTATTCTTATGGACTGACGTATAGGGAAGCAGTAAGAAGAACACATTTTGGTTGAAACTTAACGTATTTGTACTAATATATACCAAAGCAATGCAGACTTGTTTTTCAAGTTTATGAACACATATTAATTTATTTTGAATTCAAATCTCCAATGTTTGGTTTAATTCCATACCCGTTGCAACGCACGGATACTTTGCCAGTGTGTGTTATAATATCCTTAAGCGACCGTGGTAGGTCGTCGCCGTTTTTTCAATTTGCACCTTCAGTTTTTGAGCAATTAACCCGCAGTCCACCTACAGGGACTAAATTGCAAAACTATCCTCAATTTCTTCCCCGTTGCCGGCCGGGAGGCTGCAGCGTGCGCGCCTCCAGCGGCGGCCCGCCCCGAAGAAGCGGCGGAGGTGGACGCGGCTCCAGAACGCGCGCAAATTCCCCATATCATCCGGCGGCGGCACGGCACGCAGCCCACGCGCACACGGCCACATCCTCTCGAACGGAGAAAGAGATGAAGGGCAGGGTCAACGACCGTCGACCCATGCGCCCTCATCGGGAGCAAATCCCCATCCAAGCTCTGGCTTGGCGCCGCACGCCTTCGATCTGTCGCCGTCGCCGTTGAAGGAGGAGATGGTCATCAGCAACCCAGCCCACGAGTACCGATTACGGCGGCCGGGGCGGACGATGCCGTCGGCGCCCTCGACCTCGATGTCTCCCTCGCCTCCCAGCCCGAGGTCCTCGCGCCCGGGGCGGACGATGCCGCCGGCACCCTCGACTCGACGACTCCCTTTCATCCCCATCCCGAGGTCCCCACGCCACGCTGCCTGTTTCCTTGGAGCCGTCGATCTGCCACCACCCGCATGCGAGGCCAGGTTCCTCGCCACCGGCACGGCGCCCCCCGCTGGCCGGGATGCCGCCTCAACTGTTGTTGCCGAGTGCCGACGCTCGCGACAGCGCAGATTGCTATATTGACCGCCCGGCCAGCCACGCTCGCGGTCGAGAGCCGGAGAAACACAGCTGTTCTTGGCGTCTGGAGCTGCCTGCTTCTTGGTACTTGGCGTCTGGAGTTGCCTGCTTCTTGATTTGATTTGTGGGTGGTGGCCTCCATGGCCGCTCGAAATTTTTGGAATCTCTATTCATTTATTTACTGCAAGAATGAAGAACTGTAGGGGCTCCTCTCATTTGGTAGCTCAGATGGAGATGGACGTCTTCAGATCGATCGATCCTGCCATGAGCGAGGAGGAGGCGCAGAGGTACGGCGACGGCGGCGGAATCGGAGGCTACGCCGATGCTAAACCTGCCACGAGTTTGTTGCGTTTTAAGCAGCTTCATCGTGCCCGTGACATCCACTCAGGCAGCTTTGTCCACATGCTTGATCCATCTTGCAATCTCCTGCAATTGATGATCAAAGATGTGCACAGCTTGCAGCCTGTAGACGTTCTCCAGAATCTGCAGTATGGTGTTGGCATGTGCCCATGAACTATGCATCAATGAACTTGAAAGCTGAAAAATCGTAAATATACAACGATCTTGTCTCTGGCTGTTGGCCACATGAACTGTGCGCAAGGACGCAACTATGATCTTGTACTCTAAATGTACATGAAAATATAAGAATTTATATTGTTCACATACTGCATTGTCACACAATCTGTGTCCAGATTGTTTAGTGTAATGCATCACCCTAACCTGGCTTACGGCGATTAGTAGGTTTCACAAGTTGAAGTAACTGTAATCATCCGAAGCATTGTTTGTTCTTAATAAATAGCTGAGAGCGGAAATAAATTGGAGAGAGAATAGGTTTTATCGATGTATGAATAGAAACTATGTGTCATGTCATTTGACATGGTTTTGAATTTAGGATAATTGTTTCATCGGAGTGTTCATAATATTTTTCATGTATCCCGTAGCAACGCACGGGCATTTAGCTAGTGTGTGTTATATACGCCGAGTCCAAATTAAACTCTGAAAACTCTTCACTTTGGTTTCATGCACGCGAGACCGCGTGAGGTTTTCGCATCTCGCAAAAGAGCACTGCCTACGGCCTACCTCCCCTCCCCTCCCTTGATCATATACAAGCGTGTTTCTTTTTGGCTAATAATCTTCGGATGAAAGGTGATTTCTTCGCTATTTTTTTGCCTGAGCTGCCCGGCGACCTACGTACGTACATACCTTGCCGTCCAAGGTTTCGAATATGCTCACTCTGAAGTCTGAACCCTGCTCGACAGATAAGATCACTTGATGTGTTTTGGCATCTCTTCTCCACCTTAGCATGATTATAGCATTTGACAAAGTATCGTCCATGGATCTGACGCCAACTAGTAGCATTAGCTAGCTACTAGTAACCGTAATGATGTCCCTGATGAATCGAAGGTCCTACTACAAGTACTGTATATTTTATTTAATCTTGCTGAGAGAGGATCGGGATTTGATTCAGGTCGGGCATGCAGGGTGAGCAGTTGGCCGATTTGGTGGTGGCGAGGAGGGCGTGATTGCTCAATGAATGGCCTGTCCTTTGTGGCACTGCTGACGGATGGATACGCAGCGAGAAAATGGCAAAGGACATAGGTCGTTCGCGTCACCTTCAGGCAAAATCGACACCGTTGAACTCTGGGCGAAAGTTTAACACAAAATCAGTGTAAAGCCTGATCGTAAGGCGCTACACAGTGTAAAGTGTAGCGCCCGATCGTGAGACGCTACTCAAAAGGGTTAGATGCGTGAAATAGTTTCGTCGGATGTTCATTTTGTGTTATAGTTTCATTCAGAGGTCAACAGTGTCCAAATTGCCCCACCATCATGACCACACAGAACCCCTCCTCTGCCTGCTAGCTGTGACCCGATACTAGTACAGCCTAGCAAACAAACACACTAATCTACTCTCTCCATTTCAAATTACTTGACACACATTTATTATCTAAACACTAAACAAGTATAGATACAACCGTTTTTGGAGAAGCGTAAGTCATCTAATTTGGAGGAGGAAGTAGCTGCCTCCAAAGAAATGGTTATTTCTAAGTAAGCTATAGCTAGCATGTGCACATCACCCCTGACCCCATGGAGCTTTGGATAGTCTCGTGCACTTTGTTGTGTGGAAAGGTCATGAGCCGGCCAAGGGTACGCTTTTCTTAACGACTAAAACTAATTAGGGGATTAAGTACGTACGTGTCATGCATGCATGGTGGTGAATACCATGATGACGTCCACAAATCCACAATCCGATCGATCTTGCACTAGTAGCCTGATTATTCTAGTGTGTGTTTGATTACTGATTAATTCAAGATATTTGCATGTCTAAGTCCGACTAATTTTGAAGTGTAAAATTTAGTTTAGTGAAAATTGCAACTTGCACTTTCTTTAGAAAGGATACACATGACAACGCGACCCCACAGGATCGATATTTCATTATCAACGATAACGAAATACAGAGGTTTTTACCGCCAGCATCCAAGTGCAAACAAGACAAGAAAGCGAAACCAAGCTCCCCGCCTACAACGCGAGAGATTGGGGAACAACAGCGTAAGTTTGCCAGCAACAGAACAACCTAACCAAAGACTTAAACTTTTTACAACTTCACCAGACTGCAAAAGCTCACACGAGCAAGTACTAGAAAACGAAGCAGAGACAGAGCAACTTCTTTGAACCTCCAGAACACAATGCGTCATTTTTGAGAGCACACTCCAGTACTTCAGGCACCTTGGTGTGGCCTGTCCGTCAGCCGAAGGGTGTTGGTGCCTCTATCATCTCCAGCATTCCCACTTCCAGAAGCCATTGTGGCAAGCGCCATCAGCGTATCAGCTCCAGCGTGTAGCGCCTCCCGATCTGTAGCATTATGGAGACCTGCCCAGTATTTCAGAAACACACATATATAACAAATTAGTTCATTAGGTCTGTGTATCAACTTCCCTTCAAAGCACGCTTTGTTCCTGATCTTCCAAATGGCCCAGCATATCGCAGCCACTAAGGTGATCTGAACATTTCTACTAACTGTGGTATGTTTTGGGATCCACCAGAAATATTGAGAGAAAGAACCAGGTCTGTCAGGAGCCCCAATAGCAGTAGCTATGGTAGACCACACATATTTCGCTGCAGAACAAGTAAAGAACAAGTGATGTATTGATTCATCTTCATTGCATAACTGACACCGTATGTTTCCTGTCCAGTATCTTCTCTACAGATTGTCTTTTGTGCAATGGCATTATGCCAGATGAGCCACAACCAAATCTTGATCTTCAAAGGCACTTTAGCTTTCCATAGGTGTTTAAAAGATCTGTCAATCCCTGCACTACTCAAAGAGTGATACATCGATTTAACGCTGAACTGCCCATTCTTTGTCCACTTCCATACTGGCTTATCGCTGTCTGAGCTCAGGGCAACTCCACACAAAATATTCTGCAACTCTCTGAATTGATCTTGAAGACGAGCAGGTAACCATCTCCTGAAAGTAAATCTCCACCTGGAATTAGCTGCCGCAGCAACAGTGATGCTAGTTTCATTACAGATGTCTAAAAGCTCAGGGAATCTATCTTTAAAAGGGATATCTCCACACCATGCATCATTCCAAAAATGAGTCTGCTGACCATTTCCCACTATCATTTTCCTGCCACAAAGATAAACATCTTTGACATGTAACAAATCAGACCAGAAAGCTGAATCAGTGCTTCTGTGTTTCGCTGCAAAGATGCCAGCATTCCCCAGATACTTCCTTCTCATGAAATCCTGCCAGGGGCCTTTTCCAGTTTCTAGGCGCCACCACCACTTACACAGCAAGCTTATGTTAAAAAGAGTGAGATTCTTGATACCCAAACCACCTTTCTTTCTTGGTTTACAAATCAATTTCCATTTCACCCAATGTATTTTTCTTTTTCCTGTGCCACCAGCCCAGAGAAACGATCTCATCTGTTTTTCCATCCCAGCAATGTTGGATTTATGAAACAATCTCAGAGCCAACTGATAAACAGCTGTGGTCGCAAGACATGCATCAACTTTCGTCACTCTTGCAGCAATGGACATAGTTCCACCCATCCAGCCACCCATTTTCGATTTAAATGTGTCTTCAACAAACTTCATCTCAGCTACCGTTGTCCTTCTCGAGCAAATGGGAGTACCTAAATATTTCATAGGCCACTTCCCCTTCTGACAATTGAACATATCAGCATAAGTTTGCATTTTCTCCTCATCTTCCAGAACTAACAACACTTCAGTTTTTTCGAAGTTTATCTTCAGACCTGACATTGCCTCAAAGATATAAAGTAAGAGTTTCAGATTTCTAGCACCTTCTAAATCATCTTTCAACAGAAGGACTGTGTCGTCAGCATACTGTAAAATTGAGCAACCATTATCCACCCATCTGTCAGCCAAACCTGAGAACAACCCATTTTCTTTAGCAACACAAACCATCTTGGATAGGCAGTTAGCAGCAATGTTAAACAAGGTAGGAGCCAAAGGGTCTCCTTGTCTAACACCTTTGAAGCTACCGAAGTAAGGTCCTTTTTCATCATTAACCTTCACACACAGTGTACCATTCTTGACTGAACTCTTAAGGAGTTCAATCCAATGAGCACTGAAACCTTTTTGCCTACAGCAATCAAACAGGAAATCCCAGTTGACCTTGTCATATGCCTTCTCGAAGTCAATTTTCAACACAATCCCTTGTTGTTTATTTACCTTAGCATCTCTCAGGATTTCATGTAACAGCGAAATACTGTCATGAATGTACCTCCCTTTGATGAAAGCGCTTTGGCAAGGATGGATAATCTTCTGCATGATCGTAGACATTCTATTTGTCAACACTTTAGTGATTATCTTGAACAGAACCTGAAGCAGGCAAATTGGTCTGAATTTCTGAATAACATCTGCATTATCTCCTTTAGGGATGAGAGTAATAATGCCATAATTGATTCTATCCAGAGATATCTTATGCTGATGGAAATCATTCATGATGTTCATCATATCAGCTTTAAGAATAGGCCAGCAGGCTTGATAGAATTCCACAGGGAAACCATCTTGACCAGCTGCTTTATTCTTCTCCATTTGATCCACCACAAGCTTAACATCTTCTTCAGAGAAAGGAGCATCTAGTTCAGTATTCTCTTCTGCCGAGACTTTTTCATTTTCAGACCACACCTCCTGCCTTAACCTTACATCTTGTGTGTTAGCCGGACCAAAAAGATCCTTGTAAAAGCTAGAAGCATGTTGCAGAAGATTAGGGGTGCCCTGAATAATGTCTCCACCATTCTTCAAAGAGAAGATAGTTTTCTTCCTTCTACGACCGTTTGCTATTCTATGAAAAAATTCAGTGTTGTTATCTCCCTGCAACAGCCATTTTTGCTGACTTTTGTCTCCAGTAATCCTCCTCTTGTTCAAACAGTTCCATCAGTTCTCGCTGAACAAAACTTCTTCTTTTTAATTGATCAGAAGAGAGAGGTGTGTTTTCTTCTTGCAGTTCCAGATCCTCCATCTCCAGGATCAGATCTTTCTTTCTTCTACTCGACCGACCCCTCAAGTTTGCACCCCAACCTTTTAGATCATTTTTCACCAACTTTAGCTTCTTCTGAAACAAATCCAAACTGTTTTTAGCCCTAATTGGTTTGGCCCAGATATTTGACACTCTCAAAAGGAAAGTGTCTTCTTTAATCCACCTTTTATCAAACCTGAACTCTCTGCATTTTGACACTCTGCCTTCCATAGTGTCTAGAACAATTGGGCAATGATCTGAAATATCTCTTGAAAGTTTATGAACTGTCACCAGAGGGAATAAAGCTTCCCAATCCCTAGACATCAAGAATCTGTCCAACTTCTCAAGAGTAGGAAAAGTCTGACTATTAGACCAGGTAAAGCTTCCTCCAGTCATGTGAATTTCTCTCAGCTCGTAAGTATTGATCACAGCATTAAACATATCCATCCACTTCCTATTTGTTATTGGTTTATTTTTCTCTGCAGGAGATCTTATCAAGTTGAAGTCACCGCCAATTAGCAAAGGAATTGACTGGTCACTACAAACCTGACATAAATCTGTCACAAACTCTTCCTTATCTGCTTCTTGAGCTGCCCCATAAACAATAACTAGCTTCCACTTCTTATCAATCTTGAGATCTTTTAAAGTAACTTGAACAAAGAATCTGCTACTAACCGTATCTAGCACATCAAAACGTGCAGCATTGAAACCACCCAAAATGCCACCAGCTCTGCCTATTGAGGCCGACCATTTCCAGGTGAATCGATTCAAAGGATCAATTCTCCTGAAAAATGCATCAGAATACTCTTTTTTAATCGTTTCTTGCAGGCCAATGAAATCCAGCTCCTGCTCTTTGATGAAATCTGTCAAAAACACACTCATACCCTTCTTCCCCACCCCTCTGCAATTCAAAGAGGCACCAATCATTGATATTTTGGGTTTTTCTTTCTCACTCTGGATCCAGTGACAACACCACACAAAGGGTGGTTGTTGTTCACTTTCACCGAGGCAGCACTACAACCTGATTGTGCTCCTCCATCAATTCTACCAGATGTTGAGGGTAGACCATCCACAATAAGCTTTCGGGCAGCCCTAATCCCTTTTTTCCTGCTTTTAGACACCACTGGAGTAAAACCATCATTGTCCACATCTTCCTCACCCCATCCCAGAAGTGCAACCTGCATATTGTTCTCTTTTGCTTCTGCAGCCACACTATTATTCTTTGCAGCAATTTTATGTCTAGCAATTTCTAAATCTTTCATCATATCAATTTTCTCAAGATTAAAAGTAGCAGGATCTACACCCATCTCTAAAGCTCTACTATGAATATCATCTGAATCTAAAACAGCAAAGGAGTTATGTGAATTAAGATTTGTACCTTCAAGGTTCCTGACCGCCGCTTGATGTATGGTCCTGTCTTCCACTCTTGTGTTATTATCATGCATGTTGGCCAATCTGGAGCTTACTCTTGTAGGAACTTCCACTCTGTCCAACACCACGAGTCATCTTTTTGTATACCCACCTCCTCTTGTGTTAACTCCACCTCAGGTTGTGAGCTATCTGTCTGAATCACCACTTGAGAACAACCTTGGCTTTCTTCTTCACCTCCTGCCATCACTGTGACAACTTTTGCTTTCTCAGAGTGATCAGAGTATGAAGTATCAATATCCTTTTCAGAGCTGCTGCTATCATAATCCACCTTCTCTTCAGATTCTTCCATATCTATTGCATTACCAGAGTGACCATCCTCTTCAGGAATAGTATCCAACCCAGAGTATTGTTGTTGCAGGGTGTCAGGGATAGGCTCTTTTGATTTCTGCAGCTCAATGAAATCAGGCAGCTGCAGTTGAACCGGGAAAGGAATATTTATATCACCTTGATAGCCCATTTGTGTCACATAGCTTGTGCCAGCGCCAGTAAAATAAGCATTTACTTTGTCACCAAACGAATCAGAGTTGTTAATAGAATTATTTGCAGATACCACATTCTTCCCCTTGTGCATGTCGACAGTAACCTGCTCAAGCCCTCCTCTCTGTTGGGTGTTCTGTCTATCAACATGGTTGTTTCCCACTCTAGGAGGAGCAGAAAGAGAACCATCATTGTTGCCACCATTTTCACCTGTCCTCTGTCTTTTTGGGGTATGCTGACCATTTTCCTCCTGGTCAGTTACCACAGCCCCATATTGATTGTTGGGGTTGATATTGGGATCCACCAGTTCTCTGGTATACTGGAATTCATATAACCCATTTGCAATCTCTCCCACCCTTGTGTTTGGTACTAGAGACACATCAATGCATGCAACCTTGACACGAATGAAACCCATATTGCGCAGGTAGTTCTTGTCTAGAGCTAGAGGTTTTCCAATCAAACTTGTAACATAAAAGGCTGTAGACCTATTTCTGTATTTCATAGGTATACCCCTGATTCTGAACCAACTTTCCTGAAGCATTGCGAATGGCTCAATATCTCCAGCCCATTTCTGAATTCTGATAACTGCCTCAGGGCGTGTCTTCATGAAGACCTTCCCAAAGTGTGCAAGCTCTTCAATGTGTTTTGCTGTGGGGAAGCGAGTTGTGAACTCCCTATCAGACACTGTCTTCACATAAAACCTCCAATTAATCTTCATGGACTCAGCCCACACTTGAAATTCATGTTCAATATCTCTGCTTGTCACCTCGTCTTGTTCAACTGATATCTGAGCATAGTTTAGCTGATCTAGGGGTTGCACATCAGACTCTATCGCAGGAATGGAAGAGAAACCTTGATCAAAATCTGAGCATCCAAAGAAAGGAGCAACATATTCCCAAGGATCCCGTTCTTGACACACATTGATATGGTGATTGCCCCCACAATTCTCACATCTACTAGCAAATCTGTTTGTCAAATCAATCACATTACCAGTGGGTGCCACTATCAAAGAACTGGTGCAGATGGAGGTACAGAGGACCCCATCTGCGCACCAGACACAGATTTGACAGTATCCTGAACCCTAGACCCAGCAGGAGCAACTACAGGCTGTGCACATGAAGGATTTGTGTTTGAAATTGAAGGACTTACATTTCGACGACTGATATTGCGATCCGAAATCAGTGGGGGAATCTCAGACCTTGAGGAGGTTGCGTTTGATTCCGAGCCTCCAGCCTGCATCTCTGGACGATGTGCCCACTTGTTGTTGTTGAGAGCCACTTCTTCATCTTCTTTGCGTTTCTTCTCGAGCAAAGCCTTCTCCTGGGCTAGTTTCTCCGAGATACGAGATGCCTCTGCCCTACGCCTTTCCTCTTCCAGACGGCGCCTCTCATCCAGCCTTATCCTCGCTTCCTCGCGACGCCTGGCTTCATCTTCGCGGCGCATATATCCTCGATTTTCCACGCCTCTTCACGCCTTCTTTGACGTCCCAACGGCGTGCATCCTCTCTGCGCTCCGCCTCCGGATCTTGTCTCGGACGATACTCATATGGTGGTGGCCTTGAGTATCCACGCGGTGGTGACCGCCTCTGATTTCCGAACCGCCTGTTCATCGACGGAGATGCCGCAACCTGTGCGAAGATGCGGCGATCACCGGAGATGTTGCCAGATCGGTACGGATGGGGCTTGGTGGTAGGAGGGGATGGACAGGAAGGTGGAGCAGGGACGAAGACGATTTTGCAGAGCCCCGATCTAGGGTTAGCTCTGAAGTTGGATTTGGGGAATTTGCTCACCTCAGGCTGTAACGACGGACAAGCCCCACTCCGTGTTTCTGTAGCGCCACGGGGGCCCAGATCCGCCATTGCTGCGACCTTAAGCGGCCTCTGTGTATAACCCGGCCCAAGATGAATCACATCGCACACGCGTACAAAGGACGGCGTGCGACGGACCGATCGCCATGATCTGCTATTCTCCCAGCCACATGGTGGCCCAATCAGCGCCGTGTATCGCTCGAATCTAAGCACTGCGCCGATGGAGATTTCCCGCCATGGATCTCGATCAAGGGAGCCAATCCTCTCCTCAAACGAATTGAGAAGGATGACGTGGCCGCGCGTGTTGTGCTCCACGAAACCTACGTGCCAAGCGCGGGGATCCTCGTAGTCGCGCGAGTAGAAGGCCGCTCTCCACCGGAGAGTTGTCGGCGGTGAGGTGGGCGTGGCGGTGTGAGCGGCGGTGGTTGCGGCGGCGGGATCGGGGTCGGGATCGGGCGGAGCGCTCATGTTTTTCGACAACTCACTGAGCAAAGAGTATCTAGAAAGGATACACATGACGTATGAAAAACTCACTTGACTTGGGCACAGTATAAGTAGACTGTACGTGGAGCCTGCTGTCAACTAATAACTTGTCATCATGGGTTAATCAATGGGCGAAGCACCCGTACATATTAAGCAATCAAAATTCCACATTCAACAACCATGACGGTGCATGCAACTCTAGCTCGACCCGTTTGAAACAAGATAAAATTGACCACACGGGATCCAGAGCCATCGAAACATGCATGCATGACCATTCTTCCGCGTAACATCCTAACTGATTTAGTTAGCCCAAGGGCCATATCAGAAGGTCAGCCATCACTCTCGATATACAAAGGTCGACAAAGCAAAATCTGAAAAACCAAAAGGAGCAATAATAACCACACGGAAAAAAGATAAGGAAAAGGCAAAATGCATGTGTCAGCAATCATAGTAGTATAGTACTTACTACTATATACTAATTAACAATGATGTAGGAACGTCACTTAATTATTAATCATGGGAAACCAGTTAAAGGCACGAAATGCACATACATATTGAGGTGGTTAGTGAACGTATATATATATAACCGGCCGGATTGTGACAAAAGCAAGATCTTCCTCACCTGCACACTAGAACTTAAACTAGTTCTAATACGAGTCAATCACGTGGATCAGTTACACTAACTAAATAAACAAGAAAAATACAAAGAAGCAGAATCAGTCGATAGATACCGGCCGGATGCATCGAGGAACACGGCAGAGCTTTCATATGGTGGCCTTTGCCTGTATGCCATGGAAACGGAATGAGCCTTGCACCTTCTCTCGTCTCACCTCACCTCTTCCATGGCCCACCATCAAGAGAGAGAAACCGAGGGAGAGGGACAAGTAGACGGGCCATGCAGGCAGGGAGAGTGGCCATGCAGGTAGGACTGTACGTGCCAAGTGGAGGGCCGAATCATTTCCTCCATTCGATCTGGCCCCACGTTCTCCCCCTGTACGGTCAGGATTGACCGGGCGATCAGATACCCGGCCTCATGTTTCAGCGCCGGATACTATTAATGGCTTCACCGACATTCTCACTGAGTTTGGAAACTTTTTAACTGTCTGGCCTTTGCAGCTATAGAATTTTTCAAATGAATTGAACACGACACCACCGTACGCGCCGATGACCAAATACACTAGGGATGCGTTAGTCGCTTACCTCTAATTCTTTTTTTGCGAATTACATGTGAAGAGATCTCCTCTCCCCAACCCCCCCCCCCCCCCTCCCTCCCCACTCCCCCTTCTCACGTCCCCATTGTTTGTTGTATCTAAGGCGCGTAGCTCCTCTCTCCCTTGGCACCGGCGGCTTTATCGTCCGAGGCCGATTAGCGTAGTGAGGGGGGGGGGGGGGGGGGTCTGGTCCTCTATATATAGTAGCTTTAATAGTGGCCTTTGCTAGCATGCGATGTGGCGGTATGGCGTTTCTGCTCCCTCTCCGCTTGCTGAGGCCGAGTTCGTGCAGCGGCCAAGACGAGGAGAAGCTCCACTTCGGCATTCTTCCTCGCGGTGGACAACGTGATGGGAGGTGGATCTACCGGCGGGTGCTTGAATAAGCCTGGTAGTGGCTAAGATCTGTAGGATATGGTCACCCAACTTCTGATGCGTGGTCATCATGGAGATTGGTTCTGGTCTGTGGTGCAGGGTGACGGTGCTACATGAGTTCAAAGGAGATCATTAGCAGCGGACTCGCGAGTAGTCATAATTCACGGCTTTTTTTACACGCGTAAACAAGAGGCTTTTCAAATGTCTACACAGTGTTCACACACTGCCTGGGCTGGGGGCGACTAGTCATAATCCACGGCTATTCTCCGGACAATGTGTAAATTGCAACAAGAACCATCATAATTGGAGAAATATAGACAAATACACACCAAAATGCATCAAAAGTGGTGATTTTTTTTTGAAACGTTCAAAACATTTTCTCTATGTGGTGTTTTTTGTATTTTCCTCTCGGAGAATCTCAAGAGGAAAATCATGTAGGATGATTCTTGTAAAAGAAAAAAACGTTTCTGTGTGAAGGTTTTAAATAATTTAATTACATGCATGCACGATAATTCGTTTTCAAGATAATTTTTAGTTCAAGGGGAATCAAATTTGGAGGCTTTCTCATCTCCTCTCCTTTTTCCCTTCGCCCGATCCTCTTCATTCTTGTCTCCTCCCTCTTCTCTCTCCTCCCTTCGGTGCCGGCACCATCTGGAGTGGGGATGTGAGAGGAGCCAAGATCGCTCATGTGGATAGTAGTTGTAGGTCTAGGTCAAGTTTGGCCCTAGCTGCGTTTGGCACAATGTTGTCTTTTAGAAGCCTCTCTTGGCCGATTCCTGAGTGGTGTCTTAGGGGTGTGGCCATGGTGCTTCTCACGTTGTTCTTCATGGCGCAAAGTGAAGAAGGAGGACGGATTTGGTGAAAGTTTGGTCAATAAGCTCGATGGAGCTTCGATCTTGGGCCATTTTGGTCCTCCATGCTGATATGGTGGCGGAAGGGAGGTGCCCTCCTTCGGATCTAGAGCTTTGCAGGAAAAACAAGTTTGAATTTTCATATTCTCTAATGCACGATATGAACTGTAATTTTTGCTCGTACCATGCATAAAGAATAGTAAACAGGTAAATAATTCAGAGAATTTTGCAGGATAAATTACTGTACTATAACTTTTCCATTGGCTCAATCCATTTAATCTATGCATGCAAAAGGTACACATATAACCATGTGTCTTTTTCTATGTAATAAAGGGAGACTATTATTTGACTATTTGCGTCATATACGCCTAGTCCAATTTAACCTAATAAATCTATCATCACTTTGGTGACCGGCATGCATGATAAAACGCGTGACGGGTTTTCGCATCTAACGAAAGAGAATCTTCGGATGAAAGGCGATTTCTTCACCATTTCTCAGGCCGAGTACGTACCTTGCCGTCCAAGGTTTGGAATATATGCTCGCTCAACCCTGCTCGGTCGATAACATCACATGATGTGTTTTGGCATCTGATCTTCTCCACCTTTTTGTTTTGTTTTGTTTGGGGTAGCTTATCACGTGTACCACGCGATTGATCTTCTCCACCTTAATTAGCATGATCATATAGAATTTGACAAAGCTAGTTCCGACCTTAATTAACATGATCATAGCATTTGACAAAGCTAGTTCCGACCAACGATCTGACGCGAACCAGCACTAGCTAGCTATACTAGTAACCGTAATGATGACCGTGATGAATCGAAGGTCCTACTACTGTATTTAATCTCGGTTATAAGAGGATTGAGATTTGATACTTGTTGTGGAGAGAGAGGGTGAGCAGTTGGGATTTGGGGGTGGCGAGGAGGACGTGATTGCCCAATGAATGGGGGTGTCCTATGGATGTGTCCTTTTGGGTACTGCTGACGGATGGATACGCAGCGAAATAAGAAAACGGCAAAGGACCCCTCCTCCTGTGCCCTTCCGTGACCCGATACTAGCCAGCCTAGCAAACCAAACACTAATCTAGCATGCATGTGCCGTGCAACTGCTGACAACTGTGTGTTGGTCGTGTGTGACAAAGGTCGTACAATTTGTCCTAATGGACCTTTAATTATCTTTCCGCCATTAATAACCTCTAAGAAAACTTTTAATTGAGTTTGGCCACTACCCAGAAATTTCGCCAGTTCGTTTTTGTGGGCCAAACTTAGCCGAAAATGGTTAATTCATTTGAAACAAGCCATTGCGAATGCTTATCTAAAACCTAAGAGGCTCTGAAAATATCAAAGCGAATGGCGAATCCTGGATCTGACAAGAATCTCAGAGGCTCTAAAAAAAATTACGCCAACGCACATGGAGTATCTGAAATGACTTGGCCTTTTTTGCATTTCGCAGCTCCAAAAACGCTAATGTAAATGGCTCGTATATATGTCCGAATACACCATTTTGAATGGCGTTTTTCGGAGGAGTCATATTCAGTTCAAAGTTTCAGAGAGGCCATTAGTGACTGAAAATTTGTTTGGGCTATTTAGGACAAACTACACACAAAGGTTGTCGTGGCCAGGGTTAGGTATTAATTAATTAAATAGTCACAACCAAATCACAAGCACTAGTGGAAACATCATCAACAATCCCGGGTCCAGAGGGCCTTTGGTCCCGGTTTTACAACCGGGATTAAAGGGTCGGGACTAGAGGGGGGTGGCTTTTATCCCGGGTGTCCACGACCCGGGATAGATGGGCCTCCACGTGGGCGCGGCTGGGCGCGCAGGGCGGGGGAGCTTTTCTACTAGTGAAGTTTAGTTTCTCTCTATCTATGAAAGAAATGGTCATTTCTAAGCTATAGCTAGCATGTGCACGTCACCCCTGACCCCCCATGGAGCTTTGGATAGACTTGTGCACTTTGTTGTGTGGAAAGGTCACGAGCTAGGGCCTTAAGCCGGCCGAGGGTATGCTTTCTTAACAGCTAGTCTCTCCATACCAATTTAATTGACTTGCTATGCACTAAATGTGGATATATCCCACACGTGGTGGATAGCAAGTTAATTAAATTGGAACAGAGGGAGTACATTAGTTAGCAGTTTAAGTACGTACGTGTCCTGTATGCATGGTAGTGAATAGCATGATGACGGTCACAATCCGATCCATCTTGCACAGTTGCACTACTAGATTATCTATTAGTGTGTCCTTGATTACTGATTAGATCAAGTAGAGAGAGCGGAGCCGGCCGGGATTCTCTGCGCCTCATCTCGATGGCTTTACCACTATCGATCCCGATGCGATGTGCTGGACTAAAGCGGAGAATGAGCCACGATGTACTCTACTATGCTAGTCGTAGGAAAGTGAAAGGAAATAATGGATACACGTTCATACACTTTTATTTCGCGCCTTTGTTTTGACGATCTTTTGTTCAAACTAAACACACTAGCTACTTGTACTCGTTGACATATTAGTCCGTAACTGTGGTACTAGTTGGTTGCCTTTGCCTACATGCATGAGTAGCGTTAACAAAATTAAAGAAGTATACATGCATGCATGATTAGGACTAAGATTGGTGGCGATGGAGATGTCAAAACGATAAACATGTTTTCATTACCTAGAAGCACTCTTACATCATTAATTAGTTATACTTGTAGCGTCCTTAATCCTAAATTATCTGAAATTTTCTTACGTCCAAGTAAATTGTTGAAAACTGTACAAAATAGTTTACTGAAAATTGCTGCTTACACGTTCTTTAGTATCGAGATAGGCGTATTATCTTCTTTTCCAGATCCATTTCTCACATTGAGCTCACTCGACTTGGCCGCAAACCGATCCGCTACAATACTGGTCGGCAGTCCCAGCGTGATGTTAAGTTGCCATCGTGGGTTAATCAGCGGGGAAAGGCACTCAAACTAATTAGGCAATCAAAATTCAACACTCAACGACCATGAGTCCATGACCGTACATGCATGCAACCCTAGCTCGAAAGTTTAGGGAAAATGGCAATTTTTTCTTCTAATATCCTAACTAACTTATGCAAGGACGAAAGTCGACGTAGCTAGCCAAAGGGACATATATATATCAGAAGGTCAGCCATCACTCTCCAGTCACCTTATATAAAGGACAAAGCAAAATCTGAAAAACAAAGGAAACAATAACCACACAGAAAAAAGGTAGGGAAAGGCAGAATGCATGCATGTGTCAGCTGATCTCCTCAGGCAGCAATCATAGTACTGATACTGATTAACAATGCCGTAGGATAAATATAATCACTTATTAATCATGGGAAACCAGTAAAGGCACGAAATGTATGTATATTAATTGAGGTGGTTTATGAACAAATCATAACCGGCCGGTGTGTGGACGAAGGCAAGATCTCATCACCTAAGCAATACCACTATTTAAATTACTCTAACGCGAGCCAAACGCGTGTATCAAATAGACTATAACTAAAACGAGAAAATACAAAAAAGCCGAATCATTCGATATGCAGGATGCATCGAGGTACACGGCAGAGCTTTCAAATGGTGGCCATTGCCTGCATGCCATGGAAACGGAATGAACCTTGGCAGCTTCTCATCTCATCTCATCTCACCTGACCTCTTCCAAGCATGGCCACCATCAAGAGAGAGAGAGAGAGAAGGACGGAGAGGGTCACGAGGAAAGGAAGGCGAGGGGGTCGTGACTACGAGACGGGCCATGCAGCTGCAGTGCCAAGTCGATCTGGGCCCCACGTGCATGGCTTGTACGGCCAGGATGTGGATGGATTGACCGGTGGATCAGAGATACCCAGCCTCAGGTTTCACCGCCAGATCCTGTTGACGAATTCACCGACATGCTTACTGCGTCTGGATTTTTTTTTCTGTTTGGCCTTTGCAGCGTATACTAGAAATTTTCAAGGAAATGAACACTACATCTTGCAAATATACGGAGATGCTTACTTCCTCCGTTCGCAATTATATTGTGTTGTGATTTTCATCGAAATCGAAATTTGACTAAATATATAGGACAAAAATATCAATATCTTTAACATAAATTTAGTATTACCATAACTATGAAATATTATTTTGTATTATACATTTGACATTATAGATGAGGATTCCTTTCATATATACTTGGTAATTTTTGTACAATAAATTCATGTTTTTGTCCTCTGGTTTGTTATTTTTACAAGATATTTTCATCCTCAATACAGCAAAAGTTTGCCATTTTTCCTCTTGTAAAATTTTGTGAACATTATGACTATGGTTTTTCAACGGGTTCAATTAAATTTTATTGCACAAAACTCTCCCTAACCCATGAGATACCCAGCCAATATATAGCAGAAATCAGGAAATCACGTTTGTTCGGAGACTGCATGACGACTTAGAACGCTCCGAGCGGCAGGGTAGGTACGAAAATGGAGTCTCCTCTAGTATATGATTTAGCGCCCTATTTGTCCCCACGTTGTTTAGATTTGTTTGTCTTATTTTCCCTTAGGCTCGTCGTTGATGCTTCTTTTGAGCAATGTAGAACATCTTGAAGAAAAAGCAACATAAGGTGATGCTTCTACAAAGCGTTACTTGCTTGCATCGATTAATTTTCTTTTTTTCCTGTATATCACACATGTTGAATCATGCAAAACAAAATGGTCCCTCCATTACGTTGGCAGCAGTTATTCATAAAATATAGTGTGCTAAATTTGCTGAACAATACAAATGGATTTTTCTTCATGAATATATTTCCACCAAACAAAGAAAGACAATAACTTTGGCATGCAAGACGTAACAGACGGTTGGGACCCACCTGTCCAAGCGCTTGTAAACTTTTAAAATGCGTAAAAATCGGCACAACTTCTGCTAAATAGGATAATTGTGATAAAAACTTGCTAAAAGAGGTAATTAGTGTATTTTTCAATCAAACTTGAGCGTAAAAATTAGAATTTACTCGGTAGATAAAAACAGAGGGAGTAGTTTCTTACCTGTATCTTTCCTTTATGCCAATAAATGCTTACGTGTGTCTAGGAATGTTGACTTAGGAAATGATGCTTGTCATGCCAA
The DNA here is from genome assembly GCA_947311845.1 of Poa pratensis. Taxonomy (NCBI): domain Eukaryota; kingdom Viridiplantae; phylum Streptophyta; class Magnoliopsida; order Poales; family Poaceae; genus Poa; species Poa pratensis. The sequence continues at coordinate 159,060,007 of CAMZMU010000063.1, forward strand.
AATACGAATTCCTCAATCCCCAATGAAAGCATTTCGGAGCATATGAATCACGCATGAACTGCTGTACCTATCTGGGAACTAGTCTTTTTCTTCGAAATGGGGTGAAGCCCCAGCCTATCTGGGAACTAGTTTAGGACCAGGGTTCAGCATTTCGATTTGCAAAAAAAATTCGCCCCCCTCAGAGATTCGAGAATTTCGAGAAAATAACGAAATTTCGAAGAAAGTTTTCAAAAATTTCGTCCAGATTCAAAGTCCGACGTCTAAAATTATTTAGCAAAAAATTATGTAATTGTAAGGATTCGAACACGCGACCCAACAGACCACTGTCTGCAGCCTATACCAACTGACTGTATCGAGTTTGATGACGAAAGCATCATTTCTTTGTACTAGAAGTGTTATGTATTGGATTTTTTCAAATGTTATCGAAATATTCGGGCGATATAAAGTTTTCTCGCTCCACACAGAGAATCGTTAATTTAGTGAATTTCGGTCGAAATTTCGTCGAAATTTTTATCACTGTTTAGGACAGTCAACTCGAGTATTAATAGTAGGGTGGCTAGGTGGAAGAGAATCCTTAAAAGTTACTCAGATGGACTACAGCAGTCCTAGTAGTGTGACAGATCATGCTCTTGAGCATCCTTAAAGTAGTGTGGAACTTACTACTTTGGTGTGGGTGTTTGCTTTGTATTCAGTTCGATCATCAAAAGCACTTGATCGATCCATCTCTTTTGGCTATTATTCTCCACGGCTCGTAAAACGCGTCGATGCTTTCATTTTTCTTCATCTTTCGCCCAGTCTCCGCATTTTGATATAAGATGTTTAGTCGTTTAGACCCCTTCCCTCTCAACATGTGAAATCGCGATCTCTCGCACAGTAAATTCTTTAATGGTAGTATCTCGTCCATGATACAACTAGCTAGTACTATATCCCCCATCGATTCATGGCCTATTCTTTCGAGATAGATTCAGCGAGCTTTGCCAAACAGTGCCATTATTATGGGTCAAAACATATGCTAATTGTACTGCTCCGACTCCATACGGAAAGTCGTAAACCACTAGGTAAAGACGCGCGCATAGAAGGGAGTGAGATTATGGATAGATTAACCGGAGACTGTCAGTCTGTCAGAGCTGAGATGGAGTCAAAAAAAGACCGCACGATTCGTGCTCGTGGATCCGACGGCACGCATGATCGATTCTGCCGCGCAACCAAATCCACTGATTTCCCAACGATCACATACACGAGGTACCGGCCTGCTGCCATGACCATAATAGCCATGAACAGATGAATGAATGGGAGCGGGAGCAGAGGGCCAAGACAGAAGAAATGAAGAGAGACAGAGATCTGAGAGTAAGCTAGCCTCGTCTTCTCCGGATGGAGGGACATCCCATGAATTGAAGGAGCACGAGGGAGAGGTAAGAGGAGAGCTGCCACCTGCATGTATGCCAACTGCTGCGCCACTAACTACTGTAAAAGCAGTACTCCATTGGTTAATTACTTCTTGTCATGGCTTCCCAGAGATTCTCGGCGGAAGAGACAAACGTCCCCGGGCCGAGCGACATGGGCAAGCGGACGAGGAAAAGGAAAGGATTGAAGGGAGCATCGCATTTGTATGGGAGACGGCGCAGATCAGCAGTGTCTTTTTTGAACAACAATCAGCAGTGTCGAGGTTGATGCAGCCTTAATCCGAGAGGATGGAGTTGACGGCACGCTCTGCACCGCTGTGGCCATCAGCGACCACGTTCCTGGCCAAGGGCAAGTTCGCTTCCACGTCCGCCGTCGCGGATTCGGTCGCCGTCGGTGACACCCGCAGCACCTGATCATTGGCAATTATTTTTCTATCTTTTAGATTTTATGATTTTTTTATTGGGCTGATATGTGGATCCCACAGTTAACCTCACCCAACAATTTCTTTTCTCATGTTTTTTTCATTGCACTGAGAAGTGGGGCCCACTGTCGGTTTCGGTGTCATTTTGTCAACGGTGTCAGATTTGGGTTTTTCGAGAGAGCGCTCGAAATATCGGGTGGTTCTCTACGGTTCAAAACAAAAGTGATACCAAAATAGGCATTTTGCTAGAAAAGTGGTAGTTTTATGCTGACAACTCTGAAGGATGTTACCGGAGTGAGCCTTCTCCTCCAATTCCGAGAAGTCTTAGGGTGGTTGGGTTTGGGGCTTCACACGCGGGCGTGACGATGGCTCGTGCAGCCCTATGCGGTTCAATGCCAAGCGCATATCACGCATGGTGGCAGACATGAGACGACCGATCACACGGTAGACAACGCCATTGCGGCTGTCCACGAGCACATCTCCTTGCGGCTGCTGCTGGATCTCCGGATCTCCGCGCGCCACAAGGTAGTGGTGGCGTCGTCATTCGCGACTTGTGTAACCGGATCTCCGCGCGCCACGAGGTGGACAGGTGATCTGTGATTTTCCGACACGACGTTCCCCACCATGCGATCAGATGTACCTTCGTCGACCGAAGCAGGAGGTGAAGGAGGCACCACCTACTTGAGGTGGTGCCGTTGCGACTGTGCGACAACACGCATGGCGGCGACTTCCCGACATCAACTGGGTTTTGATGCCGTCGGCCATCGAGATCGACCAGGAGTTGTCGGACTTCATGAAGGCCATCGAGCTCTCGGCGCAGCCGGCCTTTTTCTCTCATGGCGGCGGTGTTTTCACCTCGCACATCGCGCAGTATGACGTATGCTCATCCTCTTGTGACGCCTCCTCCTCCACGGTCGTCTGCCTCGACGATGATGACGGTAATGAGTAAAATGGGACGACCTCGCGGTCGATGACGAGGACAAAGGTTTACGGGCGCTAGCGACACCTATTTAAATTTATTCAAAAATCTTGTTGTATATAACAAAGTTTGAATGAAATTTTCTTCTTTTTGCTAAATTTTGTTATCATTTTTTAATTTGGTTTGGCGGACGCCGCTGGGGCAGCACCCCTATTCCCGGACATGTGTATGACACTATTCAAACCGGACACATTTTGGGATGCGTTGGACAAGATTTAGGGGGTGCGGGTGGAAATGCTTACACCTGGCAATAAGAAAATAGCAGACAAGTATTTCATCATCGAATTATATTGTCTTGCACCCAAAAGCAAAAGAGGTATCTCTCTCTATAGATAAGTCTTTTTTTTTTTTTTTTTGAGAACACAGTACAACACAGACGCTCACAAATACGCACATACACTCACCCCTATGAACGCACGCACGCACACCCTACCCCTATGAGCACCTCTGAAGGACTGAGCCGGCAGATCTTGAGGTTGACGAAGTCACCACAGGCGCCTCGCTGTTGACGGGCACGTCACCTACCACTGAAAGAATAGCGCCGGAAAATCCTGGAATAAATCCAGGTAAATGCAAACGCCCATGCCAAGTCTAGGACTTGAACCTGGGTGGGCTGGTTCCACCACAGGGAACCCAACCATCAGAGCCAAGCTCCGTTTGCCTATAGATAAGTCTTTATCGTGTGGTCAAGGCAAATATACCGGCCGATCGATACGTACTCATCATATAAGCTTTCCAAAAGCAGTTGCTAGCTATGTGAGCCTCTAGCTAGCGTCCCCATCACAACACACTTTCACCAAGCCTGGTCTGGGATGGAACACGATAAACAAACAAAAAGAAAATGCTTGTTTAGGATGAAAAGAATTGAAAAACAAGGTCCGGCCATCCGGCATGCTCGAGGCCTCTGACAAGGCGACCCAATATCACCGATGCTATTCATTCTGGCAATTGACCCGCTACATCACCTTTTTCGTCGCGCTGCGGAGTCGGGCATGCTCCGGCCGATATGGGAGCGGCCCGTGCGGTTTGCAGTGTCTCTTTATGCAGATGATGCGGGCATTTTCGTTGACCCTGATCCACAGGATATGAGAGTGGTTTGTTTGCTCCTGGAGGTGTTCGGCAAGGCTAGTGGGTTGTGTACAAATCTTGCAAAGTCTGAGGCTTTCCCAATACAGTGCACTGAGGCGCAAATCACCGCTGCTCTTCAGATCTTCCCGGCTAAGCGAGGCACCTTTCCGTGTGTCTATCTTGGTCTCCCGCTGCACCACTCGAGATTGAAGGCCATCCATTTTCAGCCGCTCATCGATAAGCTAGGTGCAAACCTTGCGGATGGTGGGGCAAGCACTTCACGCGGGCTGGACGGGTGCTCCTATGCCGTGCGGTACTCACGGCCACCGTCATATATCACCTTGCTGTTATCAAGTTGCCAAAATGGATCATCCGGAGAATTGAGAAGATTAAAAGAGCTTTCCGCTGGATGAAGTCAGGTGTCGCGCCCGGTGCTCGTCCGGTCTCGTTGGTGAACTGGGGAACTGTCTGCCGCCCAAAGGAGTTGGGCGGTCTAGGAGTTTTTGATGTAGAAAAGTTTGGCCGCGCGCTGCGGCTCAGGTGGCCATGGTTTGCGTGGAAGGATCAGGAGCGGCCATGGCAAGGTATGCCGCTGCCTTGCGACGCTGCGGATATGGCGTTGTTTCGGTGCTCCACCGATGTCACGCTTGGAGATGGAGCAAGGTGCCTTTTTTGGCAAGACCGTTGGCTGCCAGGAGGCCCGCTCAAGCTTCAGTTTCCTCAGCTTTACGACATAACAACGAGAAAGTTCCGCACTGTCCAGAAGGAAATACAAGCAAACAATTGGATTAAGGCGCTGTTCCATATCACTTCCTCGGAGCAGCTGCTGCAGTTTACGTTGTCGTGGGCAATCATGCAAGGAGTGCAATTGCTGCCACAACCGGATGCCATAGCGTGGAGATGGACCGCTTCCGGGGAATACACGGCGGCCTCGGCATACCGGTGCCAGTTTATAGGCTCATGTCCTCCCTTCCGTGCCGCAGAGCTCTGGAAGGCCAAGGCGGAACCGAAGTGTCGTTTCTTTGCTTGGTTGGTGCTGCACGGCAAGATCCTCACCGCGGACAATTTGGCGATTAGAGGTTGGCCACATGACCCCATTTGCAAGCTTTGCCGATGCCATCCCGAAACAGTGCAGCACCTTCTTCTCGATTGCAGTTTCTCGAAGGAGGTGAGAGAGCACATCTTCGGTTGGAAGGGCTCCATTGGGATGCCGCCACCAGTTTTGGGACACAGCATTGATGCTTGGTGGAATGGCATGCTCGCTGGGATACCGAAGGAGAAGAGGCGGGAGGCGAGCGGGGCGTTCGTCTACGCCATGTGGGGCTGTTGGAAAGAGAGGAATAGGAGGGTTTTTCGAAACACGGCTATGCAACCGATCATGGTGGCACACCTTGTGTGGGAGGAGATTGAGCAGCAGGCTCTCGCCCATGGGCACGACCCGGGAGATTGACTCTTGTTTTTTGTTTTCGGTGATAATCTTGCTTAGGCAAATGACATTGTACATAAACATTCTATCTATCTAATCGGGTGGCAGATACGACTGCCTTAAAATTAAAAAAAATGGAAAACAAAAACGCTGAATTCCACAAGCTAGATTCCTGTCGGTCTGTATCATTGCACTAGCACACCTCTGTAATGCTGCACTGAGGTCAAACATCACGGACAGAGTGAAGACAAGAGAAATGAGATCCTAGTATGTTTTTGTACTTGCATTGCTATCTTTTCCTATATTTTTTCCCCATTCCTCTGTTTTCGTAATCCTGCGAACCAAACATGTACTACTAAATAAATCAAAGAATTTCGCAAGATAAACATTAGTAATATCATTTGACTTATGCCCAATCCTTTTATTTTAATTGCATGTAAAAAGATACGTACTACTTTGCGTAAAGGGATACTATTTTGACTATTTGCGTCATATACGCTGAGTCCAAATAAAAGTAAGAAATCTCTCTTCACGTTGGTGACTGGCATGCATGTGAGACCGCGTGAAGGGTTTTCGCATCTCGCAAAAGAGCGATGCCTACCTCTTCGCCCTAGCTAGAATCTTTATTTAGATGAAAGGCGATTTCTTCACCTATTTTTCTTATTTTTTGGCCAAGCTGGCCGGCGACGTACATACCTTGCCGTCCAAGGTTTGGAATATGCTCAGCCCTGCTCGATCGATAAGATCACATGATGTGTTTTGGCATCTGATCTTCTCCAAATCAGCATCATCATAGCATTTCACAAAGCTAGTTTAGTCCACCGATCTAACGCGAACTAGCATTAGCTAGCTAGCTACTAGTAACCGTAATGATGCCCGTGATGAATCGAAGGTCCTACTACAAGCATTTCGTTTATTCTCGCTGAGAGATGATTGGGATTTGATTCAGGATTGGGAAGATATACTACTTGTTGTGGTGAGCAGTTGGGATACTGGGAGCGCGAGGAGGGCGTGATTGCCCAATGAATGGGGGTGTCCTATGTGTCCTTTTGGCACTGCTGACCGATGGATACGCAGCGAGAAAACGGCAAAGGACACAGGTCGTTTGCCCCATCATCATGAATCCACAGAACCCCTCCTCTGCCTGCTGTGGCCCGATGCTAGCCAGCCTAGCAAACAAAACACACTAATCTAGCATGCATGTGCCGTGGAAATGCTGACAACTCGGCTGTATAGCTAGCATGTGTGACAAAGGTAGCTAGGGCTAGTTCTTAAGTTAAATGGTCACAACCAAATCAAGAGCTAAATATTTAGTTCTAAGCTAGTATAGCTAGCATGTGCACGTCACCCCTGAGCCCCATGGAGCTTTGGATAGTCTCGTGCACTTTGTTGTGTGGAAAGGTCATGAGCTAGGGCCAAGGGTACGTTTTCTTAACAACCAAATTTAGTCAGGAGATTAATTTAGTAGTACTGTACGTGCATGTCATGCATGCATGGTTGTGAATACCATGATGGATTGACAGCCACAATCTGATCCATCTTGCACTAGTAGTACTAGTAGATTATTTGAGTGGGTTAATCAGAAAGAGGCTAGCTCTACGTGGTTGATTAAAACAGTAGATCCCGAAGCTAGCTCTACGTGGTTGATTAAAACAGTATATCATATGCATAAAGTTAGGGTGTCTGTCACTATAAATCTATACTATATATATCAAAGCCGACCGGCTTTGCCCTCACCTCGTGCGCCCACGTCAATCAACGGTAGAAATCGCACTTCTACAGTGCGCGCGCTGCTCCGCGCCGTAGATCTCAGATCCGACGGACCGTCTGTCCGTTTTGCAAAAAAGTCCCTGCATTCTCTGAAAATTGCGGTTAGGTCCTTCGTCATGCTCCTCCTCTCTCCTTTCCTCTTCCGCTCGGGCGGAGCTCCCCGCCAGCGCCGACGCGGGCCGCCGTCACTCCGCTGCCTCCCCGACGAATCGAAAGTCGCCACAGACTCCGCCATCGCCTCCTCTCGATCCTTGCCCAGTGTTGCTTGCCGGAGCGGCGCACGCGGCTCGGAATCGTCGCCGTTGTCCTCCACGTCCGCCGCCGCGGAATTCATCTCCGGCGCCGACTCCGGCGACCATATGGTCCAAGACGCCGCCCAATCGGCTCCCCTCGACGCCCGCTAGCAGATCCGCGCGGTCTCAGTCCCGCTCGCGTCCGCCGCTGTTCGAGCGCAACCTCGGCACCGCGTGCCCGTCTGCCGCCGGCGAGCGACATGTCACGATGACGTAACCACGGGCCCCACCTGTCGGATTTGTAATATTTTTCATAAACGATTTTCTGTAAAAAAAAAACTGCCATGTGGGCCCTGCCTGTCATAAATTTCACAATTACAACAAAAATCTGAAAATTATAAAATTCATAACTTTTAATCCATTATTCCGGAAAATGCAAATAGTACATCAAAAAAAATTCAAATTTAACAAATTTCTAAATTCTTCACCCAAAAAATACAACAAAAAAACATTGCGTACAAAATAATGCAAAATAATATATCAAAATTCCCCGAAATTAACAAATTAACACCATTTCGACACAATTTTTTTTGTACATTTTCAACTTCAAAATCTATAATTATATCAGAATAGATTTCGAAATCTGAACCATTTTTAACCACAAGCTTTCTTTGCATTTCAATAAATTTAATATTTTCCAGAAATTCATATTTTGTTTCGAACTTTGGAAATTCATAACTAATTCATTTTAAATCAGAAAAATATAATTAATATACCAATATTTGCAGGAAAGTGTAATCTGTCTATTTATATCAATTGCATGCATGTTTAACAAATTTTAACCATATCTATTTAAATACCCATACAATAAAAAGTGTTAAAAAACCAATAAATTTGAATCTACACATCGTAAAAATATGAATAACATATCCAAATGGTCAGGGAAAAATAAATACTAGCTAATTATAGTAAAAAAACATGTTTACATAAAACTATTAATAACATATCCAAACGGTTAAAAAAATAAATGCTAGCTATTTATGACAAACAAAAAACATGTTTTCATACTCCAATTTGGTAAATATTTCAATAAGATCCAAATGCACTTCCTCCAAGTATATATGATGGTAAATTTATTAGATGTTCAAAAAATGCATTCCCTCTAATTATTGAGACATAGTTGTTTCAACCTTATTTCCCATATAAATATAATTGAATCAAAGAGCAAAATTTAAAATAGAGCATGCTTTACAAAATTTTAAACACTTTATAGATATTGTTTTACGATATTTAAACAATTTCCAATAACTCCTAAATGCTGCAATATCAGTACCTTCAACCATATCCACCAACAAAATATGAAAAATATATCAAAATGACCACAAAAATAAATACTGCCTATTTACTACATATAATCAAACTCCAAATTTGAACACTTCCAAGTTCAAAATTTCCTCCAAATCTGACCATTTTAGAAATGTAAAAAAAATCGAATCTAGAAAACTTCCCAATTTGAACAATTTTCAAAATCTAAACCATTTTAAACCACAAGCTTTCTTTGCATTTCAATAATTTCCAAATCTCCACACTTCTAAAATGTGGACATTTTTCAAATTTCAAACTCACAACAAGAACACGGCGTACAAATTTGAATATTCTAAAATTTTAGATGCCTTCCAAATCTAACCCTTCTACTAACGTTAAAATAATTCAAATCTACATGACTTTCCAACTTGAACAATTTTCAAAATCTAAACAATTTCCGAATGTACGCTCTCTTTGCATTCCAACAATTCTCAAATCTACACAATTTTAAAATGTCGACACTTTCAAATTCGAATTTTACCACAACGGGTGCGGCGTGTCGCCGCACCAAATTCCACTAGTATATGTAATGCATCAAAAGAAAGGCTTTGGGTCCGGTGTCCTCTGACAATATGACCCTGCTGGCTGAACCTAGGTACGCCCCCTGCTAGCGCGCGTGCATCATTAATTAGTTGTACTTCCGTACTTGTAGTTACACTATTTCTGCATTATCTAAGATTTTCTTACATCTAAGTTCATTTTTTTAAAAGCGCAAAAATTAGTTTATTGAAAATTACAACTTGCGCTTTATTCGGAATCGAGATAGACGTAAGAAAATCTCACTCGACCTTAGACACAGACCCGGCCGCTGCAATACTGCTTACTGCCCGGCTTGATGTTTAGTTGTTATCATGGGGTAATCAATGTGGTGAAGCACCTAATAAACTAATTAGGCAACCAAAATTCAACACTCAACAACCATGACCGTACATGCATGCATGCAACCCTAGCGTGATCCAAACAAGACAAATCGACCACACAGCCACAAGATCCAGTCATCCAGAGCCTCAGGAAACATGGCATGTTTTCCTTGTAACATCCTAACCAATCTATGCAAGGGAAGTCGACGTAGCAAGCCAAAGAGGGACATATCGCAAGGTCAGCCATCACTCTCCATATACAAAGGACAAAGCAAAATCTGAAAGAAAAAGATATAGTAACCACACGGAGAAAAGATAGGCAAAGGCAAAATGCATGTGTAGCTGCTCTCCCCAGGCAGCAATCGTAGTACTGATACTAATTAGCAATATTAGGATCATCACTTGTTAATCATGGAAAACCAGTTAACGGCATATTGAGGTGGTTACTGAAGAGAGATATAACCGGTCGATGTCTGACGAAAGCAAGATCTCACCACCTGCATAATACTAGTACAATTTAAACTATTTCTCTCAAACGAGTGAAACACGTGGATAAGACACACTAACTAAACAAGGGAATGCAAAGAAGGGGAATCATTTTTTTGAAACGACAAAGAAGGGGAATCATTAGATGCCGGTGCATAGAAGTACGTATACACGGCAGAGCTTTCATGGTGGCCTTGCCTGTATGCCATGGAAACGGAATGAGCCTTGGCAGCTTCTCATGCATCTCACCTCACCTCTTCAATGGCCCACCATTAAAAGTTACCGAGTACTCAGATCGACTACTATAGTCCTATCACAGATCATCTTGAGCATCCTTAAAGCAGTGTGGAATATACTACTTTGGTGTGGGTGTTTGCTTTTCATTCAGTTTGATCATCAAAAGCACTCGATCGATCCATAACCTTTTGGTGATTCTCTCCGACTTGTGAAACGCGTCGATGCTTTATTTTCTTCATATTTCGCGGGAGGACAACTAAAACAGACGCAAGCAGCATGCTGTCGTGGCAGAACTTGTTCTGCACTTACATAATTAAGCGGCATTCACAACACAGAGCGCCTCTGTGAATTGTTTGGATCTTGCACAGTTCGACATTTTGATGTTTAGACCCCTTCCCTTGCTAAATTCACCGGAGGAGAGATTTAACAAGGAACACGCATATTTGCATCCATGGATTGAACATGTGAAATCACGATCTCTCGCACAGTAAGTTCTTTAATCGTACTCCCTCCGTTCGGATTTAATTGACACACATTTGGTTACGCATGGATGTATCTAGACACCATACAAGTATAGATACATCCATATTTGCACAAAACCAAGTCAATTAATTTGGAACGGAGGGAGTACTAGCTAGTATCTCGTCCACGATCTCAGGTTGTCACAATATCCCCCATCGATTCATGGCCTATTCTTTCAAGATAGATTCAGTGATGATACTATCCCCTCAATCCCAAGGTGTTGTTTTGAGGAGCTTTGCCAAACAATGTCATCATTATGGGTTAAAACATATGTTAATTGTACTATACTAGTCGTCAACCCGTGCATTCGCACGGGCTGGTATGCAGATTATTTTAAAATTTACTATATTCTTTTGGGGCTACAGTTGAGTATTTCTTGCATCATTAAGTATTATGAAAAAACACTGAACTATTAGTCTTAGGAAAATAACTTGATATTTAAATATCTCATATATGTTGACTATAGAAATTAGTTTTAACTCTTATCAAGACAAAAAAAATGGAAAAGTCAACATTTTTTTTTGCGAATTCGCATCTCATTGTTCATTAACGTATCAAAATATTTCAACAGAATAATACAATTAGATGGTATTTTAAAAAAAGATTTATAAACATTCTTGTATAACAACTGTATTATTTTATTGAATAAATTGCATGTCTAATCAAGCGTAGCTGACCACCTATATGTACATGTCCGTTGGAAATAGCAGGTAGTCTCACATTTTTTTTCATATCCTGCCTTCTCATTAGTTCAAATTAAATGTAGAGCATTGCTTATGAATTTTTATATTATGGAAAATGGTTCCAATCATGTTCTAACCGTCATGAAACAAAAACATACATGTGTTTCACTGATTTCGCAAGAAGACTGGCAAGGCCACAAACTGGCTATCGGGAGCATCCGCCCGGGCTATACCATGCATACTCTTTTAGAATTGCAGCAGGAACGAAGAACTCATCACCGATGGCATTTGGCAAGGAGCGGTTATACACTTATACTTTGCCCATGCCAAATTGTCGGGCTGGCGCTGCCACTGTTTAAGATAGCTGCATGGTCAAATTCATCGCCATGTCAAGATTTCTATCCAGCTTTTGAGTAAAATATTATGAACAATTCCTTGAAAAAACAGAACATATAATAGTACCATTCCAAAAATACCCTTATTTTTTCCGTTTAGCAGCGGCATAATTGTACAATGAGGGGAAACATTGTCGGTGGCCAACAGTGACCCTTCTAACACTCGGTTAATTTGATTTCAGGTGACAAACCTAGCCAATAACTGCAAATTTTACATAGTTAATCATCACATTGTAAGCCGGATCATACTGAGTACTAATCTATTGTGGTAGAGAACTAACAGATGGAAATAGATGGACCAGCAGCATACATATGGAGTCGTAAGTAGCCATTTGTAAAATTATTCTCTAAACAAAGATAATGTATATAGATGGAACAACCTTGGGGAGAATTATGCATCGCCATTTGGTTACAAATGCATCCTTAGTTCAATGAGGAGCCCTTATATACATGTATGCATGTAGCTACACAGTTGGACACATCCCCATCCCGACGCTATCTATATCGATCACCAATGCATTCTTGCTGGCAACTCCTCTAACCGACCAAATTAAACTGAGTCTACTTAATAGAACATATAGATGGCGAGGAAAACAAATCTCATCCGACTATATCCTCGTTTGTGCACACAATACGAACAACCATATTGATTTTTAAATAATATTGGTGGTATAGTTATATAATATGGAAGGAATGAAGGAAGAGCACCAACGCCAATAGTTTTGGATTTTGGTAACATTTACTTAACGATGACGCATGCATTCATGTAAATGGTGTACACAATCTAGCGCAAACAAAGTGAGGCGGAGCATAGTTAGTTGCGAAATGTCTTCAAGCGATATGTTAAAATTAGAGAGTCGATTTCAACCCGTCATTTGGTTACAAATGCATCCTTAGTTCAATGAGGAGCCCTTATATACATGTATGCATGTAGCTACACAGTTGGACACATCCCCATCCCGACGCTATCTATATCAATCACCAATGCATTCTTGCTGGCAACTCCTCTAACCGACCAAATTAAACTGAGTCTACTTAATAGAACATATAGATGGCGAGGAAAACAAATCTCATCCGACTATATCCTCGTTTGTGCACACAATACGAACAACCATATTGGTTTTTAAATAATATTGGTGGTATAGTTATATAATATGGAAGGAATGAAGGAAGAGCACCAACGCCAATAGTTTTGGATTTTGGTAACATTTACTTAACGATGACGCATGCATTCATGTAAATGGTGTACACAATCTAGCGCAAACAAAGTGAGGCGGAGCATAGTTAGTTGCGAAATGTCTTCAAGCGATATGTTAAAATTAGAGAGTCGATTTCAACCCTTATATATAATTAACACCCACAAAAGTAGATGGCTAGATTACCCTAAAAATTGTTCATATTCCGATCGGATTAAATAATGTTTGTTATATTTCTTTTGCAATGCATCGTTATTCTATTCACTGTCTAGCCTCGTCCAGATTTATAACTTTACTTATATTTTTGTTGATCATCAGTAATGCGACATTGTAAAATTAAATTGAAAATCAGTATTTGAGGAGATAATTTATATGTAAACATATATCGATTATTTTTTGCATGACAGATGTCTTTATATGAAATATTTGTCTCTTCTGCTTCAGAAACTTTGGAAAGAATTTGCATTCTTAAACTCCTTGTGTGAAAATATAAACACAGCTTTCTATCCAGCTTTCCGCATTTACACTTCATCGTCTACACAAAGCAACTTACTTATACTCATACTGTTCCGCTCAGTGCTTTCTATTTATCTTCCAATATTGCACACATGGGTGATTCATTGTGCATGCACCAAGCACCATGCATGCATGATATCCGTGATATCTTAACAGTTTTATCTTGAAATTAATTAAATAGTAGTATACACATATTTAATGTGGATGGGAGAAGGAAAATTAAAAGAACACAATACGCACTCATGTTAGCGATTGTAACAGATCGTGATTCGTGAGCAGGCATAATAACTGGAAAATAAAAACGAAGGATATACCTGTTGCATGCTTTGCAGGTAGACATGATATAAACATCCATCCAATGAGAGGACACCAAATAATCAACTGGATAGAGAATCCCCTTTGGGTAACTCCGTGTTACGGACCCACCTACTCCTGGTGTCAAGACGGCGTCCCACCTGTCATCCAGCTGCAGCGTGACAAGTCCACCAGGGAGCGAAGGCCGACCACACGATATACGGGACCTGAATGGAGGGCGAGATGGAGCTGCAGCTGTCAAGCTGCCACTGGCGTGGGATGCGTTCGTTAATTAGGCCGGCGTGCCCAGCTTTCCTTCCTCGCTTTGGAAGCCACGACTGAAACGAACTCTGATCCCGATCCCCTTTCTCTCTGCTCCTCAACCTCCTGCTTCTAAATCCTCCCTCCTGCTGTGAGAGAATTGATGTATCGTTACTGAATCTTGCTACTAGCGTGTGTTATGGTGTTGAACTAGTTCTGGGTTCTTATCATTTGGTATCAGAGCCAGAGATTTCGCTGCTTTTTGCACCCGATTTTGCTTTGTTGAGATCGAGATCCTCCCGATCCTCACCGATTTGGCGTGGATCTGTTTAGATCCACACAAAGAGTCGCTTGCGACCGCCTGCGGTGGGTTGATTTCACTCTGCACTTTCGTTTCGCTGCCACCGCGCACCAACTGTTCGACAGATTGTGCCGACCAAACTGGCAACGGAGAAAGCGCAAACCAGGTGGGATACCTCCGCGCGGATCGACACGATGGAAGCCAAGATCGACAGGCTCATGAGCCTGCTGGAAGGATCCGAGAAGCGGATGACAGAGGAGATGCAAGCAATTCGGCTCGTCGTCGACACCATCAAGCCCGACATCGCGTCGTTGCAAGGATCTGTCGCGGCTCTACAGCCGGAGATGCAAAACCTCAAGGACACCCTCGAGACTTGGAAACCGGAGATGGAGAACAAGGTGGGCGACCTCAGCACGGCGATGATGGATCTGCGCCGCCAGGTCGACCACATCGCGAAAGGGGTGGGAGCAGGCGCGCTGGGGCATCCTCCTGGCGCAGCCCCTCCACTGACGGGCACATCTCCGTCAGCGGCGCAGCTCGGCGTCCACTCCGGGCTAGGCCACGGCGACAAACGAATTCCCGGGGTCGTGGTGGTGAAGGATTCGACTCCTTCATTACCCACCCCGGTCGCAGGTCAGAACCAAGCACAGACCCTTGTTCCTTTCGATCCGGGAGCGAGCTCTTCTCATATTGTTCAAGGCAACCCACCTCCGCACTCGGAGTTTCCTAAGTTCGATGGAGAGAACCCACGTCTTTGGCGCAAGGCCTGTGAAAAGTATTTTCGCATTTATGCTGTTGGTGCAGAGTATTGGGTAGAACACGCAACTATGCATTTCGTGGGGAACGCTGCCTTGTGGTTCCAGAGCGCGGAGGACAAGCTGGGCACGATTTCGTGGCCTGAGCTCTGTGAGATCATTAGCAAACGTTTTGATCGGGGACAGTATCAGCTGCTCTACCGACAATCATTTAAGATTCGTCAGACTAGCACTGTTAGTGACTTCATTGAGCGCTTTGATACTTTGATGCATCACATGCTCGCTTACAAGCCGGACTTAGACCCTATGTTTTTCACTTCTCGTTTCATCGATGGTTTGCACAAAGAGATTAAAGCTATTGTACTTATTCAACGTCCGGAAGATTTGGAGACTGCTGTTTCCTTGGCCCTTTTGCAGGAGGAGATTGGGGAGGAATTTGGTGGTTCTGGAGTTAACAACAAGACGGCAGCCATCTCGCGCGTCAACTTTAAAGCGTATACACCCAGTGCTTATCAGTCGAGCAACAGAAGCAGAGCCACGGCTCAGTCGTCTGATGACCAGAACAACAATGAAGAAAAAGGTGTTTCGGGAGCTCAAAAATTCGCTGCCCTGAAAAGTTACCGACGAGCAATGGGGTTGTGCTTCAAATGTGGGGAGAAGTTTGGACCTACACATAAATGTGCTGCCACTGTCCAACTGCATGTTGTAGAAGAACTGTTGGAAATGCTTGAAGTTCCAGATAACCCAGAATTGTCTACCACTGCTGAAGAAGGTGAAGAAACAGATCAGGAGTGTCATGCCTTATCGCAAGAAGCTATGGCAGGAACTGAAAACAATAAATGTTTCAGACTTCTGGGAAAGATCCAAGGTCAGCAAGTTCTAATGCTGATTGATTCTGGTTCCTCGGGGAATTTCATTAGCTCTCTGCTGGCACAGAAACTCAAAGGAGTGCAACAGCTGGAACAACCGATCCGAGTTAAAGTGGCTAATGGTGACATTTTGTTAGGTGACACTTACATTCCAAACTGTGAGTGGAACTGCCAGAGTGCTTCTTTCAGTACCGACATGAAAATTATTCCCCTGCAGTGCTATGATGTAATTCTAGGAATTGAATGGCTGCAGACACACAGTCCTATGACAGTGGATTGGGCTAGCAAGTGGTTAATGGTTAAACAGGACCAACAACAACACAAGTTGGTGGGTGTGATGTCGGATACTTCTAGTTACAGGACTATTTCCCTTGCTGAGTTACAAGTTGCAGAACAAGCTGGCGAAGCACTGCTCATTTTGCAAATATTTGCAGCCGAGCAGCAACAGTCGCAAGAAACACCAAGTATCAGTGCTAAACTGGTACAAGACTATGAACAACTGTTTGAAGAACCAAAAGGACTGCCTCCAAAAAGGTTATATGATCATAAAATACCTTTACTGCCAGGAGCTACTCCAGCTAAAGTGCGGCCGTATATGTACAACCCGATGCAGAAACAAGAGATCGACAAGCAAGTCCAAGAACTACTTCAGCAAGGTGTGCTGCGATTGAGTGCAAGTCCTTTTGCCGCCCCTGCCTTGCTAGTGAAGAAGAAAGACCTCACTTGGAGATCGGCAATTTTACTAGCAGTTGAAAAGTGGAGACCTTATTTACAACATGCCGAGTTTTGCATCAAAACTGGACAGCGGAGCTTAGTGAACTTGACAGAACAAAAGTTGACAACCCCTTGGCAGCACAAGGCACTGACAAAATTGCTTGGCTTTCAGTTTAAGATATCCTACAAGAAGGGCAGAGAAAATAAGGTCCCTGATGCCTTGTCTAGGCACCCTTCTTTGCCGGCTGAGGCCATGATGGCAATTAACCAATGCAAACCTGTATGGATAGAAGAAGTGGCACAAGGATATCAAAATGATACACAAGCAATGAAGCTGCTAGAAAAGCTGGCTGTCAACTCTGAACTTAACAACTACACTTTCAGAGATGGTAATATCAAGTGGGCACAGTTGCTTCATATGGCTGAGTTCTGGTATAATCCGAGCTATCACTCCACTTTAATGAAAAGCCCCTTCGAGGTACTTTATGGGCATTCTCCACGGTATTTTGGCGTTGACAAGGAATCATGTGCTATACCACAATTGGAGGAATGGTTGCAGGAAAGGGAGATTATGACTAAACTGATTAAACTCCATCTGGAACGAGCTCAGCAACGCATGAAGTCGCAAGAGGACAAGAACCGCTCTGAAAGGGAATTTGCTGTTGGTGATCATGTGTTCATGAAGCTCCAGCCTTACCTCCAATCGTCTGTAGCTCAGCGTGCGAACCACAAACTGGCATTTAAGTTCTACGGGCATTTGAGGTGGAACAAAGAGTGGGCAAAGTTACTTATAAACTGAAACTGCCTCCTGCTCGCATGATCCACCCCGTGATCCATGTCTCTCAGCTCAAGAAATTTGTGCCACGTGATCGAGTGATCACCAGCTCGCTGCCAGATGATCCTCCTCTCACCCAAGTGCCGGAGAAGATCCTTGCTCGACGTTGGCGTTCTTTGGGTGCATCCTCTATCCGGGAAGTTCTTGTTCGCTGGTCAGGTATGCCTGATGTTCTTGCTACCTGGGAGAATTTGCAGGACCTGAAGACAAGGTTTCCGGAGGCACCTGCTTGGGGTCAAGCAGGTTCTGAAGAAGTGGGGAAATGTTACGGACCCACCTACTCCTGGTGTCAAGACGGCGTCCCACCTGTCATCCAGCTGCAGCGTGACAAGTCCACCAGGGAGCGAAGGCCGACCACACGATATACGGGACCTGAATGGAGGGCGAGATGGAGCTGCAGCTGTCAAGCTGCCACTGGCGTGGGATGCGTTCGTTAATTAGGCCGGCGTGCCCAGCTTTCCTTCCTCGCTTTGGAAGCCACGACTGAAACGAACTCTGATCCCGATCCCCTTTCTCTCTGCTCCTCAACCTCCTGCTTCTAAATCCTCCCTCCTGCTGTGAGAGAATTGATGTATCGTTACTGAATCTTGCTACTAGCGTGTGTTATGGTGTTGAACTAGTTCTGGGTTCTTATCACTCCGTGCAGCCATGCATCAGACCTGCAGATTAATGACCAGAGCTTGCATGCAAACCTGGTCCATACATGACAATGAGTGGCAGCGGATAATCGATCGAGTGTTCACTGTTCAGCGCCGCCGTCCGGCAAACCATCCCGGAGTTTTGACAGAGCTCCTAGTAGTAGAATAACATGGCAATAATCAACAAATAGCAGCGGCAAGAGATCCATGCGATGTCACCTGATCCGATCGCACTTTCTTCGAGGAGCGACGGGAATCTATGGTTCACCCCAGGTGTCAATTGAGACGGGGAAGATTCGTGTAGATTAGGAATATGTTTAGACCACGGTATCGTGTACTTGTGGGACTCTTAACACGCGCGACTAAATCTTTGTAATCCTCCTATTAGATCCTAACCACATAAGTTAGATCGTACGGTTATTAATAGTGTTTTCTCCAGGATTAACGTGGTGCCTCCATTGGTGCCTCCAATTAGTAAATACTAGCAAACAATGCCCGTGCAACGCACGGGACAGAAAAACTGCCTCAACTGATCGAGAAACAGATCAGATCTCTGACCTAATTTACTGTATTTGAATTTAGCTGTATGTAAAACCGATTATACATACAGTGTAACCTTGAATTGGGCGGAGCTAAACTACTTCATGTATAAGCGGCCGATATATCAAATAAACTTTGGAAAAAAAAATCAGCATAAAAACTCATATATGCATGTAGTATATCATGTGCTAAACTTGAAAAATAACCGAGCTCCTATCCGCCGAGCGCGGCTCGCGTGCATGTGTACCCATGGATTTTCCTCAATGCCCGTAAGCTGCATGCTTTCACCGTGATGCACCACGCCGTGGCTGCCGGGCTGCCGGCCAGCGCTGCCGCAAACTTGCAACGCCACAGAGCGATCTAGCTATGTTTAGGAAAGGAAATAGACGTACATAGCTAGTACGTAGATTGGAATACCAGCCTGGCGTAGCCTGCACCGATCGACGGTGACCTCACCGCCGGCGTTACGGCGGTCAATACAAGACCAGCCGCAGCTAGCTGCCACCGAATTTCTCGTACGGCTACATGCGAGGCAACAGCAGAGCTAGCTTGCCGACCATCGCCTCGGAATCTACCTGATTTAATTATAGAGAGCTGGGTTACCTGATCTTTCACGAAGTTTCCCGTACGATGCCCATGGATTTGTCCGTGCCTTTGGATGTTGACTCCTAAAGGAATACGAATCGTTATTTTCCAGTCGAGCTAATCTGAATGGCAATCTTTGTAATTATTAGGCAAACGAAAAGGTATGATGGCATTAGCAGTATTATGTGATTTGGTGGGAGGGTAAAACGGGAAAAATCGGACAATGTTGAGTTGTCAAACATTGGGACGATCTGGACCGTTTGATCGGATATTGAACGGTCCAGATTTAAAGTATCCCAACAAGACAAGTTTGCTCTTTT
Organism: Poa pratensis; assembly: GCA_947311845.1. Lineage (NCBI taxonomy): Eukaryota > Viridiplantae > Streptophyta > Magnoliopsida > Poales > Poaceae > Poa > Poa pratensis. Next base: position 159,079,680 of record CAMZMU010000063.1, read on the forward strand.
AATAGTAGTATAGATAAGATACTCCACATCCATACGTAAAGTCCTAAACTACTCGTAGCACTAGGTAAAGACGCGCGCATAGAACGAAGTGAGACCATCGATAGATAAACCCGAGACTGCAGAGCTGAGACGGAGGCGAAAAAAGACGCATGATTCAGGCAAGCGATCCGCCAGCACGCATGATGCAACCAAATCCACCGATTCACCAAGGATCAGACACACGAGTGCTATTACCAGGGTACCAGCCTGCTGCTGCCATGCATGACCTGATGACCATAACCATAATAGCCATGAACAAATGAAAATGAATGGAAGCAGAAGCAGAGGGCCAAGACAGAAGAAATAAAAGAGAGACAGAGAGTGTATAAGCTAGCCTTGTCTTCTCCGGATGGAGGGACGAATTGAAGGAGCACGAGGGAGAGGAGCTGCACCTGCATGCATGCCAACTGCTGCTCCACTAACTACAGTCACTCCACTGCTAAATTACTTCATGTCATGGCTCCCTAGAGATTCTTAGCCGGAAGAGACAAACGTCTCTCCGGGCCGAGTGACCGAAAGCAGGGTATGGAACTATGGACATGGGGGTGCGGACGAGGAAAGGTAAAGGATACAGAAAACGGCGCAGATCAGCAGTGTCGAGGTTGATGCAGCTTTAATCCTTCGAGGGGCTTGTGCCCGCCTTAGCTTCTTGGATAGGCGTCCATGGTGATTTGCGTGCTGCTGGTTTCTGTCTCTATGAACAGACCCAAAATATCACTACCAGCCGCGGTGTATGTGTGTGTGATACAAGTGGGCGGTGTTAGTATACATGTACGACATGATTTAGAGATAGATTAGAGTTATGGAGATCACTTTGTACTTTCAGTCTATCTATTGGCTTCTTAGCTTAAGTCTTGTAAATTCACCAGTCACATAAATATAACAACTAACAACAACATGTTAGGCTTCTATATTTTCAACATGGTATCAGATTGGTCTTCTCTTCTGAAGCTCCACCTTTTTCCTCTGCAACGACGGGTGCTTTGCCGTTTTCTTGGACAGCTGCGGATTCAGCCTTTTGTCTCTTGCGAGGATTTGCAGCTGCGGGCTTTGGTTTTACTATGAACTTGGGCATCTTATTAGATGCCACTGTGATCTTGTTTCCTTCTTTAGTAGAACTCTCAAGTCCATTAGTTTTGGACAAGACATCTGTTGGATTTAACACCGATTCAGAAGATGGGCCTGATGCACCAAAATCATCATCATCATCATCTGCGATCCGTTTCACATAACCATTCGAGTTTGGGAAAGGAGTTGATTTGATGAGCTCTTCGTCTGCTTCATCTAGTTCTGCTACTGTTTTTCCCTCTTTCTTCAGGTGAACTTCGAGCATCTGGTCAACAGATACCCCTTGACGTCTCGACTTCATGGACCGCAGCTCTTCCAAATCAGCAAGCCTGTCCATGTCCCGCTTCGAGTCGTTCGCTCTATTCTCCATTGCTCTCATCGCATCGCCCATCTCTTCCGCTTCCCGTCTCCTCTTCTCCTTGTCCACGGCCTCCTCCTCTCCACGCCAAGGTTCGAAGTTCCTGCTGGCCCCAGATTCCACCGTGTAGTCCGAGTTCTTGGGGTCTGTCTTGAAGGTGATCTCGGCCGAGCACCTGTTGCACTTTATGTAAAACCTGAATATCTGTATGCCGAGGTATTTCTCGCCGACGGAGTCCTCCTTGCGCGAGTTGAACTTGGTGCCCTTGGAGATGTAGGTCCCGCAGGTGCCGCACCGGATGCTCATGGGGAGCATCATGCGGACTGTGATCTGCCGGTTCTTGGGCTGCTTTGGCCTCGGGATCTTGGATGGGTCGAAGTCCGGCGGGTAGTACTTGTTCTGCGGCTTCCATTCACCCATCGCGCCGCCGCCGGAGATGAGGAGGAAGAGGGATTTCGCGGGAGGCGCTGACGGTTCGCAGATCGAGGCGGTAGGGATTTTGGATCGCTCTCGTGTTCCGGCTGTTTCAGGGTGATGATTATTAACAAACGATTAGCAACTGGGCTCGGAGTCGGTGCCTTGGTCGGTATCGGAGGTGTCCTGCGAAAAACAACTCCTTGGATTTAAGCACCGAGTGGTCGAGGAAGGTGCCGACACTGCTCGGCGATGCCTCTGTGAAGTGGAATGATGCCTGCAATTGCTATCGTCACCAGCACCGAAAGGAGCAGAATTTCATCAGGAGTGTCATGCACCTTAAAGTCCTACCTATAGGGTGTTGGAGCAGCAAATCGTCTGCGCATGCATCTTCTGCCGCCGTGGCAGCACCTCGATGTTGCCTCAGTCAATGACTCGCCGAACCGCACAACAGTACCCACGGATCTAAGACTAGTCACAATGGGGAGTATCATATAGTAATATCATACATATGATACTAGTATATGTTACAATCTTCACAATGGGTAGTAACATATTTGTGGTATCATATAATATTGTATTTATTAGATTGTAGACTCATCTTGCATTGGAATCTGTTATGTTACGGTATCTACCTATGATACCACTATCATCTCTCTCATCATTAATTACAGTGACACGTCAGATTTTTACCAACATGGCATGCATGATATCACTTATGATACTCCCATTGTGACTAGTCTAACTCCCACCGGAAGTGCAACTGAGCATTTAACTAAAATACTTGCTATATAAGGTATCTTTTCCATTTAACTAAAGCATTCTCAGACTGAATGCCATCACTCTCCATTACAATGTCGGATGCGTAATGTAAGGGAAACTAAAGCATTCCAGGACCGAATGCCATCACTCTCCATTACAATTGAACATTTAAGAGGGCCAAGGATAGGCGGAAATGAGATCCATGCATGTGTTCTATTGTCCATGTCTTGCACGAAGGAAGAAAGAGGAATAGAACGAAACAGTAATACCTTAACACATTCATACTTTCCTCGCTTGTGAGTTGTTGATTGTGAGTTCTGACTCCGCCGTAGTGTGGTAAACTCGTGTACTCTCTCCGTTCCATATTACTTGACTTTCAAATGGATATATCTAGCACTAAAATAAGTCTAGATACATCCATTTTAGTGTCAAGTAATATGGAACGGAGGGAGTAATATGAAAGACAACATTTCCAGTCCTATATGTAAGCGGGTGTAACTGAACCTGGGAGACGTTTCTTCCACACGTTGTATCTGGTAACGAGACCAGAGCTTGGGAGATTATCCAAAATCATATTTTTCCGACATGAACGCAAACCATGTATATTTCTCATTTTAAGTACTCTAAATTGAGTTTGGCAGGATGCTTTCACGCAGTAAAACCGTGAATCATCGTGTCGTGGATACATCTAGGGATTTGTCGCGAAATAGTTATAGATCAATTGTACCATTTGAGTTTATTTTTTAATTAAAAATTATGCCTTTTGAATTTGTGGTTGTTTGGATCCCACATGAGTTAATTCAAGTGAGAGCAAAATACCGGTTGCTTCAGAACAATAAAGATGTGTTTAGAAATAAAGCATTGTGCACTTTAGTCATCCTTGATGAATCATTTTGACAATACTTTAACATAAGAGCATGTCTTGAACACTCCATGCATAGATGTTTTCGATCTTGATAGTTTATTTCAACCGCCCACACTCTATATTTTTATTCATTCAAGACGTCACATCATCTACTGTATTCAGACATAGGATGGGCTGTTATCAGGAATTTTTCACATCGGGAGCTACGATTACAGATGGAGTGACGTAAGAAACTCCGCCTTCTCTAGCTCCGGGATATCTGGCAGTATCAACGTCATACCCTCAGTGGAAGCACCATGTTGTTTGTTCATCTAAACACATCGTCAGCAGCCAACACACATTTAAGAACTCGTCATAAGGGCCCGCACAAACAAAATTTGGACCAAGGGCGAATATTTATATTAAAATTTTATACTTATTTCATCATGATATAGTATTAATGAGTATATTTTATATTTGGCAGTTTTAACCACATACAAACTGTTAAATACTACCTTTATCATTCATTTCATATAGTCATAATGCATATAGTTGAAATACACATTAGCATGATTCTAGATTTTAATTATATTTTGTAGCATAGTTTTGTTCTTAAATTAATTTCTGGTGAATGTATATATTATACATAGTGTATACAAAGTTATGGTAGAGATATAAAGCACATGGTCTAACAAATATCTTAATATATGGTTTTAGTGTATAATTAGGTAAGTATTTTTATAGAAACTTCTAGAGTTTAAACTTAATGTTGTCATGATTCCTTACTCCTATTTCATTATTCAAATACGTCTTGCGAGTTATAGTGTGTACATTAATATGTTGACAATGTGCACGTACATGATGTGTAATTTGTATTATTATCCCCAATAGACTACTAAATAAATAAATTAAATAGATAGCATACTTTTGCATAAATATGTTATAAATGTTTTATATACGTACTCATGCTCTATACGTTCAATATATGCTCTATACAAGTGCTTGTGCAGATTTATGATTAACTATTCATGCACATAATTGACACCCTCCGGCGGCGGCGAGGAGGAGGAGGGGAGAGGGTGGGGAGGGGCTAGGAGGCGGCGCCGCCAAGAGCTCCCGGTCGTTCGCGGGAGCCGCTAGGGATTACACGCGTATCCTCGTTCACATCTTAGACCCTATAGTAGTAGGATTACTAGTTTCGCAGTGGGTGCAAAATCCAGAGCTTAGGGAAAAAATGACCTCTGTTCTTATGTACAAAAAAAAGACCTTTGTTCTTCAATATTCCTAACTAACTTATGGAAGTAATGTCGACGTATATAGACAAAAAATAGAGAGAAACATCAGAAGGTCAACAATAACTATCAATAAGTATGTTACCACTCAATGTTACTCCCCAATATGAGTAGTCTCAGATAGATACCCAGCCTCAGTTTTCACCGCCAGATCTTGTTAAGGACTTAACCGCTTTGATTTTTTTGTGTCTAGTTAATCACTCCACCGACATGCTTATTGCTTTTGAAATTTTCAAAAAATTGAACAGGACATCGTACGCGTCGGCGACCGAATATACGGAGATGCTTACGTGTATCAACAAAAGTAAATTAACATGAAATGAGACGGCAGGATGTTGTAAAAGAAGACTATTTTTTTCCTCTGCTATTGGTGTACGTACATATGTACTCTCAATACTACGGGTTCGTTGGTCTGTGACTCATTGTCCCATCGCCATGCTGGAGAGACAAACACTACACATGGATGCATCATAAGTGGCGCCAAAAATGAATTCGAATGGGACCAAGCATGATTTTGCAGTCACGGCCAACACCCGGGCCTGGACGCTGCACGCGACGTCGCACCCGTGAACTGTGAATAGTTGACAGTTTGCCGCATAATGGGTGCAAGTGGCCAATCGCCATGATTCGATTTGGACTAACTACGACATATAGACAAGTGAAAGTACACGATTTAACACACAAATATTAATTTTAGATAGCCAAAAAAGTACTGCTTATTTTTCGGACTATTTGTGAATGTTGATATTTTCTTATATATTTTGTCAAAGTTTAGGAAATTTAACTTTGACTAAACGCAGAACGCATAATAATAAAAAAAAGGGTGCATCTCTGCTCTGTTCTTAGTCTGCGGCGTAGTCACTAATTTGTGCATGCATATCTTGTGAGAAAATGTTCAGACAATTAATTTAGAAATTTCACCACAACACACATGCATAATAATTGCTCCCAACTTTTTTTTTTTTGTAGTACTGAGTCGTAAATAAGTTGATGCATTTATTTAAGATGTAAATAGGTGAACACACACTCTTAATAATTGATGACTTCATGATGTGCTAAATCGAGCGAGAAATATTCAAAAGTTTTTACCTTGAAAATTATGTATGATTTTAAAAAGAAAATACAGATTTGTCGTTGGTATGTTTTAAATTTTCCATATATTCAAATATTTTATATTTTTATTATACTAAGTGATTATGAATCATATATATAGTGTTAACGTGTTCTTTTTCAGTCTTTGCATCATTTTTTGATTTGGCCCTGCCTATTAATTTTTTTCCTTCGCCACTAGAGATGGGTATGACTGGCAGGAGCGCATGTGACCTGGAAGAATAGAGGATATATCTAGTGCTACCACCTCTTAAGGTGCTCCCCATGCTAGTACTAGCAAAACAACTTTAAGTGTTTCAAAAAAATTGTCGAAACAATGTGAGTGTTCACAAGATATGTGTCTACACCCTCCAAAACTTTAGATCCTTCGAGAAACGAATTGAGAAAAAAAAGACGTTGGTGTGGGTGCTTCCTTTTATTACTTTGGTGTGGGTGCTTCCTTTTGTTCAGTTCGGCCATCAAAAGCATTAGATAGGTCCATCTCTTTTGGTTATTCTCTGGGACTTGTGAAAACGCGCCCACGCTTTCATCTCTTTTTTTCATGGTCGCGCGCAAGAGAATTAAGCATATGCTCTTGCCACCTAAACTTTGAACTTTTTCTTTTCCAAACCAGTTTCTCGAGTTTGAAACTTATTTGAGAATATAAGCAGATCAGTTGTGCGAGTTAACTCACAATATTTAGCTAGAAGAATCAATTAACAAGGAACACACATGCATATGATATTATGAATCCATGGAGCTGAGGACGTGAAATCGCAATCACTCGTCCTTGATAGCAGTAGGTTGTGGCTACATCGCTGATCGATGCATCTCATCTTTCTAGACGGATCCTGCAATGATACTATCCCCTCAATCCCAACCTGGTGCTTTGCTACACAGTGCAATTATCATGGGCCAAAACATACTGTAGTTTACTAATCGTACGTGGCTAATTAACCAGTAGCTAAGCTTGGGCCACTAGGTAAAGACATCCCCTCAAAGAAGAGAAGGCCGATGTAAAGACATGCACCCATAGAACGAAGTGATACTATTATTTTTGAAACGAGACAAAAAACTTGTTATTTTCATTAATTAAGAAGAACAGATGATACTATACTACTACTCCGTACTATAGATCAACCAGAGATCGTAGTACGTGCTGTCAGTGTCGTCGCTGAATCGGGGAAGGTGGGAGAAAAGGAAAGAAAAAGCGGATGATTCGGACTCGCTCGCGATCCGCCGGCACGCATGATCGATGTGGCGCGCAACCATATCCACTGATTCACCAAGGATCACACACACGAGGTACCAGTACCCGCCTGCCATCACCATGAACAAATGAATGGAATGGGAGCGGGAGGCAGCCAGCCCGAGAAAGAAGAAAGTGTTAAAAGAGAAAGGCGTCTGTGTGCAAGCCTTGTGTTCTCCCGATGAAGACAGGAACTGTGAAGGAGCACGAAGGAGAGGTGCTGTACCACTACTGGATTACAGTAACTCCATTGGTGAATTTACTGTTGTGGGTGGCTCCCTAGAGATTCTCCGCGGAAGAGACAAACGCGTCTCTTCCAGCCGAGCATATATAGACGCTCTATAGTGGTGTTCATATGTCGTCGGAGGAAGCGCAGACATGAAAAAAGAAAAGGATTCAAGGCGCATTTGCATGGGAGAGAAGAGTGTACTGTGTACTTAATCAGTATCGAGGTTGATGCAGCCTTAATCCTTCGAGGGGTTCGTGCCTAGCTTCTTGGATGGGCCTCCAATCCATGGTGTCACACTATCTTGCCAACCATTATTATCGGGTTTCCGTCTCTCTGAACACACAGCACACCTGAATATGACTACAAGCTGCAGTGTCTGTGTGTGTGCGTACAAGTGGACGGAGCAAACGTCAAACCAGATCCAGCAGCAACAGATCATGGAGGACTGATCCACGAGACGAAACGGATGGTTTAGGTTTGTCTACTGTCTCCTGATTCAGTCAGATATTGACCGAACAGACAAGGTGCCCATTGTCACACTGCATGCCTATATGTTCAGGCCTTCAGGAACCAGCACTCTATGTTTCACCATTGGATTCAGTGATTCTTCCAGAGCGCAAGTGACCAGATGGATCGACCAAAACGCATACGCGAGACAGAGCAAGGCCGCATCAGCAGCAGTACAGTAAACAAGATAAGCCAAGTAGTTGTTTCCTAGGAACAAACGACACCTGACAAGAGGAAATTGCTCGCATGCGAGCCCGCGTGTATGTTCCCAAATTTCAAAATCGATTTATCCGATACGTACTCATCATAGGTCACTTCTCAAAAGCAGATGCGAGCTAGCTGAGCCTCTAGCTAGCGTCCTACTGTAGTAGCACACTTTCACCAAGGCTGGTCTGGGATGGAGCACAATAAACAAAGAAAAACAAAACGCTTGTTTTGGGATGAAAAGGAATGAAAAACAAAAACACTGAATCCCAAACGGTGAATCCCTGTCGGTCCATCTCTTCATCAGCCACCATAGCCTTAGGAAGCTACTTAGCTAGAATTGGCTGGCACACCTACTCTTTGCGAGCTGGACCGGGGTCAAACCTCACTGGACGGGACAGACACAAGACAAAGAAAATGCAGATCAACCGTACTAACTCTGATCACTAACCGAAAAGTTGCAAGAAAATGATAACTGATGTTCCGCGGCGCTAAAATGGAGGTCATCTTCTTGCTCCGGTGGTGCAGCACATACACGTCGCACGCAGAGCAAGGCAGCAGAGCATCGCAGGCTTCACCTCCAGTGATCTATCTCTCAAAAGTTGCTTTCCCTATTCAGAGGTGCAGTTGCTGGGGACTTTCCTCACTCCCGCAAAGACATCCAGTAGCTTCATATACTACTGCATGCAATAGATGCTTGATCAAAGTAGGTACTACATTTTTTGATAGGTGGATTCCAGCTTCCGTTAATTGTTAGAGCCCGGTTGTTAATGCGCCGTGAAGTAGCCGCATGCATGGTTTCCGGATCGAATGAGGATAGCGGTTGTTTTCGCATGATTCATGTTTTATGTGGTGGTTTTACATTTCCTTTCTGGTTTCTTGTCTTAAACTCTTAATGGGTTTTCTCAGTTCAATGATCTCTTTGATTCGTTGGATTGTAATCTAGTACTACTACTGCATGATTAGGAAACTACAAAAATTGCTTCAAAGAGCGTTACATGTTAGACATCACGGGAAAAACAAACAAATTGTAACAAAAGGTTTGAGCGGGGTGTAAATTTTCATCCAAATCATAGTGCAATGCTATCCTTAAGAAAACTTTTATAGATTGCATATTTGAAATCAAACTATATATAGAAAAAAATCCTAAGGATAAAAACTTTCAAACTTCCGGTAGAATTCTTTCGAATCAAAGGAGCCATACTTCTTTTGTTTTGGTTTTCTCTCGTTTTGACTACAGTGTGTAAAATAACATTGGGTGTTGCGTACACTGTCGGCTAAGCCATGCACGACCTCCTGAATTGCAGAATTCTGAAAACACGGGAATGGTAAAAATAAAGGATTACAATGTCATGTTCATTTTAATCCTACATGATTTTGATGAGTTTGATTATATTACCAAAAAAAAGGAAGGATTCTTTCCGAAGGTTCGCGTGGATGTTGAATAAGAAATCTTAAGTTTTCACATCTCAAAGAATCACCGTGAGTTACTAAACCTCTCTTGACGGTGTTAGTCAATGCTATGGTATAGTCTAAACCTTAAGCGAGAGAATATGCTCAGAACGATCGAGCCTGAGATGGCAAGATCACAACCACGACGTAGGGTGCAATGCAGCTCTTGGACCTTTGGAAAGACAGATGATGAAACATGTGATCGATCGAATCTAGCGGGGCAACGGAGACGATCCTGCGTCATCTGCACTTCTGCAGATGCATGGAACAGTGCTAACAAAAACAAAACGAACATAAGCATTTGACGCAAGACGCTGAAATGCATGCATCAACACGGCAGTGCTTTCATCCTGCCCTTGCCTGTATGCCATGGAGACGGAATGGGCCTTGGCACTTGGCAGTTTCTCCCCTATATATCCCATCGAGATATATAGAGACACAGCTTAGAATTAGCTCCACTTATATGTACAGCAATTTCCTTAGCAAAATCAGCACATGTATCGTTGTATCTATTCATTTCTTCAATCGGTCATGATATCATGCCCCGATGATTTGCGAGGTGAATGTAAACACGAGGCGTTCCGTGGATCATCGGTCTATCTACATCATGGCCGTACAATCGAACACGTGGGGTCTAGATTGAAGAATGATTCGGCAATCGGAACATTGATTCAAATTAAAATTGAAGAAATGAATAGATACAACGATACATGTGCTGATTTTGCTAAGGAAATTGCTGTACATATAAGTGGACATGGATTCAAATTAAGTACATAAGGAACATTGGATATATTATGGCGCCAAAGCTAGCAAAAGATGATGCTCGTGGACTGTCGTCCCAATTTGCCAACGCCCCAGTCATAAATCAGTAACATAACTAAGCTCCCAAGAAATGGTGAGCTGTGGTGGCTCGCAGGTTTTGAGCCGTTCGATCAGCCGTGGACGGTGCAGATGTCGTTTTGGTTAGCTCGTTTTCATCCCTTTCGTCTACCCGTCGCTGCGTGTGGGCCGAGCTTGTTTGGGCCCATACGTCAATGCGGGGTGTGTGGGCGTGTGCACGGTGACCTTTGGCCGCGTGCCTGTCCAGGTCGGTTCGCGCGGTCGGTGGAGACGCGTGGGGGACAGGATTTTCTCTCTTCTTCCTTCTCCGCACTTCGAGATTGGTCTCGCTCCGGGTCTCGTTTCTGGTCATTTCGTTCGCCGCGCCATCGCCTCTTGTTCTCTATGCTCCGCCGTCCTATGTTCTTGTTTTCCGGCGCGTTCTTCCTCTTTTTCTCCTCTGATCCCGCGTCTTCGTGATTTTCAGGTCTGCATCTTAGCGCTGGTGGACTTGGAGGGCGTTTGGCGTTTTGGATCTGTGCTGGTGGCGGCGGGCGCGCCGCCCGAGCTTCTTGTGCGAATGTTGCTTTTGGTTCTGTCTCAAACCCTTCGTTCGTCGCCGCCGCCACCTCGTCCTCCCTCTTTAGCCCCATCTTCCCTAGCGCCGCCACAAAGAGGCTGCCATGGTCGGCGCGCAAGAGCTCTGTTGGCGACGACAGAGAGGCTGGTTGGGTGGGGCGTCCAGAACCTGCAAGCTCCTCACCCACAGGCGCCGCCGTTGTGGCCCTCTCTGACCGGGACGAGGAGATCTCCGCGCTCCGGGATAGCCTCGCCGCCCTCGAGGCCAAGCTCCACGCCCAGAGGCCGCTCCTTGCCGAGCAGATCGGGTACGCCTCCAGACTTTACGACGAGGTGCACCTCCATGGCGCTGCAGAAGGTCGGGGCATGGGGAACAGAGGGAAGGGCCGCCCTTCGATCTCGCCTGCACGCATAGCCGACGGCGGCTGCTGCTCGGAGGGGTGGACGCTTGCTACTCCCTCGAACAGGACCAGCTCAGTGGAAGGAAGTAGCCCGGGCGCGTCCGTCCGTCGAGCAGCATGGCCGCCGTGCCACCACCGTCTTCTTCTCCGGCACCGCCGGCGACTCGGCGGAGATCCCTCTGGTCGCGATGCTGCTGCTGCATGTAGGACTTTCCCTGCACCTGCTGCTGTCTAGATGAAACACCATCAGCTAGCTAGGTAATCTCTTCAGCTCGCTTCCAGGCTAAAATTTACAGTTACTTCTATTTTATTGTACCTGGAGTCTACTTTTCTAAAACACGTCTACTTGCTGTCAGAAATTCATAGATCCATCAGAAGCATTAGAGGTTGGAGAGGAAGGTAGGGGATGATGGGAGCAAGAGATAAGACTAGATTTAGATTGTTTCGGTTGTGGATTTTGGCAAATTGACCTCAGCTTTGGATAAGACTAGATTTATAATTGCCTAATAATCATTGCCATATTTCTAGCTGTTGATCCATGTTTGGTTCGTCTTGACCAATTCATCTGCTCCTTTGGGTAAGAAGTTCAGAAATCCTCTCTATGTACTGAATGTTACTTCCAAAGAATCATGTGTCGTCAAGTTGCATTCTTCATTGAAGTGCAAGTTACTTTTTGTGTAGATTGGGTACTCATACAAGTAATTCAAACGCTTGAGAAGACGATTTCCGTATTCTCACTACATGGTCGAATAGCTTAATGTGTATAAGTACAACTACTAGAACCTTTTCTTCGGATCTTGAACACAATTCTAAGTGTTCAAAAGCATTTTCCCCTCTTTAGTATGCAGTATAATATTTCTTGCTGACATATATCATTGGTTGGTAAACTTATGAAATTAAGTAGTTGCCTTTCACTACAACATGCTCGCATAATTATTAGCAGCAATAGAATTTTCTTTGGAAGTTTAAAAGGAAGTAAGTTGGTGACCCATGTAATGGGTCTTCAGTAGATCTTATATTTCCATGACTGTTCAATGGTCCATCTAAATGGTTGGGTGCATTTTAACAGGAAAACCGAAAGCGTGATCATATTTTAAATGACAATGTGTCATATGCTGAAGGAAGGCCTCAGTTGGTCATGCAGAAATGTGATGGCTGCAGGCCAGTCCTAATGAGAATTTGCAACTGATTTGATTGGCTATATGGACAGATGTTCCGGGCTAGAGTATGCATATGCTTTCCTTATTACAAGTTAGATCACACAAATCAACCTCCATACGCCTGTACCATATCGAAGTCTTCCTTCTGGTTCGCCCCTATGGCATCATTTGTTGTGGACAAATGAGAAATGAAGTTTTATGTGGATGCCGGATAGGTTTTACAAGCTGTTGCGCTACAGGTTTTGTTCCATATATGTTTCAGGGTTCAGTTGAGCTCGATGAACCAGTTTGGCGATCTGAAGAATCGTTGATCTAATGTTTTATTCACCAACACGGGTCAACATGATTAGTTTGTAGTTCTCAACTCACAAGCCCTCAATTCTGAGAGTAAGATGTATGTACTGAAAATCAATGCTGCTACTTCATTCTTTGCCCGTAATTACTCTTATAACTGATTCTGTATTTCAGGAAAAACTAACAACAAGAGTACCGATGAACTCCAAGTTTTGTCTGACGAATGTATTTGTCTCACAATGACAGGGTGAACACCACAGCACTGTCTATGATATGGCTGACAATATCTTACCTCAAGTCCCCTCTAATTGGGTGTACATTGGTGTCTTCGTAGTTAATTTATGACGAACATTACCTGTAGGTCTCATGGCTACCTAATTCTGTAATCTGTACCGAGATGGTGTGTTGGACTACCTTCTGAATGATAAGTATTGTCCATCGGGACTTTCTCTTTTGTTGCGGTGCATGATACTTGATGTGGTTATTTCCTTAAACGAAGAATCTGAAGGCATGGCTTGATTAAAAGAATCCCTCCACTATTCTATTTTTTGAATCAAATTGTAGATCAATATTTTGAAGTGGGAATTATTTTTTTATGTAGCTGACCACTTTCTTTACCTATGCACATATACATGCTAAACTCTGGAGCATGTTCACATTCCAGTGAAAGGGATCAGGTTAAAAAATGTGTATGCAGAACATTAAAAACTTCCAAGTTTATATTTAAGATCATAGCCGCACATGTGCTTTCCATGAAACAAGTGATATATTGTGTTTTCTCCATGTCTGCATAGATCATGAATCTCAGCATGATGCGAATAAGTGGTTTGATGTTGATTGATAGGAAATTGACGTGGATTTAGTGTGTGCCGAGCGCACATAACAAGAGATGCTTGGTTCTGTTAAAACTATATTTTTTTATTGTATGCCTTGTGTGTGGAGATAATTTAGTTATGTGACTAACATGTGGGGATAATTTAGTAGGCGACATACATTTCACATATTAGAATATTTATAACAATGTAAGCGCCAAGATGACATCGTGGCGCAGCAAAGCGCGCCATACCCTTCTAGTGTTGAGACAAATTAGTGAATTTTGGAGCACATGCACATGGAACTGCTGCTGTGGCTAGACTAGCGTAGTCCAAAAAAAAGTGCTAGTTATAACTAGCCGCTACTCATAACACGGTTCTTTCAGCAACTTTCCCGAGCAGTACCATTATTGTGGGTCAAAATGTAACTTCTCCGAACAGTAACAGTATGCTAATTGTAACTAACCGCTAGCTACTCATAGAAGGAAGTGAGACTTCTGATAGATTAACCGTATACTGTCAGATGAGACGGAGGAAGGCGTTTCCCCTGCTACAGTAGGAAGGCGTTTCCCCTGCTACAATAGAAGAGACGAGTTTGGACCTTCTCTCCTTCCCCCTGCTACAGTAGGAAGGCGTTTCTTTGGGCGAACCTCGCGCGATCCAGTTCCTCGCCGCCGATTCGTCGGATTCCCCGCCCTCCGGCGGCCGCTCCGGCGGCGGGAGGACGGGGGATCCACGGATCCGGCTATGTGTATTAGGTGTGCGTGGGGTGTGTCGCCGGCGGCGTTGGTGTGGAAGCGGCGGCGCTGGTGTTGTTTGGTGGCGGTGGACTTCCTCTCCGATGGTGCGGCTCCGTGTGAGCTCCGCCGCGGATCTGTCGCCAGGGCCTTGCTCGCGGCTCTGTGGAGTTCTCGACAAGGCGTCCCCTTCGCCGGAGTCCAAGGGCAGGTGGATCCGGAGATTGACGTTCCAGAAGGTTGCGGTGCTGAAGACCAAGGTGGTGACGTCGGCTATCGTGCAGGATGGAGGAGCTTCGGCTCCGAGGAGTGTTCGACTTCCTACTCGCGGAAGGGCACCTCCCAGTCCAAAGTCATGGAGGTGGTGCGGTGGGTTTCGCCGGCGCGGCGTGCTGCTCGACGAAGACGAAGCCAGGGTCCAGAGGGACTCCGTTGTAATTTTTTTAGTTTCTGGGCTTTTCTGTAAGTTCCTTGGTTGATGTACTGTTCCTTCTTCGCAAAAAAAAAAAAAGATGAGACGGAGGTGAGAAAAGACGCATCATTCGGGCTCAGGATCTGCCGGATCCACAGAGGACCGCACACACAAAAGCCACCCTGCCATTGCCATGAGAAGGGAAGCAGCAGGCCCAAGAAAGGGAGAGAAATAAAGCCAAGAAGAAGGTGTGTAAGCCTTCTCTTCTCCCGAGTGTGAGGGTTAGCATGCAATGGACGCGCTCGGGATGTAGATCCGGGAATCTCCTCCAAAAATGCTATCTGACTGTCTGTCATAAGAGGACGACCGATTCAGCAGGAGAGAGGGAGAGATGGGGGTAACTGAAATAAGCTTTTGGGTGTACAAGTTTCAAAATGGCCCGAGCCTTTTTGTCCCCACGTACGAATTGAAGGAGCACGATGGAGAACTGCATGCATGCCAAGTTGCTGTAGTAGCATTAACTTGACCCAGGGCTCCGGCTAGACGGGCTGTAGCCCGGGTCGAGCCCATGTACGTAAGGGAGCCGATATAGCCTACTATGTCCAAAATAGTGTATTTCTGCCAGCTTAGCCTGTTCTGGCCCATCAAGGCCACCGGTTGCAGCCCAACAACAACCGGAGCTCAGTTCGCTTCGTGCGATCGAAGTCGAACCTTCTAGCGTTGCTAGTTCGCGATCGACTAATTGATGATCACGCCGAATCGCCGTCCCTTCGGCAGTTCTGCTCCGCCTCCTCGCCTCCAAGAAGCCCTAGCAGCCTGTACCGGGCGGTGCTGCTCCTCCCACCTTGCCTTCACGCCTCGTCTGCTCGCCGATTTCCCTTCTGCTCCAACTCCTCGCCTCGTCCCGCTCCCTGACGCCGATGAACACGAACTCCGGCAGGGGACTGAACTGCAGTACTGCACAGGTTCTCCCCTTCCGCTAGTGGTTGCCCTGGGCTCTTCTACAGGCAATTTTCGCGAAGAATTATAATAATTTGAGTCAGGTTTTTTCGGCAGCACAAAAATGAAATTCAGAGTTTCAGACTACTTCATACACTACAGTTTTGTCTGCTGTTTACAGCAGTGCCTCGACTGTAACTACAATTAGAGGTTAACTTTTTTTTGAAGTCATTCGTAACATTAGGTAACAGATGGAGAGATTCTATCAAAGAGAAGATAGCTCTAGCAGAGATTTAGTACGTCAAGGTGAAGGTAGCAATGCTGAGCATAAAAGAACACAAATTGAACTTGATATGGATGACATTGTTGCTGATCTAGGGCGTCGGAAGTCAATAAAAGATTTTGATTCCAACATTTTTGGATCATACCTTCCCTTGGTAATTGGTATTTGTCTAGCAAGAATGCATTTTCCCCATGTTCTTTTATTATTTTGAAGTTCTTTGGAGACTATTAATATTTGTGCATATCGTACAATTTTTGGCATTATCGACAATTTTTTTAGACATGTCATATGTTAGCCCCCTCCTTTGGTCATTCCTGGGTCCGCCACTTACTAATTCGTTCATGTCATGGCTCCCGAGAGATTTTAGACGGAAGAGGCAAACACATAGCGAGCAGGGCATGGGGTTTAGTTGTTCGATGAAGCGCATAATAACAAAGAAGGCAAATAAGTGAAGACGCATACATTCGCATGGGAGACGGTGCGTGCAATCAGAAGCAACAAGCTGGAACGCGGTTTTTTCAGCGAATCTTTTCCAGCAATAAAAGAAGGAAGAATTCACTTCAGAGTATGCATTGAAAATGTATATGTTGCATCTAGCTTCAGGCGCCTTTTTTTACTGTATGAACTGGAAAGCTAGGTGCTGAAGCTGAAGTGTTGAAGTTTATGTGGATCCGCACGAACTATCCACGACACCCGATCTGCATTCGACGGTAGTTGTATTTTTTTTACATTGGAACCTCCACTTCTAACATTTATAACTATGTTATGCGCTTGAGCTTTGCTTTATCATAGGATATTTTTCTTGTTAAATTTTATTAATGCGTGATCCACATAATCTATTGATGCATAATCCAAATTTTTAATGCGTGCTCCAAAGTTTTTGTGCACGTTGAATATTTTTTGTTAATTCCATTTTTATTTATTCATAGTTAAGTTTTTTTTGTTAATGTATAATACGAGTTTTTAATGAATGATCATTTCTTTGTTTATATGTGATCCAAGTTTTTGGTTAATGCATCCCAAATTGGGGATTTCTTTTGCAAAATATTAGGGGAGCCAAGACAAGATATGTACAGAGTTGCGGGGTTTGACAATAAAATGACTAAACAAATCTGAATGAACTCAATGCTCGAGATAGGCCATGTACGTCCAATTAGTTGTGGCGTTGTGTTTTCGCAACAAGAGGTGATCATCAACTAGTTGACTCTATCCCCTCCAATGCATGAAAGTTTAAACCCCAATCAGCTATCACCTTGGGCACAGAGATTTGTTAACTGATCCCTTTGAACTGGGACAGAGGGAGTAGAATATAACTCACTGTGAGTTTATTTCTTTTCAAGTGCATGCAAACTGGACCTATTGAGCATATCTCGTCTTTGTCTTTCATGCCACCATCACATTGATATCTCTGTGCAACTGTGCTCAGCCGAATTTAGGCTCGCGAGGCAATGAGGAATTAAGGCGTGTTCTTATCATGTGCTTCACTTCTTGAACACAAGATTACAGTACCAACAATATAAATCACTCAATTAATATTGCTTGGGTTAATTGTCACTTAGTAAGAGGATCCTCGTCGTTGAGAGCTAAGTGAGCTTGCAACGTTAACTAGCAGAACGATCATGTTCCAGGATAGCCAGCCACTGCAATTTCAAATTCACGGTTCAATTTTTCTAACCTTTAAGAATTTAAGGTTTAAAATTATTAGTCTTTTCCTTGCAATGTGGTAGCCCCGCCCGTGGCTCTGCTCATTCAAGAGAAACCTATACACCTAGTAGGTAGCTCGCACCCGTGCTAAAAGTATATATCTACATCGCATAATTTAAAACAAGGGGCGATTTTCTCGTTGCCTCTCAAGCCTACTGGAATTGTTGTTGTAGTACTTAACTTTATGCCGTGGTATATTGAAACAAAAGTAGGAAATAAGAAGACGCACATGAAACGGGACCGAGTATATATAGTACACTGCTGAACCATTACGGTATGGTACCACGGTGGGTGGATTTGTTCTGATCCTTCAAAGACCATGTGCCCTACAAACTACGACCGTGTAGGAAACCATTCAAAATCTTTGCCATATTATTTGATTTTCCTCTAATATATAGGGTTCGTAGTATATTAAGGTATACACAAACTGAACCTTTGAGGCACCATGTTGGAGCAGCACCGGCTTGAGGGATCCGTGGTTCATGAAGGTGGTTGTCGGCGGCTCATGTGGAAATAGCAATTGCAATAGTGGTGAGCGATGCTCTGGGGTCACGACAAGGTTCTCATAGTTGGTTCTCCAGCGTGGCCGTTAGGTCGGCGTGGCCGTTATAGCAATTGCAATAACAACCAACAGGTGGTACGGCTCGGCGAACTTCATGACGCCAACCTTGCATAGTTTTACGTTCGTAGCTCTTCCCCGTGTTCAGGACTGCATCATCCTCGACATGTGTGGCTGGTTGATTGGTTGTTCTTAGTATGGAATTCAGGCATCCGTTGGGGTGAGAACATCATCGATAGTTGTCGGTGGCAAAGTCGAAGTCACTTTCTCCGGGAGGAGTGATGACGGTGATGCTTGTCCTCTCCTAGGGGGTGTGCATGGGCATGGCGTATATCTAGTGTGACGGCTAGTGGTGGCCCGAATCTGTCATGTTCCATGTTGGATAGCGTGAGCGGTTGTGCTGATTTTATCATGCTTTTGCTTTCGCTTAATTAATCAATCAATTCGTTTATGCTTAATTAGTTCTTATAAGGTAATTATAGTTACAAAAATCTAAGTTTGCTATCTTTGACTTCGAAAAAAATAACACTAAATAACAATAAAAAAAATTACATATTTCTTGATGAATCTATTGATATTGATTACATGTTAGAGGAAATTGCCTCTGATATCGAAAAAAAATACTACTGGGAGTTTGAGGGTTAAATCGGAGGAGTTAACAAATCACGCTAAATTGAGAAATTGGGAGCAAGGAGCCCAGCGTGTCCGAAGAAAGGCCAGTCTGCCCCAAGGCCCAAATGAAGGTTTCCTAAGCATCGCTGTAACTGAAAGGCTTCCCCAAGTATTCTTCTCTTTTCCGTAATAAAAAAAAAGTCTTCTTCTCTCTACTTCCTTCCGATCCAAGCTGAAGAGAAACCCCTCTCCTCCCCATCGCCGCCGACGATGCCTCAGCAGCAGCAGCAGCCGGGTCCCGGCTCCCACGTCCTAGAATCCGTACCCCTGTTCGTCATCGTCCTCGGCGCCGCCCACGTCCTAGCCCTCGTACGCAACCAGACTCCCCGATTTGGTTTCCTCTCCCTTAATTCCCCCCTTCATCTCTCGATCCAGCAGCTTGACCTGACCATCCCGCCTTCTTCCCGCTTGTTCTTCGCAGGTGTTCTGGATCTACAAGCTGGCTTCCCAGAAGCAGCCGACCCGCTCCAAGACGCACTGACCGACTCGCATCTCATGATTTCGTGCCTGTTGTTTTCATTGGTAAGGTTATATCCTGTGATTTAGTTCATCCTTTTTCCTTGACATATGGAGTGCGCAGGGTTTCTTGATTGAGGTTCCGGATTGTGGGCATCAGTTAGGTTTTAGTGGTAGATCAAATTTGCTGGAACTCAATTCTTTCATGTTTTATGGATTAGATTGTGAGGTAGACCATTACCACTGTATTGTTAACACTCAACAAAAGCGCTTTCACTGAGCGCCCATTCCTGCATTTTCCGGATGTAGGAATTTAGCTAGGTACGATAAATGTGGCCCCGAGGATAGTTAACACACCGATAATTGGTTGACGTGAAGGTAGCACTATTGGCTCTATGATTCTAGTTCAGTGCTGAGATAATAAGGCTTGGGTTGTAAATGCTCTTAGCTTTGCTTATATTTACTCTGCATAGTAAGCTCCCTAGAGTGTCTCGGAAACTGATTTGTCTGTCTGCAGCATGCCCTGTGTCGGCATTCCTACCACACATGCTTTGGTTCTGCTCTAGGTTGCTAATGAATTAACTTTATTGTCAGGTCTTAACGTACTCTTAACACAATATCTGGTAAAGAACATGTTGCCTTTTTTTGAAAATGCCACCAGCATCCTTGCCTCTGTAACTTTAATGTGACCGAGAATTGCTACACCTGGCTCAAAAAATGATTGAACATTACCTACTAGTTTTTATAATGTGTTAGAATCACTCGTTAATGAAACCAATTTAGCATGACAATTGATTTTACTTTATTTGCGATTATTAACAATGCTACCAAATTGCGCTTCTTTCATAAACATGCTAAAGTTTCCTCCCAGTTTCTTGCCCTAGACTACAAACATCACTGCTGCTAACCAAACCCGTAATAAATATAATAGTATGATCTTGTTTTCTTCTCCTCGTGGACTGAATATCCTCTTTGAATTGTTAGAGTCTTTTTGGCATGTATGCTGGCTGCAATATTTAACCATGCTTTAAATGTTAGTTGTAATCTGGGTAAAAGCATCTAGAAATGAACCATCGATTTTAGCTTAGCCTTGTGACTTTCCTGCTGATGGTCGATTTATCAAGTTGAAAAGTTGATATCCTCGCCTACACTATACATACATACTAAAAGGTCACGTTCTGATGATCTAGTTTTTGTTAACCTAAACACGGAATTGAGGTGGATATATGTTTTCAAAGACCATAATACTTTTCTGTTATATGTAATGTAAAATAAATTTGCTCTTCTCTCAAAAGACCCAAAGTGACCCTGCGCAAGCGGGAGCTACGTGCACCAGTCTGCCCTTTTTTTGTCAGAATTATTCTTGCTCTAACTATAGACCTATAATAAAAAATACCTCCAAATCCCTTCACCTTCTTTAGTTACATCGATAAGAATTTAAATACGAACATCTTGAATATTGATGCTTCAGCTGAAACGACAGTTTATACACATTTTTATTAATTGGTACTTCTGAAATGCCATTTTATTATTGCATTTGCTGTTCCAGAATACTAAAATGCTTGATATGATCCAAGTCATTATACGCAAGACCATCATCTCTAAGACAAACTAATCATCGAATGTGCGTCCAGATTATTATATAATAAAATCAATCCGCTGAACCCCTGATGTATTTCATGACGGTATTTGAATGTCTAATTTTCTAAAAAGTCATTATCACCTCATTTAAAAGAACCGGATGTCCTGTCCTTCCACTTTTTCCCTTTTATTTTTGTCAATAAGAGGATTGGTTGGTTGTATCATACTGATACTTCACATGATCAGCATTTGGACGTGAAATGCAAATGTGGTGTTTCTAAAAGTAATACGGAGTAGTATCGATTCATACAACTATACTGGTCATTATGATTATGGTTTTTCTTTGCGTTAAAGACATTCACCAATGGATAAATAACTCAAAATGCCATACTCTTCTCCTAGTGGCATGTGCTTGCAACATTTCGGAGAGTACTTTCTTGTCCTTCACTCGGCTTATTGCTTCTTCTTCTTCCTCATTTCTTGTGCTAATTCCTGTGCCATTGCACTAATTCTACCATACGATTGCTTGCAGGTCGAATTTGTTCTGGAGAAGTCAAATGCTGTCATCAAAAGTTTAGATACATCATTTCTTAGGATTATATTATAAATTTTGTAAAAATTCAGTTTGTATGATGGTAGTGGAGACTTGCTGGCCTAGGATCTCTCTCGGCAGTGAGTGGGTGTGGGTCCTTTATTGTGTCAGTTTCTGTTGAATGAAATAGCCCCATATTTGCATATGCTAGAAAGGACCCCGGTGTCTATTTTCAGCAAAAATTAAGATGTGAAATAATTTAAATAAAGATGTTGGTGGTACTATTACTATCATATTCGTTTAATGAATTTTGCTATTGTGTCTTAATCTTTTGGGAGATTTTGAAGTATGAAATATGAATATTTAAGGGACTCCTATAATATACTCCTAGGGGTACATACTCCCAACTTTTTACAGGTCTTTTGGATTGGATATTACCAGGTAGAAAATTAACCAGGCAATAAAAAGATAAGATTTACTATCCGTGTGTGCATGGCAAACTCGCATGCAGAAACTTGATCCTACAATCAAGGGACCGTGTGTACTACTCTCGATATTTGAACTTGAAAAAGATACGGTGACTATATACCACATTTTGAAGGAGTATATACTATTTATTTTAAGGAGTATATAAGGGGTATATACCACGTTTTAAAAGGGGTATATTAACCTTTTTTAAGGGGTATATAAGGGGCATATACCACATTTTGAAAGGAGTATATACCACATTTTGAAAGGGGTATATATCACATTTTGAAGGAGTATATACTATATATTTTAAGGAGTATATACTAATTTTTTCTTGTGTATATTTCCATATGAAGTAGTATATATATAGGAACGATCCAAAGAACGATGCAAAAAAAAAGGAACGATCCAAAGAAAGTATATACTGCCAAAAAATGTAGAAGTGTATTCTCCACATAAAGAAGTATATACACAGTGATTCGGGCATGTTGTGCATGTGAGCTATCTCGCAAATAGATGGGAGCAAGAACGATCAGCTCGTTACATGCGAACTAGATTTGCACCGCGGATCATCATCAGCCAGAGAAGTAAATCAATCCATCTGATCCTACTCAGCTTCATACGCGGGTGGTGTGCATCTCGGCTAGTTGCATCTGATCCGATCCAGCGATTCTCATCTGGGCCCCCGTGCTTGGTAGATGGCTTCGTCGACGGCTGCATCTTGTCTCCGTCGTCGGCGCGCGTTCATCTCGTCTGTCATTGAGCCATCTCGCCGCGCGGCCGCCGGCGCGTTCATCTTGTCTTCGTTATGGCTGTCACTGAAGATTGTTAGTGAACACGTACATAATACACAGCATGCATGTTTCAAAATTGATTTGTACCTCAACGAAGAGCAGGCTGCCGGCGGCATCTTGACATCTTGTCTCCACCATCGATCGGTCGACGGATCAAACTGCCGCTGGGTGCCTCTCCTATCAGTCGTCCGCGGACATGGGCGTCGTAGTCGTTACCGCCGGCGCCGGCGGCCGTGCTACACGGCAGGCCGTCTCCCTCGCCGAACGGCTGCCAGTCACACGCTGGCCGTCGTCCACGAGTCGTCTCCGTCATCCTCGGGCAATCTCCTCAAGCAGCGCTGCTGGCCGCATGCATGGCCTGGTATTTATCGTGTGCCCATCCTACCCGGCTATCACGGAACGAACTCAACAAATCAGATTTGTTCCATGCGAGAGATAAAATCGGATGTTAATTATTTAATTCAATTAAATAAAGTCTTAAAACGGTGAGAGTATGTACTCTTAGGGGTATGGAATCATTTTCCAATATTTAAGTCAGCCAAACCTGACACATAGCAGGTGTGCCGCTGACACTGATATCAAGAAATAATTCAACCTATTATTTGCAAAGGAACATGAAATGAAATGTGTTTGGCAAGAGAAGCTACCATCCTCAGTAGGGAAAGTCTAATCATTCATGTAGGGAATTAGTCGCTAGATTAAAACGATTGATCATAAGGTGGTTTTATTCTAACGACTAAATGGCTTTGTGTAGTAGTTCATAGTCGTTGGCCGGTTCTGGGATAAACCATTACTAGACACAACCATTTCGTAGAGTACAAAGGTTTAAATGTTTTTTATAATTACTTACATTTTTTTACACATTAAGAATTGTGCCTTGCATTTGCGAGGTATATTATGGAGTGCATATCCAGTGATCCCACACCTCATAACCAGGATACCATCATTCAGAATTCAATTATTTAGTTCCACAAAAATCTGAAAACAAATTGGGTGTTCACAACTTGTGTGTTTACGACTCCTAAAAATTTCAGAACCAAATTCGAAATATCCGCACTGAAACAAAAAGACAAATCCAACATGAATTTGGTTTCTCTGTCTGTATTTTGAATTTGGTTATGTAAATCAGAAGATTCTAACATGTGGACACACGAACAAAAACAAAAGGAAAACCTGATGAGAGGAATAGCAGAGGTAATAAATCGCTACATGGGATAAGAGGGCCACATGTCGGTTTGAATCCGTCTTCTATTTTGAGAGCCTCGAATCCGTCATTAGTTCGAGGCGAGGCAGGAGATATGTCGTACCCAATCCGATCCGATCTCCTTCTTGTACGCGATAAGATCAGGCCCGGCGCTCTATTTCTTTCTAGGACGTTCCAACGCGCGTCCTGCTATCATCACCATAACTTGTTCGTTATCTCGCGCCCGGTTATTAGGGTTTCCGCCCGATTCTAGACGCTACTTGATACGGTGTGCTCGCCGCTGCCGACATGTCCTCCGACGACGAAGATCGCGTCACCGAAACAAAGAAGTACGAGGAGAACAATGGCGCAGGCACCAACACCATGGATGTTGATGGAAATAGAGACGCTGGCACGGAGGAGGATGAGATTGATCCCCTCGATGCGTTTATGAACTCCATGGTGTGGCCAGAGGTTGCAGCACAAGCTCTTGCCGCTGCTCAAGCTGCAGCAAGGGCTGCTAGTATTGCCAACCAGCAAGTAACAGCGGCAGGCTCCCTTCTTCCTCTACAGGTTACACCTAGCCAGCAAAACGACGATGCCACGGAACATGCACTTGATGCTGCAAGGAAGTTAGCACGAAATCTGGCAAGGATACAGGCCTGTGCAGTTCCAGAACACCATGATGCTGAGCTTGAGATTAATGATTTCCCACAATATGCTCGCTGGAAGATTACTCACAAAGATACATTGGTTCCAATTGAGGAATGGACTGGAACGGCAATTACTACAATGGGAACCTTTATTCCTCAAGGCAGAATTGTTGGCGCTAACGAGCGCAAGATGTACCTGTATGTCGAGGGCCCCTCTGAATCTTCAGTCAAGAAGGCAAAAATAGAACTGAAGCGTGTCCTTGAGGATTGTGCAAACCATGTGCTTAATCTTCCTTGTTCTGCTCAAACCTGAAAGTACCCTGTTATTTGATCTGCAGAACATATAACAGAATTGATCAGTACTGGAGAACTTTTTTTGGGGAAGGTACGGAGAATTAATGTAACAGTCATAGCATAGATAAAACATTCGCTTCTCGTGAGTGGGCATCATAATTCCCAACTTATGTATTCAAAATTTCAAATGTCTTACTAAGTTTTTTTTTGTTTTTTGTTTGTTCGCATTATCTTGTTTACTAACTATATCTTCTTGGTCTATTTGCAGCTCCCAATGGTTTGCAGATCACAATCCAATTGTTGGACTTAACCAGATATAGAACTACTCTAAACAAAAAATTAGCCCATTATATAAGGCAACCAGCGAATACTTAGTTCCATGTGGTTATCCTGGAAAATGTTTAACCTTGATCAATTTGACAACTTGTATAATTCTATTTACAATTTTTGGTTGCCTTTGGACAGAAGGCTAAGAGTGCTGGTCGTAGCTGCCTCCATCATGAACACTAGCCGTGGTGGTAGCCTTTGGTTTTATGGTGCAATTTTGAAGCTGTATCTTTTCGGCGTGATTATGAATGCGATATTTTATAGATATGCATTTTTGGAGGCCAAATCGTAGAAATTACGAACTACATTGTGGTTTGGTTTAGACTATCCTTTTAGACGGAAGGCTCGAGCAGAGCCTAGCTTTAAATTAATAAAGCCATCCGGCCAGGTTCAACAACAACAAAGTAACAACACAAACTGTCACGAAGGACACATAAAGGTTCCAGGCAGCACGCAGGCTACATCACAGCCACTCCAAGAGGGCACACACACCGCTCGTAGGTTTAGACTATCCTCACTTTAACACTGTGAAATGTGCTTCAGTTTGTTTCATATATGTTACAAAAGTGTGGCCATGATGCTTGGTAGAGACATGATGATATCCTTGTTTTCGTTTTCGTTTTCGTTTTCAGATGTATTTTACTGTGGCAAGCCAAGCCGAGGATCATGTTTGTAGGGGTTATGCAGCTGGTAGTTGTCAAAGACGCTGGGCAACCATATTTTCATGGGTTAATTGGATATATGCCATTGTCCAATTCACAGATTAGGAAAATGGCATTACAAAATGAACTCGTAAATATGCAACTCTAATTTTTTCATACCTCTGGTGCGGAATATTCAGAGGTTCAAGTTTTTACAATATCTCCAGCAGGTGCATGCCGATTTTATCTTCAACTCCACCAAAGAACCCGGTGCCTGCGTTCATTGTCTTTTTTTTTACAGGAACTGAGTTAACTGTCTCTTTAGAGCATCGATCTTATAAGGATGATCTTCCTGTTTATTTATCTCAGAATCCAACTCGAGAAGCCTCGCTCTCAGCTACACAGCCAAAATATACATATATCTATGTGCATGATCAAGCGTCGGGTAATAGTCGCCAGACAAATTACCTCCCAGACTTTTATTTTTACATTGACCTCCGGGCCTTTTTATTATTATTAACCACCAAGCATTATGTAGGGCGAAATAGGACTTTGCCCCGCTTTATAGATAAATCAACTACCAATGTAGTTTCTATTTAGGAGGCGATTATTTTTATAATTTAGCAAAAAATTATTTTTTTTCTAGGCGTTTGATTCAATGTGGGTTCCATGAGGTATTGTTCCACTGGTCAGTTTCTTAGCCGGTCTTTCCATGATAGCAACACCGTCTATGTAGTTTCCGTGCGAAAAAAAACCTTTGGGGGTCAGTATACTTCGATATACATTGATGCTGAGGCTGGGGAATCTAACCTCTTCGATTATCCAACGAAAGGACAGTGCACCAGAAGGTCTAGAATAAACAGCACTGTGCAAAATCCTTGGTTTGGCTTGCCCAGGTGCAATTGTTCTTACTCTAGAGTCCAGATTAATATGGATAGCAAATGAAGCTCCGATGCCCGTCGCCCGACCGATTATTTCAGGGCCTGAGTCTACTGCGCTGTGAGCAAAATAAATATGTCACCTGTACAAATGGTTGGTAATTACCACCCACATAAGTAGGAGGACATTAGTGCATGTAAAACGCAACTAGCTAGCACTATTAATATGCAAACAAGAAGTTTCAGAGAAGCTGACTAGCCACTACGAGTCTTTTCTTTCCAGAATCCAGATAGATGTAAGCTGAACCGGGTGAACGTGTCTCATATTTGATTTCCATGCTCGGAGCACGTTGATGTTTCTGTGCTCAATCAAGGTTAGGCTTGGGAGGCAATGAGGAACGCAGGCGCTTGCTCATCGTATGTTCCACTAGTTTCATGGGATCTTACAGTAGCAATGACGTACAGATCCCGTGTCTGAGTTAATTGTCTCCTAGTCAGATGCTACCGACTGGTGACACTAAAGTGAGCTTGCATCACTCACTCACTAGAAGAACGACCATGTTTATCTCCCCTGGCGCGTGGCTGTGAAGTGAAAAAAAATTCGCTTTGCAAATTCGTTTGCCCCTCCTGGAAATCTGTGTTTTTTATACAGTTTTAGAGGATTTCAGACAGATTTCAGTTAAATACAAAATGCAGCATTTGTGGAATTTTTTAGATAACAGCATTTGTGGAATTTTAGTAGAATAAGTGGAAAAATTCCCTGCACGTACGGAGTGGAGGAATTTCTATTGTTTCGCGCAGAAAAGAATTACTCCAAAATGAATATGTTCTCTTATAAAGTATATTTTGTGATCCTCTTTCTCTATCTTAATACAGAAGACACACAATTCTCTTGCGTGCTCTTGATTGAAAAAAAGTGTATTTTGTGATCCGAAATTCAAACTAGAGCAATTTCATTTCATGAATTGTGTGTATTACCTGCACCAAATTTTTCGTTTAAATAAATTCTAAATAAATTCATGTCAACATAGGAGGTAAATCGAAGGTGGTGTGAAAGTGTCTAGAAGCAGGCGGTATGAGATGTTTAAAATCTAGTATCTCCTTCGACAGTATCTAGGTTACCAAATGTTTTAAGCCGGTAGGGGATGATGGTAGTGGAGGCTTCAGTCAGAAGTATGCAGCTACTTTGGTGGAAACACGCTTATCAAATAATGTTGTTGTGTGGCTACACCGTTCCCTAGTTGATGGTGGTAGATTGAAGCTCGGCTAGGATCAAAATCCCGGGATTAACCTACGGTTAGACTCGTTACAATTGGCGCATGGTCAGTGGTAGGTTGGTGGAGTTACTATCGCGAGGCATACGATTTGTGCGTGTTCTTTTTTTTTTGTCGACTTGTTCAACACTGATATCAGGATTTGACTCACTTTTAAATAATTAATAATATGTGAATTTGTGCATTAAAGATGCCGGCTGTATTCATCCTGTACGAAAAAAAATCTTGGAAAATATTGTAATTTTTCCTTGTGCACTCTAAAATTATATTGTTTCTTTGATCTTTCCACTGAGATAGCGCACACAGCCAAGAAATGGTCATTTGTTACAGAGATTCTAGTATGAATAATAGCAGCTCATCAGCAAGACCGTATACAACTTTAAAAAGTTAAAATCTAAGACCCCACAAGCATCATTGTGCGTGCGATCTGAGAAGGCGGGGGAACATCAATTGATCACACCGAATTAGATTCCATCACACCGATGACTAGTGTTTTTTTCCGATAAAAAGAGTTTTATTACTTAAAATATTTAAGTATTACAACCGGCCTCTGCATAATTAGGATGTACACAACCGTCACAAGTTCGTAAGTGCGAAAAAGTAAAAATGAGAATTACATATCATGATGAGAAATTGTAAAGACGCATATGAAGGTGGAGGGCCAATCCGCAAATTATGCTGCCATACATGCATGTTGGGATAAAAAGTCTCTCGCGGTATCCTCTAGTCTTGTATACCTCCGTAAACAAGTCTCGATGGTACACACGTTGCAACTGAGACCATAAACGGAGCGTAGCTGTACTCCAGTAGATGACCTGCATGAGAGAACAATTTTTATCGTTAAAATCTTGTCATTTCTACACAGCCAAAGCGACCATATAACGGTAAGCGCTGCCACCCTAATGAATTGTTTAAACCTATAATCCATACCATTCAGCCAGTTCCCAAAATTAGTAGGAATGCCTGTTGGTGGGCATAGTGTAGAACCTATCTGGATGATTGACCATATAGAACTAGCAAATTTACACTCGAAGAATAAGTGTTTGATAGTCTCGTCCTTGTGACCGAAAACACACTTTTTACTTCCATGCCAATTGCGTTTTTGCAAGGTTATCTTTAGTAAGAATTACTCCTCGATGAAGATACCACGCAAAGACCTTATTTTTTAGTGGAATCTTCATTTTCCAGATTTTCTTATTATTATTATGATGTACTGGCACATCCGGTTGGATTAAATCTTTATACATAGAGTCCACAGAGAATTTACCACCCTTGTGTAAATTCCAACGAAACTCGTCGGTCCCTTCACTACCGGAAATCACTTCTTTGTCGTGCGGCTAATTCACACGGCAAAGGCTTTGCGGAACCCGGCAAAAGCTTTGCCGTGGGGAACAGCACGACAAAGGTTGCACGGCATAATACACGTCGGCAAAGGCCTTTACCGTGCGCTTTCGGTATATACAACGGCAAAGTCTTTTGCCGTGTGTTTTTCCACCGCACAGCAACGAAAAGGTGTTTGATGACGGTAGGACGTCTGACGGCACAGTGCCTGTTAGTTTGCCGTGTGCTTTTCACAGGTACTCCCTCCGTTCCAATTTACTTGTCTTTCATTTGTACACATGTGGATGTATCTAGACATGTTACAAGTATAGATACATTCACATGTGGACAAATGGAAGACAAGTAATTTGGAACAGAGGGAGTACACAGCAAACATCTTTGCCGTGTATTTTTACCACCCGGCAAACCGGTAAGATAAAATTAAAAAAAAAATCACCGCCCACGCTCGCTGAGTAGAACCTCAGCGCCAGGGAGCCATGCCGTCGCCGCCGCTATGCACGTTCTGATGCTGGTGCACCTGGAGCGTGTCCGCGGGCCGACACCTCGGAGCCAACACCGGCGGCGGAGGACACGGAGTGGCTGCCGCCACCGTTTATCCTGGCAGCAGAGCCGCCATGTGGCCTGCACCTCGCCGCGGCGTCCGTGTCCATCCAGGACTGCGAGGACAGGGACCTGCTGAAGAGGCCTCTAATGGGGTCGGCGGCCGGCGGGTGGTGCGCTCCCACCACGGCTGCCTGCTGCTGCTGCCGTCGTTGGAGTGGAAAACGAGCGCTGAGGCGGAAGCATAGGCGGCGCTGGTGCTGGGCGGGGCGGCAGAGGCGGAGGCGTTGGCGTCCCAAGAGGAGCGGCAGTTGGGGACGGTGGGCGGATCCTGATCCGAGGCGGAGGTCGACAGAGAGGCGGACATGGCACGGACGGAGGTTGTCGTCGTTGGCGAGGCGAAGGTCGACGGCAGGGGCCGGCCATGGCTCGAAGATCTTGGTGTCCCACCCACCCAGTACGGTGAGGTCGTCAAAGGCCAGCAGCTTGGCGTAGGGCGCGCCCAGGCGGCGAGAAGAGCGAGAAATTCCAGCGCCGTGGCGGGGATCCCGGCGGGGTACGCGGCCGCGGTGGTTTCGGCGATGTTCCAGCCACGGTGGTGCCGGCGATGTGCAGTGACGAGCAGACTACAGGAAGTTTTTTTTTATTGACCTGAGCTAGCGATGAGCAGACTACAGAATGAGGAGGAAAGGATCGATCCATTAGAAAATAGCTACCAGCGATGCTTGACGTTATCACGTGCGTAACATCCAGACCTTGACCAATCAGAGGGCAAATACATGGATCGTGTGCTTTCTCAGGGATGTTGAGAGCCGTTGGATCGTGCAGAATCAATAATCCAACGCCACAGAGTAGTGATCCGCGTGAGACATCTTTGGCCAATCAGAATGCACAGTGTCTTTACATGTCTGTAGATGACTCATTTGTGAATTTTTTTTAATAAAGTTTGTCAAAACTCAAGTTTATCATTTTTGCTAGCAACTAGTACACATAAAAGGACTACATGCCAAAGGATTTCATTTTTTGAGTATTTTTTCACTTTCGTTGATTTTTTTTGAAAAAACGGTCAAAATGGTCGTCGTGTCTATTCATTGAAAGGGGTCGATTTTTTCAAAACTATCAACGGTTCTATGATATAATCACTACTTCTTTACCTTAAAATGATTTTTGTAAAATTTCTAGAGCAAATTATCGGACCCTTATAGTTCAAATTTCAATTACTTTCGAAAAAATCGGCATAAAGTCATTTAAATAGGCGAAATTAGGTAGAAATCAAGAAAATTCTTTATATTTGGGGATTATCCATCAAATATGGACTACTTTGCGTGGAATTTATATGGGTGCCATTTTGCAACATATTTTTGGTACTTGCATCATAAAAAAGTCAATTTTGGCACTTAAAAAATGGAAAATGACATTTCTAAATATAATTTGAAAAATCTAGAGTATTAACCTTGCCAGGTATGTCGTCGACGTCGCCACGACGCCAGACAACATATCCGATCTGCGCGCTACCATCATCACACCTCCAGCGCCGAGACTCCGCTGCGCCGCGCCGCCAAGACTCGCCGTCGTCGACGTGTTAGATGCCTTGACATGCCACCTCCTCTTGCCCGTCCCAACCAGCAGCTGCTCCAAAACAATGCCCCATGAGGGAGAACGACCCTGAAAGAGCCGTCATCGTCCGATCCGGGATACCCAGATCTAGGGTTTCCCCCGGAACATCCCGAGCTTGGTGACGTGACCCGCAACGACGATGCCTCGAGAAGGGAACGACGTCAGAGACACCGCCATCGTCCGCCAAGACCGCAGTCGGCGCGGTTTTCACCGGAGGCCGTGTCGCCCAAAACTCGTCGCTGGATGGATCCGCGAGAATCGCCGCCATTGAGACGGACGACGCCAACGGAAAACCGGTAGAGGACCTCCGGTCGCCTCACACCGGCCTCATCTCGCATCCCGGCCGGCCAAAGCCGAGCCAAGACGGATCTGGCCGAGATCCAGATCCAAGGTCGTCGCCGCCGCCGAAGGGCCTCCGTCTGCCGTCGCCCGGACAGGGATCCGCCCTGGCCGCTGTGCCCGGCGCACACCCGGGGCGCCCCAGCCGCGCCCGGAGCTGCCGCCACTTCCTCCAGCCCTAGGCCATTTTGGCGTCGGGCGCCGCCACCACCGCGGCCAAGGCCGACGGCAGCGGCGGCAGGCTTGGACGGCAGAGAGGAGGGGAGGGGTGGCGCTGGGTTGGAGTCCCCCTGGCGTCGCCCTGGGGTGGCGGCGCGAGGGGGTCGTGGGAGGGGTCGTGGATGCAAGAGTTAGTTCAACTGCCTGCTGTGTACTCCTCGGGCTAATATATGCTCTCCTTTTGCAGTTACTAGATTGAAAAATTATCCATGTTAGAAGTTGGCCAGTCTGGTGCAGGTCCATGACGTTGATACCAGCGGTACAAAGGCTACAAGCTGGACCTCTAGGTTTCATACAAAACGAGATTGGGTTCTTCTCCATTATTTGATATCCCTTAAAAAAAAATCTGTTTTTCATCCAAGTTTTTTTTCCGCAAATGATCATGGCGTTAAAAGAAACACAGAACAGTATAAACTAGCTCAGCACAAACAAAAAATACAACGAAATCCTTGAGATGCCCTTCGTCGACGTTGTTGGAGCTTCATCGACGGTTATTCCTTCTTCTTCGTCTCTGGGACAGATGTGTTTTTTAGACCCGTTCGGCGACTTTCTGATCCAAGATTTCTTGACTTCCCTTCTTTGATAATTTGACAGGACAAAGGTCTACCTTCTTAATGGTAGAGAGATTAAAAAAAAGGACCAACCGGTTGAATAGCTTGGCTCATTGGAAAGACCTATTTTGGTATGAACTCAGGGAAGGATCGTATAGGGAAATGCTTCAGTATCCTTGTAGCCAAATCATACAAGCTGGATTGAGAAATTCTGCCGACAGAGACATTAGGAAGCTCAACTGAAATACCTATTTAGTATATGTGGTAACCTAGCAGAGGAAAAAAATATCTGAGGAAAGTTGATGTCGTGAAGACTTCATATTTGAGTACTTCTCAAACTGTACACGTAATTTTAGCAACTCATTGCCGATGTCAACTAAGCCGACCACACCATGGAATCTCGCCTATTCGTCTAGTAAAGATAATTGGTAGGACGACAGTAGTGCATGTTGAATGCAGCTAGCTAGCTCTATTAATACGCAAACAAGAAGTTTCATAGAAGCTGACTAGCCACTACGAGTCTTTCCTTTCCACATAGATGTAAGCTGAACCGGGTGAACGTGTTTCCACATATTTAATTTCCATGCTCGCATCACGTTGATGTTTCTGTGCTCAAGTGATGTTAGGCTTGGAAGGCAATGCGGAATGGATGCGCTTGTTCCACTACTCTGATTCGACGATTCAGTAGCAATTACGTACAGATCCCGTGTTTAAGCTAATTGTCTCTTTGTAAGATAGTACTCGCCTGTGGGGCTTATGTCTCCTATGCGACGTTTTCCACTGAATTGGAAGGAGAGCGACGTAATTCGAGAGAATAGCTCTCGTGCGACGGATCTGAGCGCGTTAGCTGTTAGGTTTGGATGCCTGTTAGGATTGGGAACATTGGACCCACCACTTATCCACCTCACCGCGTGGGACCCACTTCACCGCAGCTAGACAAGAACCACGCCCATGCCCGCCCTCCCGCCGCCGCCCATTGCTTCCCATTTCCCCAATCTCTCTCTTCTCCGGCGACGAAGCGCAGAAGGAAACTTTACAACGTTACAAAGAACTTCAGGACATTATCGCTATTCTTGGGTTGGATGAATTATCAGAGGAGGATCGGGCTTCGATGAGGGAGGATGGGATAGAATTATTGTTAGTGACTGTCTAGAAGAATAGGGACACTAGTAGAAAAGGAGGCTTTGGTGCGCCACCTTTAGTATCGGTTATACAAAAACCGGTACTAAAGGTGGGCATTAGCACCGGTTGGGTTCGTGGCACCGCGGCGAGGACCTTTAGTACCGGTTGCTAAGAACAACCGGTACTAAAGGCTACCCTTTAGTACCGGTTTTTTAAACCAACCGGTACTAAAGGGTTGGAGGCCCCGCGGCACAGTTGGTGGCCCCACGGCAAGCCCCAACTGGTACTAAAGAGTAGCCTGTAGTACCGGTGGGTAATAAGAACCGGTACTAAAGGTTCTGCCTATATTGGCTTCTTCCACCCCGGGCCAGCTCCATTTGAAGCAACTCGACCCAACTCCATTTTTCCTCTCTCCCAAGCTATAGGTCACCCCATTTTTCTCCAACATTTGTCAAGATTGGTGGCACCCTATACAAGGGTTAGCAACTTCTTCATCTTCTCCTCCGGCATTTCCAGTTTAGCTCATTTTCTTGCAAGTTTAGCTAGTTTGATTTTTGTAGTGCTTGCAAGGTGTTTGATGAAATGCCTAAGTTAGGGATTTCATTTGTTTTATATGCATTTTGAGCTCAAATTAAAATATAATTTGTGGTTTATATAGTGTCCCCCTCCTCACCGCCGTCGATCGCCCGCGCCGCTCCGTCACCGACACCACCTCGGTGAGCCTCTTTTTTATCTTTTATTTTAAAAATTGTTAGTTATATGATTTAAATGCATAATTATTTCTTGTATAATTTTCTTATTTTTTTTTATATATGTATAGTGTCATGGTTTTGATATCCGTCCCCTTCGGCCCTCGTCCGGTCTATGATTCGGATGTGATATATCTTTTTAACTATTTATTTTGTTTTGTGTTTATAACAATCATGCCGACCAACTTGACGTAGATATATTTTTATTTAGGAGGTAGTTGAACCGGAAATTCCGGCCGACCCTATTGTCGAGTATTTTTAAAAAGAAAACGACGATTTGAGAGCAAAATTGAAGATAAGTGAAGATCTTCGTCTCCAATGCCTAGAAGAGAAGATGGAATTGGACTTGAAGATTGCCGACATCGTTGATGCTCACGGGGTCGAGCTTGCCGACGTCGTCGCTGCTCACGAGAGGAAGATGGATGCAATGCGCGCCAAGCTTAAAAAGATTAGAAAATATGCCATTAGTCAAGAGGCTTGGTATCATTATGCTGTTGGTTCAATACTTACCTTGGTTGCGATTCTGATCGCATTTGTTGTTGGATTTAAATTCTTTAGATAGTTGTATGTTAGTACGGTGTAATGGTTTTTAATGTGATGAACTTGCATAAATTAATTTGGTCAGTATCTCTATTCATTATTTAGCTGGTGTAATGGTTTTTGATATATTTATGTAATGTAGATGAGCCGAGAATGGATGTACGGTGATCGACGCTGTCCCGAGTTCATTGATGGCATGCATCGTTTTCTCGATGTGGTTAAGTTAAACAAGCTGAAGAATGGTTTTATGATTTGTCCATGTGATGAACGTCGGAATACGAGGAATTACCGAGCGTAAGAACCATACACTCCCACTTGTTGCGACAAGGCTTCATGCCCAATTATTTTTGTTGGACCAAGCATGGAGAAAGAAGGGTAATAATGGAAGACCCTGAAGAAGAGGATGATGACAACTATCATGTGTTCTCTGAACACGGTGATACTACAATGGGGGAAGACGAAGTTGAGCTCGAGGTCATTATTGATCAGTCCGATGATGATGATCTTCGTCGGGTCATTCTTGATGAACAGATGAAGTGCGGAAGTGAAAACGAGTGGTCGAAGTTGGAGCGCATGTTAGAGGATCACAAAAAATTGTTGTACCCAAATTGTGAAGATGGCCAGAAAAAGCTGGGTACCACCCTGGAATTGCTGCAGTGGAAGGCAAAGAATGGAATATCTGACAAGTCATTTCAGGAGTTGCTACAAATATTTAAGAAGAGTATTCCAAGGAATAATGAATTGCCGCACAATACATACGAAGCAAAGAAGATTGTCTGCCCTCTAGGATTAGAGGTGGAGAAGATACATGCATGCATCAATGACTGCATCCTCTACCGCGGTGAGAAGTACGAGAATTTGAATGCATGCCCGATATGCGGTGCATTGCGGTATAAGATCGGGCGAGATGACCAAGGTGATGTTGAGGGCAAGCCGAGCCCCAGGAAGAGGGTTCCCGTGAAGGTGATGTGGTATGCTCCTATAATACCACGGTTGAAACGTTTGTTCCGAAACAAAGAGCATGCCAAGTTGTTGCGATGGCACAAAGAAGACCGTAAGGAAGACGAGATGATGAGACACCCCTCTAATGGGTCTCAGTGGAGAAACATCGACAGTGCGTTTGGGGAATTTGCAGCTGACGCAAGGAACTTAAGGTTTGGTCTAAGTACAGATGGCTTGAATCCGTTTGGGTAGCAGAGCAGCAGTCATAGCACCTGGCCCGTGACTCTATGTATCTATAACCTTCCTCCTTGGTTGTGCATGAAGCAAAAGTATGTTATGATGCCAATGCTTATCCAAGGCCCGAAGCAACCCGGCAACGACATTGATGTGTATCTGAGGCCATTAGTTGACGAACTTTTACAGTTGTGGTCTGACGAAGGCGTACGTGTGTGGGATGAGTACAAACAGGAGGAATTTGGCCTACGAGCGTTGCTGTTTGTAACCATCAATGATTGGCCTGCTCTTAGTAACATTTCAGGACAGTCAAACAAGGGATACAATGCATACACGCACTGTTTAGATAAGACTGACAGTATATATTTAGGTAACAAGAATGTGTAACTTGGTCATCGTCGATTTCTTCCAAACAGGCATCTCGTAAAAAAGCCAGGCAAGCATTTCAAAGGTGAGGCAGATAACCGAACGAAGCCTACACGCCCTGATGGTGATGTTATATATGGCATGGTCAAGGATTTGGAAGTAATATTTGGAAAGGGTCCTGGCAGTCTAATGTTCCAAAAGACGCTAACAAGCGCGTACCCTTGTGGAAAAAGAGATCTATATTTTGGGATTTACCCTATTGGAAAATCCTAAAGGTTCGCTCTGCAATCGACGTGATGCACGTGACGAAAAATCGTTGCGTGAACCAGAAGAGAAGGAGATCTTTTTTGAAATCCTGAGCAGTATCAAGGTCCCGTCGGCTACTCGTCGAATATAAAGGGAATAATAAACATGGCAGAGAAAAAGGTCCAAAACCTGAAGTCTCATGACTGCCACGTGATTATGACACAATTACTCCGGTTGCATTGAGGGGCTTCTACCGGAAAACGTTCGAGTACCCATTGTGAAGCTATGTGCATTCCTGAATGCAATTTCTCAGAAGGTAATCGATCCAGCAACTCTACCAAGTTTACAGACGGGTGTGGTCCAATGTCTTGTCAGCTTCGAGTTGGTGTTTCCACCGTCCTTCTTCAATATAATGATGCACCTCATAGTTCACCTCGTCGAAGAGATTTCCATTCTCGGTCCTGTATTTCTACACAACATGTTCCCCTTTGAGAGGTTCATGGGAGTCTTAAAGAAATACGTTCATAACCATGCTAGGCCAGAAAGAAGCATGTCCAAGGGCTATGGAACAGAGGAGGTCATTGAGTTTTGTGTTGACTTTATTCCTGATCTTAAGCCGATCGGTGTTCCTCAATCGCGCCATGAGGGGAGACTGCGTGGAAAAGGCACGCTAGGAAAGAAAGCAACAACATGTATGGACGGGCATTCTTTCACTCAGGCACACTACACAGTTCTACAAAATTCCAGATTGGTGGCTCCGTATATCGTGAAACACATGGATATTTTACGCTCCCAATACCCGGAGGAGACTAACTTCTGGATTAAAGGGAAACACGTGGATACTTTCGGCAGTTGGTTGCGTACACATCTCATTAATAACAGCACTGTTGGACAAGAGCTATACTTGTTGGCCAAGTCACCATCTTCGACTATATTGACTTTCCAAGGGTACAAGATAAATGTGAATACATTTTACACGGAAACCCAAGACAAAAAGAGAACTAACCAAAACAGTGGTGTCCGCTTTGATGCAACAAACGACGATGGGACAAATGACACATATTATGGTTGCATACAGCAGATATGGGAACTTGACTATGGACCTTCTTTTAAGATCCCTTTGTTTCAGTGCAAATGGGTCAACCTGTCAAGCGGGGTAGAGATAGACCGGCGGTACGGAATGACTACAGTGGATCTCAAGAATCTTGCGTACCGCACCGAGCCATTCGTCCTAGCCAATGATGTGGCTCAGGTTTTCTATGTGAAGGACATGTCTTCCGGACCGAAAAAAAGAAAAGATAAGCAAGCTGGTACATCATACGATGAGCCAAAGCGCCACATAGTTCTTTCAGGAAAAAGAAACATCATGCGAGTGGAGGACAAGACAGACATGTCAGAAGATTACAATAAGTTTGATGAAATTCCGCCCTTCAAAGTGAAAACTGACCCAAGCATCGTGTTAAATGATGAAGAATGTCCATGGCTACGGCGCAATCAGAAGAAAGGGACACACAAGAAGAAAAAGTGAACACTAGATAGGGATGTTGTTGCTGATGTGTAATAATGTATTAAACCTTTTATGTAACTATGTCCTGAAAACTCAGAAGAGAGATCTAAACACTATGTCAATCAGCTGCAGTTTTACCAACACAATCGCGTGGTCGTGAGACGGCAAATCGGCCTTCGATCCAGAGAGCGGCAAGACGTCTCTGATGATTTGCAACAAGTGTTGGGGATGTTGCTAATCATCAGAGCGTCTTGCCGCTGCTTGGATCCGACCAAACGGTTGCAGAACGTAGCTAGGGAACCCGAATGTTTTGTGTTTGAGCGCCACTTCGATCCAAGCAGCGGTAAGACGTCTCTGATGATCTGCAACCGTTTGGAACGGCCGCAGGTCATCAGAGACGTCTTGCCGCTGGTTGCCCAAAGATGCCTCTCTGAGTGACGCTGGAATGTTTTGTGTGAGTGAGTGAGTGACGCTGGAATTCCGGGAGGGGGGCTATATATAGGGTACATGTGCTTCTTTAGTCCCGGTTGGTAACACCAACCGGGTCATGTGGCTCACGAATTGGTCGTGATACTGCTGATCCAACAGCTCACAATCCCTCAAAAGAAACACACCCCTGATCCAACGTCTCACAAGCGCTTGAAAGAAACACACGATCCGTGTGCTTCTTTAGTCCCGGTTGGTAACACCAACCGGGACTAAAGTCGGGCTCACCCCTGATCCAACGTCTCACAAGCGCTTGAAAGAAACACACGATCCGTGTGCTTCTTTAGTCCCGGTTGGTAACACCAACCGGGACTAAAGTCGGGCTCACCCCTGATCCAACGTCTCACAAGCGCTTGAAAGAAACACACGATCCGTGTGCTTCTTTAGTCCCGGTTGGTAACACCAACCGGGACTAAAGTCGGGCTTTGCAGAGCCACGTGTCCTCCCCCAGCACTGCCCTAGCCACGTGTCTTCCCCTAGCGCTGCCCTGGAGGTCTTTATATATTGTCGCCGACGGGGTAAACCCTAATCCACCATTCCTAGCCACGAACGCATCATCTCCACGAGATGGATCCGCCACGCCCGCCGCAGCGCCTTTTGGACGAGGTCGAGCGTGCTCGGCAGAGCGCGCTTGGGCGCTACCGCGGGAGCCTATCCCGCCGTATTCCCACGAGCCCGGCGTGGAGAGGAATGCCCTCCTACCGGCCTCCTACTCCGGTGCCGGAGGAGGTGCGGAGGACATACGAGCGCGCGTGGTCCGTCGTTCCTGACCCCGACGAGGATGCGTACGCCGCAGGGGTGGCTTGGGGATCCGCGGCCGTACCTCCACCAGTCGCCGCCGCCCCTCCCGACGAGGAGGATGACGACGACGACGAATTCGACTGGTGCGACCATGGGGAAGAGCGCGGCGGGCCGCAGATGCAGGAGGCCCTTGAAGCCTCCTTCCAGTCCGTCCACGACGACCGTGTACAGCGAGCCAGAACTGTCTGCCAGCTCAAGGCAAAGGAGGCTTCCGAGCTGGATTGGGCGCTGAAAGATTCATCCTCCATGGATCTTGCCCTCCGCCGCAAACGTGCGCGCGAGAACCGGGCGGCCGCGAACGGGGCTGGCTCCTCCCACCGTTCCTCCTAATCCTACGGCCTCCGAGCCAGCAAGTCCGTTTATATAAAATAATGTTGGTGATGTTGGTGATGTTGGTGATGTATTAAACCTTTTATGTAATGCATTCTATGGAATGTATTAAACCTTTATGTAAGGAGCTTCGCGGTCACGACTCGTGTCAGACACGTGTCCCCCCCAGCGCTGGGAGGACACGTGTCCCCCCCTACGTATTGACGTCGTTGACAAATAGATATAAAAACAGAAAACAAATAGATAGATAATTATTACAATTTTGTAGACAATTAAATTAAATATATATTAAAGAAAAAGAAACTAGAGAAAAAAAACAAAATAGAAACCAAATAGATATAAAAAACAGAAAACATAAGAAAGAAAAAAAACTCGAGAAAAAAATTCAAAAAGCCCATTAGTACCGGTTGTACAGTACAACCGGTACTAAAGGGCTGGGCTTCGCGCGCGAATTTTCGCCGCGGCCCAAAAAGCACCTTTAGCACCGGTTGTAGTCTACAACCGGTACTAAAGACCCTTTAGTACCGGTTGTAGATAAAAACCGGTACTAAAGGCCTTTTGAATGCAGTTTTAAGTGGGGATCGACGATTCGATCCCCAAAATCGACGAAGAGCCCGCGTCGTCTCTCTCCTCCGGCGATCTCCACGGCGACGGCGAAGCCCTGCTCCTACGGCCTCCACCGCGCGCCACCCATCCCGTCCTCTCCGTCCACCGCCGCGCGTCCCCCCGCCGTCTCTGTCCACCACCGCGCCTCTCCGGTGGCCTCCACCACCGCGCCTCTCCGGCCGGCCGGCCTCCACCACCGCGCGTGCGCCTCTCCGGCCTCCCACCACCGCGCCACCACCGCGCCTCTCCGGCCTCCCACCACCACGCCACCACCGCGCCTCTCCGGCCTCCCACCACCGCGCCATCACCGGCTCCACCACCGCGCCATCGCCGCCTCCACGTTTTAGGTAAGTTTTTTTTAGTAGCAAAAATTTAAGTTAGCAATTTTAAGTTAGCACAAATTTAAGTTAGCACATTTAAGTTACAAATTTACATTAGCAAATATTTTAAGTTAGCAAATATTTTAAATGTAGCAAATATTTTAAGTTAGAAAAGTTAGCAAATCTTTTAAGTTAGAAAAGTTAGCAAATATTTTAAGTTAGAAAAGTTAGCAAATATTTTAAGTTAGAAAATTTAGCAAATATTGCTTAATTTTGCTAAGTTAGAAATATTTACTTATTTACTAGAATTTTGTTTAGCTTAATTTTGCTAAGTTAGAAATTTTTACTTATTTAATTTTGCTAAGTTAGAAACATTACTAAAAATAACTTTGAAAATTTTGCTAAGTTAGAAATATTTTGCTAAGTTACTAAAAATAATTTTGCTAAGTTAGAAATATTGCTAAGTTAGAAAATTTTAGTAGCAAAGTTTGAAAATTTAGCTAAGTTTGAAATATTGCTAAGTTAGAAATTATTCTAGTAAATAAGTAAATATGTGCATTGTCATTTTTTTATTCTAGTAAATATGTGAATTTTGCTAAGTTTGAAAATTCTAGTAGCAAAGTTTCAAA
Source organism: Poa pratensis (assembly GCA_947311845.1). Taxonomy (NCBI): domain Eukaryota; kingdom Viridiplantae; phylum Streptophyta; class Magnoliopsida; order Poales; family Poaceae; genus Poa; species Poa pratensis. Next base: position 159,121,124 of record CAMZMU010000063.1, read on the forward strand.
ATTTAGCAAAGTTTGAAATATTGCTAAGTTTGAATTACAAATTTGCAGTGACATTGAGCTATGGAGGACGATGCCCCCATCATCGACGCCCCGGACTTCATCCGAGACTTGGAGAAAGAAGAACGCTTTCAAGCACTTATATTTGATAAGACCCTTGGACCCAATTCCGATGGAGAAGATTCCGACGAAGAAGACGGCGAAGATTTCAGCGCGAAATGCTTGAACGACTCCGGTGAGGGACTTGAGTTACAAAACTTCAGAGACGACGACGAAGAAGAAGTGCCGTTAGAAAACTCCGTAGAGAACTCCGGCAAGGTATATATTAAGTCTTGTTGATCACTAGCTAGATGCATTAATTGATTTATATGCGCACTTATTAACGAAACATTTTTCTTTCAGCCCTCTGGATCTACGTCAATCCGTAAACGAGGCCCGGCCCAAGGGTTAAAGCTGCCGGATGGTGCAAAGTTGTCGATCGACGAAGTTAGCATAAAAGGCAAACCGGAGAAACCCGATGGAATCTCCACTAAATACATAGCTCAATGCGGATTTCTTGTAAGGGACATGGTCCCGATCACCGTTGCAGAATGGAATGAGCCGAAGAAAAAAAACATTGGCGCAAAATATGTCGAGGACAGAATTAAAGAAACCCTTTGGGAGTCGATATTGGGTTCTTTCAGCCTACCGGCAGATCTCCCACAGAGGAGGAAGGATAAAGTCAAGGAGTGGACTCTTAGCAAGATGGCCGAGCAATTCAACAACTGGAAGAAATCATTGTGGAGAAAATATGAGAAAAAAACTCCAGATTTCACTGGACATCTAGAGAAGCTAAAAGATGACTGGCCTGAATTTGTGGCGTATAAGAAATCGGCCGTCGCTGTGGCCCGATCGAAAAGAAATAAGTTGAATGCTAAGAAGAAGAAATATTTCCATCGTTTGGGCTCAGGTGGCTACAAGACTGCCGTGCCTAAGTGGGAAGCCTATGAAAACGAGCTGCGTCAAAAAGGGATCATTCCACAGACAGATGACTGGCCCGACAGGTCCAAGTTATGGTTGTTCGCGCATGGGGCAGTGTTGGACCCAAACACAGGGCTGATTGTTGCACAGGGAAAATGGAAGAAAAGAATTAAAGAGTCACCAAAAAACTAGTTGACGCAATAGAACTAGTCCGACAGGGAAAATATGTTCCCGATAGAGAGGACGACGAGCTTTCACTCGCCCTCGGGAATAAAGAACACTGGGGACGATGTCGAGGCAGAGGAGGCGGGGTTGGTTTTCTTGAAGGGTTTCCGGAGCACGCTGCAACTTATAGAAAACATTGCAGAGGTAAGAAGAGGGAGGCGGAGAGGTTTACTGCATTAGAACGCCAGATGCAGGATGTGAAGGAGCAACTGGCCTTAATTACCCAGCAAAGGGAATCTCAGCCGCGAGTAGAAGATCATGCAGTCGATGTCTGCCCATCTCAGCGGAAAAGCAGCGTGGGTTCCACGCAGCTACAAGATCCTGCAGTTGATGAACCAGTTGATGAACCGTCGGCGGCGCGCTACCCCGTGGATGATATCACGGAGAAGACAAATTGTGAGTTACATGCGCCAATGAAGAACATTAGTTTTCCGGTGGCGAATGGCTATGCTTTACCGCATCAACTTGGATCAACCTTCCATTTTGGTGAGATTCCGGCTGGATTTGCTCGTGTCGGGGTGACGAAAGTTATGTCGGGATTCAGCTCAATCCATCTTGACATTCCCGGAGCTGAAGGCGAGAAGACATTGGGAGATGTCGAACTTGGTATCGTTCTATGGAAGAAGAAATATATCAAGTTTCCAGACTCGGCGCCAAGGCCACCGACTCCTCCGGTTAGAAATTCACCACAGCAAAGTCCACCCTCCTCCCCCGACGATTGGGAGCCCACCGCGAGTCCATCGCCCGCGCCGTCCCGTCAGCCGACTGCTGCGCCCACTAGTAGTTTGACAAAGCGGAAGCTGTTCACGTCGTCCCCTGTCAAGAAACGTGCAAAAAAACCCAAGGAAGTCAAGGCTCCTGAGAAGTTAGCTGGCGAGATGACTCAGGAGGAATTAGAAGTGAGCACACGTGAAGAGGCGAGAGCCTTTTTTGAACAGAAAAAAAGGAAAGACTGGAGGCAAGACTGGACCCCATGAAGGAACTTCTGAAGACTATACCAACTGAGGTAAAAGATCACACCGTTGACAACCTATATGACCCTCCACCACCGCCCCTTTCAGACTATGAGCGAGGTATTGAAAAGGTACTTTCCTCACAGATGGAGCAAGAAAAAGCGTGCGGGAAAAGAGTTGCCCAGCTCGGAGAACAAGAAGCACAATCGATCGCCCCGCTCATTGTGCCTTCTGAAGCTCGGGAAATCGAGCATGGAGAAGTTGTCATTGGCGACACAGGTTGCCCCATAGCGCAGATAACAATTCAATATAAATTTGAACTCGGGCTGCCTCTGGTCGAAAATCCGAGTGCTCTAACAACACAGTTATATAAATTGCATAACTGGTACATGGCCGCCGCAAAAGAAGGGAAAATGTGTCTCATGGCGGGAGTTAAGGAACAACACTACTTCCGACAATATGGTGTGGAGGTTGCGTTCTCCGAACTTTTTCAGATGTACAATCAACTTGCTCTCGACAAATCTATCATCAGCTGCTATTGTCTGTAAGTAATTTATTCGTGTAATTTAATTATTTATAGTTAAGCTCGTTCATTGCTTGTAATTATCCTCACAACATTCTTTTGTACGCTATTATGCAGAATGAAGATTCGTGAATGCCGAATGGGAGGAATCTGGGACATTGGGTTCATTGACCCGGATAAAGTTCATGAAGTCACCGTAGAAAGTCCTTGTATGCCCAGGAAACAGAGGACGTTTTGCTAACGTGTTTTAAGCGACAAAGTACCAAAAGGAAATACTTTTTCCTTACAACTTCGGGTGAGTGTTACTGTCTTGTACACATTCTATTTTGCTTTCCCGATATTAAGTGTAATTGATGAGTTCTGAATACCTGCGTATATAAATGTGCGCAGGTACCACTTCATTCTGCTAATCATTAGACTCGAGGAAGGAGAAGTTGAAGTCTGGGACTCATTAAGGAAAGATCAAGATGATTACAAAAGCGTGCGTCTAATGCTCAAGAGGTAATTTCAATCGCACTATATCGTCCTCTTTCGTTCATTTCCGGATATCAAAAGTATAAGTAATAACTCCTCAATTCATTTTCTTTTCCGGGCAGGGTTTGGAAAAGGTTCATCGCGGAAGAACGCGGTGAATGGAAAATAAGCTGGAGTTCAAGGCTAACAACGTAAGTACTACTACGTATCTAGGTCTGTGTATCTTTCTAATACCATTATCATTCTCTTGATTATTATTTGATTAAATTAAATTCTTGTATAGTGGTGTCTGCGACAACCACAGGGGACGGAACTATGTGGATACTACGTTTGCGAGTATATTCACATGAGGGTCAATGAGAGAGTCAATAGTATAAGAAATCGAGAGGTACGTAAACATCATACACAACTTTTATTTTGCTACCATCAATCATGTTTAGTTTCGATCATAACTGATTTGATCTCCTTCTTTTAAAGATGGCAAGGAAGCGGAACCAGCTCCTACTAAAAAACCGCGTAAAAGCTATTGCGGAGGAATTGGCGGGATTCATTCTGACGCATGTCGTAGATGAATTCGGTGAATTCCACTATGTCGATTAATAGACTCCCTCCATGCATGTACTAGCTAGCGGTGATCTCCATTGTAATTATGAGTACTTTATATGTAACGAGAGTACTTTATATGTGTAATGAGTACTTTATATGTGTAGTGAGTACTTTATACGTGATCTCCTCCGAAACCCTGAAAAATGAGCGAAAAGGAAAAAAACAGAAACCCTAAACCCTGAAAAATAAGCGAAAAGAAAAAAAACCGAAAACCTAACCCCCCTGAAAAAATAAGGGGGGCAAAAAAAACAGGAACCTTTAGTACCGGTTGGTATGAACAACCGGTACTAAAGGTCCTCAGCTGCGCGCGCGCAGGTTCGCCACGTGGAGGGCCTTTAGCACCGGTTGTATATACAACCGGTACTAAAGGGGTACCCCTTTAGTCTCGACCTTTTAGTACCGGTTGCACAACCGGTACTAAAGGCCCAATAAGACCGGTACTGATGCCCTGTTCTCTACTAGTGGGAGTAGCATAGTAGCAAGAGCTCGAAGCTCAGCCTCCGCACTAGAAGGAGACACGCGGATGGAGAGATTGATATTCGGATGCAGCACAGCCTGTCTAGCTCCTCCGCCCCGCACTCAAAATGGCCACGGTATGGTGTAGTGCAGCTGACACGGTGCCCTGACTACTCACGCCCAGAGCCTCTTAAGCGTTGGGTCAGTAAGACTGACGAGAAAGGCAATCTTGGGCGCAAGCTAGTTTGTCAAATGCTTGAGCAAGACACAGGCGGGAAGGGGTGGTAAGGTTAGATCTAAGTTCTTTTGTAGCCGTTTGCTCTGATTTCACCCCATTTCGTTTTTTCTCGTCGAATTTGGGGAATTTGGGATTTAGGATTCATGTTGTTGTTTTCAGATCCTGAAGAAATGTGGCTATTTCGAGTGGATGGGTGATTATATAGAGAGGATTCAATGAGGGCTACATTGATTCGAACGGGGCCGCAACCTAGGAGCTCAATTTGGGGTTCCGCCGGTGGGCGTGGAGAGCTCCTACATAGGTGCTGATAGAGACGTGAACAGGAATGCGCGCAATGGTGAACTGCCCGCGGAGTCCGAACTGAACCAGAAACTAAAGAAGATCAAGAAACATCTAAATCAGATGCTTGGTTTGCAGAAGCAAGCAAATATGATGGCACGAGGATATCATTGCTCTGTTTTTCTTTTACTTGTTGTCTATCCATCGTTAGGGCAGGGAAAACGATCTGTGCTCCATGCCAAGTTCGTGTAACTTAATCGAATCGAAGCAGCAATTTGGGAAGTTCTGAAGTTGTTCATACAGTTTGTGTTCTTCCGTTAACAGTTCTGTTTTCAGTAAAAAAACGTTCTGGGCTACCCGATAGATGTTGGGCCATGAGAAAATAAACAGGCACAGAGAGAAAAGCAGCCCAACAGTTCAGACCAAAGTTCTGTTTTCAGTAAAAAAACATTCTGAGCTGCCGAATAGATGTTGGGCCGTGAGAAAATAACCAGCCCCAAACAGAAAAAAGCCCACCCCCATGTGGGCACCCTTTTTTATAGCATAGAGGCACACATGTTTAGCGAAAAATACTTGGATTAAACCTCTAAAATAAAATTTTGCTTAGAGGCACACATAGAGGCACATATACCCTCTAAAATTTTGCTTCGGCAAAGAAACTTCTAAGAAACTTATTTACTTGTTTTAGCTTGTTGTAACAAATTTTGCTTAGGCAAAGAGCTAGCACATGTTTTAATTATTTTCCTTGTCTTAGCCTTTGAATTTTGTTACTTGCATGGCAAAAGGCAAAAAATACCTATTTTAACCTTTCAAAAACAAATTACTTCTGTTTCTTGCATGGATCATGGAAAAATTTGTTTCTTGCATGCAAAGAATATTACTTGTTCGTTCAACATATCAAAAAAATGGAAGAAGCAAATTTGAATTTTGAACGAAACATACATATTAGGACGAACAATACATTTTTTTTGACAAAGAACAATACATAAATTTATAGTAGCACTAACATCACCCTTATAACTTGGGCCCTCTTACAACTTACCAACCTTACACGATGACTAGCATTCACTCAACACGACACGAAACGACACGGGAAACTAAATAATTAAACACGAGAAAACTAAAACATGCACCATCTTCACCCTGGGCTCGCTTCACCAACATCTTTACCTTCTTCGCTTGACCAGCATATTCTTGTTCACTCCTCGTCGTCGAAGTTGTAGGGGAGGGTGTGCATTTGGTTAAGGGTGTGGAAGATGCACTCGTGGTTGGTGTAGATGTTGTACGTCGTGAAGGCGATGAACTCGCAGCAGCACCAAAAAACTTGCCCGAGGAGCGCGTAGGCGTCGAACGGTTTGGTGAAAGTGGCCGGCCATGAGCAGCAAGAGGACGACGCCCCGCCTGTCATGGGTCTCGTTGAGGCGGAACATGGGCCGCGTGCCCGGTGGGAGGTTGAGGTGGGCAAAGGCTTCGTTGAGGAAATCGCGGGCGAGCTCGACCAGCCCCCTCCACCTCGATATCGCCCACACACGGAGGGTTCTCTCCATGACCACGCCGGCAGGGTAGCGCATCTCCGATACGGTTTGCGGCCGATGGAACGTCGCTCCAGTGTACTGCATCTTGGGTGGCGGCTTGGTGTGCTTCGAGAGGATGCCGATTTGGTGGTGCTTGAAGTGGAGAGGATGAGGGGGATGAGTGGTGCGACTAGTGGAGAGGAAGAGAGGTCTATATAAAGGGCGAGAGGACGGCGTTTGCCCTTCATCTTCAACTTAATTGATGTCGTCGTTTGCCCTTCGGGTCGCCCAACGCGGAGCACGCCGTTCAGACTACGCCATGGCCGGGCTGCATCGATGCGACACGGGCTGCCGCTTTACTGTTTCTCGTGTGGTCTTCCGTTCAGACTGCATCGCTGCTAATGGCGTAGATGCGACACTTTACTGCATCGAGAGGTGAGCAGGGCTACGTCGAGGGCGAGGTGGCGAGCAGGGCTGCGGCTGGGCATGCATGCAAACGGGCGTCCGTGATTGCTGCATGTTTGTATGCATCGGGCTGGTGAACAGGGCCCGCTGGTTAGTGGTGGTGGGTGCATGCAAGTACGTCGTGGCAAACACACACGAAGTCAGACACTCGTACGCTTGTTCCATGCACCGCATCATTTTGTGTCGTTGGATCTTAATGAACGGTCTAGATCGAACGCACGGGCCGATCCAAACCCCACCTATCCAGCCAATTAGCGCTTCACTGACCGCTAGCCAATCAGATCGCAGAACGAGCGCAGACGAGGATCAGCGCATCACATGCCCACGGAGCTAACCCAAGCGCCTGATCCCAACCGTCCACGCACATCGATCAACGACGGGAAGGGTGCGGGGTTTCGGACGGGGTTTTCGGGGTTTTAAGGGGTTTTGAGGGGTTTCAGTTATTAGGGTTGATCATAACTAATTAAAAAAAATCAAAAAATACAAAACTTACGCACATAGTCTTGTTATGTCGTATAGCAACGAGAAAAAAATATAAACGTGGTTTACATACATTTTTACGAAAAAGCCTTAAATCAAGTGAGAGACCTCGAACACTTTCAAATGAGCATAACTATTTCAAGTAAAATCAAAAAATACAAACCGCGCACATAGTCTTCTTATATCATATAGTAACGAGAGAAAAAATATAAACATAGTTTACATACGTTTGCACGAAAATGCCTTCATTCAAATGTGATTACTCGAACAATGTAGTATGGATTTCAAGGGAGAGACGAGCGGGTTTCAGTGATTAGGGTTGAGCATAACTAATTCAAAAAAAAATCAAAAAATATAAAACCTGTGCACATAGTCTTCTTATGTCATATAGATGTGTCTAGGATTTTTTTTGGCTCATTTATATAAGGTGGGAAAAAAACTTGCTTAGAAATGGGGCCATTTACCCTACCTTTAGAGCTCATTTGAAACACAATTTTCATGATTATGAGTTTAACTTAGCAAAAGGGCTCGGATTGATGACCAAGTTAGAACAAACAAGTGCATAATAGTGTGAGAAGCATTGCAACATCCAAGCATAGCATAGGACACATGGAAAAGTTTGAATTTTGGTTCAAAATTGAATTTTGGATCAAATTTGAATTCAAATGACCAATTTATCATAATACAAACAATATCACATCATAGCACTCACAAATTTCACTTCAGAACATAAGTGGCATATTATTATAACAACAAATTCTCAAGTTCATAACACAAGTGCACTCCAAATCTATTTCTTTTGCCTCTTCTTACCGCTCGCTTTCTTCTCCTTTCTGCTCGATTTCTTCAAATTCTCAACTTCTACGACATACAACTTGTTGATGCTCCTGGTTTTCTTGCCACAACCACTAGGCCTCCCCACAGCACGGCCAAGAGTTCCAGTTTCAGCAATTGTTTCAGCTTGCACCTCCTCAACAACAGTTTCAACAACAGTTTCAGTTTGCACCACAAGGTCCAGAACAGGTTCTGTTTGCAACACAGCCTCCTATGCATCCAAAACAAGTTCAGTTTGCTCATGTGCATCAGTTTTTTCAGTATGCACCTCGGCAGCATTTTCTTCAGTTTCTTCGGTATGCAAAACATCCAACAGAGGTTCAGTCCCAAACCCTAAAATGTGGACACTTCTCTTTTTTCTGTAGCCGTTGACTCTTGCTTTTTTTGTTGGCCAACACACTTCAACAACAAGGGGCTGAGTAGTAGCACGCTTCCTCCTGAAAAAAAACATGAACATACTTTGGCTTTTCAGGAGTGTAACAGCATTTGGCAGCCCATAATAAAGAATGGTAGGTGTTCAACCATGTACCAAACTCGTCGCATGCTGCCATTACCTTACCAAGATGATATGAATGTGTCTGTCTAGTGTAAAATCTTGCTGCTGGCCACATTCTCCCAAATTCTTCTCCTCTGAATTTTTTGATCAAATTCATCCACAAATGGCCGAAGCACTCCCTCTGTTCAGCATGTAGGACAACATTTTTAACTGCATTTTCCAGACCTTTACATGCATCTGTGTGTATAGCCAAAGGTGACATTGGCCCTAAGCATCTTTTCAACTGCATCATGAACCATGTCCATGAAGCCTCAGTTGATGACCCACAAGTATAGGGGGTTGATGCATGTAAAATGCATACATGAACTTTGCACTTTAATTGCTTATATTCCAATCATATTTGCATCATATAAGGGTTATATCAATGTTTTATAATGATTTTGGGAATACTTCATAGTTTTCCCATTTATTTGGAATTAACCCTGTTTTTCCAGAAAACGTCTTTTTTAGTGTTTCAGACTTTTCGGGAGCTTCGGGACTCCAAAAAGGGCAAGGTCAAAGAGCACGGTTCAGAATTTTCGAGACGAACGCAATGGGCTTAAATTGAAGACCAGAAGCCCAACAGGCTGGAAATGGGAGGGTCCCACGCGGCCTAAAGTACATGGCCGCGTGGGCCTATCTCGTTTCCACCTCGGAGCTCCGTGGCCGTCGATCTTTCGTCCACCGACTTCGTCTTGACCTAAAATCGCCTATAAAAAAGGTCTCCTGGCGTTTCGCGAAAGGAGGCGGCGGAGAAACACAAAACCATGAAACAGGAGATAGAAGCCTGCTGCCGGAGAAGATTGGAGGGGGGAACCGCCGCCGGAATCACCTCCGGAAGGCTCCTCCGTCCCTCCTCCGGAAGGCTCCTCCGTCCCTCCTCCGGAGTCTCCATCAACACCACCGCCATCTTCATCGCCGTTGCTGCCTCCCATGATGAGGGGGGAGTAGTTCTTCATCGAGGCTGAGGGCTCTACCGGTAGCTATGTGGTTCATCTCTCTCTCTCATGGTGTGATCTTTATGTGATCATGAGCTTTGTAATCTAGTTGAATCCATAGATATGAATTATGCTACTTGAGTGGTTTTATTAATGTAATTTCCGGAGTCACCTTTGTCCCATGGTGTGAAGTTGACAGTGTGCGCACCGTGTGTGACTCTTAGGCTAAAGGTTACAGAAATACTTACCATGAGTTATTCTTGTGTTGGATGTCACTATAAAATTGTGGTGTTTGTTTAGTACTATTTTGGGGCATTCATAGTGACCTTGGGGTTCCCTAGATGTGGAAGACAGACTTTAAGGTGTGCTTTTGTAGCCCTACACGATGGTCTTGGTGTTCTATGATATTGTGGTGTTTGTTCACTCAGACTTTAAGGTGTGCTCTTGTAGCCCTACGCAGTAGATTGGTATTTCTATCCAACATGAGAATAGTTCAGAGTAGCATAGTGAAGAGGAAATATCTATGTGTTTAATATATTATTATTGTTGAGAGTGTCCACTAGTGAAAGTATGATCCCTAGGCCTTATTTCCAAGCATTGAAACACCGTTTGCTCTCATTTTGGCTCAAGTTTGCTTGCTGCCATTTTTATTTCAGATTGCCATCACCACTTATAATCATCCATATCACTTGTATTTCACTATCTCTTCGCCGAACTAGTGCACCTATACACCTGACAAGTGTATTGGGTGTGTTGGGGACACAAGAGACTTCTTGTATCTTAATTGCAGGGTTGCTTGAGAGGGTTATCTTTGACCTATACCTCCCGAGTTCGATAAACCTTGGGTTATTCACTTAAGGGAAACTTGCTGCTGTTCTACAAACCTCTGCACTTGGAGGCCCAACACTGTCTACAAGAATAGAAGTGTGCGTAGACATCAAGCTATTTTCTGGCGCCGTTGCCGGGGAGGTAAGTGCTTGAAGGTATCTCCTTTAGGTCCTGCAGTTATATCTTTTTGTTTCTTGTTTTTATTTTACTAGTTAGGCTTAATGGAAAACAACAAAAAAATTAGAGAGCTTATGAAATTTATATCGAATTAGGACATGATGCTTTTGAAGAGAAAATTAAAAAAGCAATGGGAGTTTGTTTGCATAATAGTGATAACAATGTTGTTAACATGAATGCTTTGAACACCATTATTCCTAATGATATGGAAAAGTCTAAGCTTGGGGAAGCTAGTTTATATGAAAATGATCTTTTTAGTTCCCCAGCTTTGGAGAATAAAACTTGCCTTGATAATGCTTTGTCTCCCATATGTGATAATTCTAATGATGCTTGTAATATTCTAAATCCACCTACTGAAAGTACTGCTTTTGAAATACCTATGGAACTTGTTGAAATGGTTATGGAAGAACCTTATTCAGGGGATGGAACAGTTCGTCCGAATGATCACTTGTTGAAACTTACAGAACTTTGTGAGTTGTTTAAAGTTGCAGGTTTATCAAGAGAAGATGTCATGAGGAAAGTATTTCCATTTTCACTTAAGGACAAAGCAAAGGAGTGGTATAGGCTGTTGGATGATCGTCCTTCGAATTGGAAACAGCTTGAATCTCTCTTTTGCTCTAAATTTTATCCTCTTCATGAAGTGCATCGAGATAGGAGTTACATTTTAATTTTTATCCTCATGATGTAGAAAGCATTGCTCAAGCTTGGGGAAGACTGAAAACATTAATACTCAAATGTCCTAACCATGAGCTTTCTGAGGAAATAATTATTTCTAATTTTTATGCAAGGCTTTCAGGTCATCATAAGGATTATCTAGATTCTTCTTCAGGTGGTTCTTTCACAAGTAAGAAGGTTGAAGCTAAATGGGATCTTCTTGAAAAAATTCAACGCAATACTGAAGATTGGGAGATCGACAAAGGTAAAGAATCAGGTATAAACTATGAGTATGGTTGCATTAAGTCTTTCTCTAAAACTGCTGTTTTTCATGAGCTTAGTGCTAAATTTGGTCTTGATTCTCAAATTATGGTTGATTGTTGTAAAACCTTTGCTTCTCATATATATTCCTAAAGAAAATTGGGACATGTATCATGAACCTTTTAAAGAAACTTGCATGGAAATGAAATTGTTATTAATGATTGCAATAAACATGCTCAAACTTCTGAAAATACTATTTCTTATAAGCATGTTAAGTATTGTGGAGCACTTAGACCTTGTGAAAAGAATCAAATCGAAGAAGAATATTGTATCCATCATAGGAATGAAAAAACTACAACATGGTACAGAGCTCTAGTGATCTTGCTGAAAAAGTTTGTGCCACCTATCCTTTTACTTGTGAACTTTGCTATAAAGAGGGGCATTTCGAATTCCAATGCTCAGGTTCTAATAAGGATATTGCGGGAGACTTTTGTGATAACATGATCACTCCTAATCAACATGATGAACTTACATTATTTTTGGGGTGTGAAGAGTTATCAAGAAAAACTTCTTCGTTAGATATGAGTGCTTTTGATATGAATAGTGTGTTACATGGATGTTATCTCTATTGTGTTAATAATTGCCATGCCAACACTTACATACAAAATATTATAAAAGATGGAATGGCTTTACCAAAATATGAAAGGACTAATGTTTGTTTTACTCTTATTAATGAAAGAGAGGAATCCTCCCAAGTTTCTTCGTTGTTTCTAACAATAAACCAGGTTATATGGAGAAGCTTCCTTCCAAGCCTTTCCCTCCGAAAGAGGGAAAGAAGAAGAAGAAGAAGAAGTAAAAAGAGAGAGGAAACGGTATCTTCCCCTAAACATGTTGCTCCTATTATAGATGTTGCTGATGAGTCTGAATTCGATGATGATCCTATGCCTGTTACTATATAGTGATCATGATTGGGAAAAGCATAGTACTTTTGATATTGAAAATCTCTTGGGTACCAATTCTGAAAATGATGATGTTAATAATTGTTATACTATTAGTACTATTCATGTTCTTTCCAATGATTATATGAAAAGCTCTAAGCTTGGGGAAGAGGTGTTTGAAAATCCTTTTGCTAGATGATTATATATTTGAGACATATCTTTCTAGTAAAAATGATGATGATGATGAATATGATATTTTCAGTCCACCCACTATTGAGTATAAAGTTTATTGTGATTATGATATGCCTCCTATATATGATGATTACAATGATTAATGAATGTTTTACTCCCACTATTCCTAATGAAACTGTTTATGCTTATGTGGAGAGTAATGATACTTTTATGCATATGGATCATGATAAGAATGTTTCATGTGATAGCTATATTGTTGAGTTTATCAATGATGCTACTGAAAGTTTTTATGAGAGAGGGAGACATGATTTCATATATCTCAAAAATATTAAGTCTTCTCTCTTTTTGTTGAAATTTTTGAAGTTGCACTTGCTTTGCCTTCCTATGCTAGTCACTTGTGCTTTATTGATTTATTTTCTTACAAGATCCCAATGCATAGGAAGTGGGTTAGACCTAAATGTGTTTGATATTTGCTTCTTGATGCTCTTTTATATTCAACATCTATTCCTATGTGAGCATCATTAAAACTATCATGCCTAGCTATATGGCTATAAAGAAAGCGCTTTGCGGGAGGCAACCCGGTTTTTTTTGTGTGTTTTCTTTGTGTCCTCTTGCTGTAACAAGAGATTTGTCTTTAGTTTAGTTTCTGGAGTTTTAATAAAGTGCCAAGTTTTACCCATTTTGGTCTTGAAAAGTTGCTTATTGAGTTCGGAGATTTTATTCCTGCACGAGTCAGTGCACGGTATGATTTTTAATTCTTATTCTGTAACTCCGAATGAGCTCATATTTGAACTGTAGTTGCAACTTTTCATCCTCTGTATGCATGAATTTTTCGGAATTTTTCGAGAAAGTTTGGTAGGGTAGAAAAATACGTTTTGCTGCTGCTGTTTTTCTGGACAGATTCTGTCCCATTTTGTTTGATGCATGCTTTGAGCTTTTAAGTTGAATCTTTTTGATCCAATTGAGTTTATGAGTAGGCATACAACATTATACACTTTCTGGACATCTCATATGAATTTTTGTTCAAGGATTATATGCAGCAAGAAACCTATTTGTTTATCACTATTAATGCACCCCAAAAAAGAAATGGGAGAAACGGTGTTTTGAAGTTTTTTCACAGGGATTGGAGGAGATGCACCAAGAGCTATCCAAGGATGGTGAAGACCATAAGCTTGGGGATGTGAAGACAACCCCGCTGGACCTACACACTCTCGGTTTGCACACGTCCAACTTCTGTTTTTCGATCGAAACACTTTATCGCATAAACTTGGAGCGTCGTTTTTTGTTTTTGTTTGAGTCTTGAGAGACCACCACACTATCATTATATATGAGAGAGCTACTGGAAATATGGGTTGAAATATGTTGGATGCTTTTATAAGATTGGGAAAAGGGATGTTTGAGTTGATTTTTAATGATACATATAGTTGCATGATTCATGAGCTTGTTTATGAGTAATAGTTTGCAAATCTTTTTGAAGAGCTATCACTTATTCATGTTTTGGTGCTGATTGTTATTTACTTGGTTTAACATGGATTAGTTAGTTCTATGGACACTCATGCATGCATCTAGATGGTCAACTTTCTCCCTTTTGCTAGCCCAAAAACTCCAACAAGCAAAAACTTGTTTCCAACACCTTCAACCAAAGTTATTCCAGTGAGTCCACCATATCTACCTACTAGCTATATGCTATTCCGAGTATGTTCATCATGATATTTGTGTTATCTATACCTCTGAATGAAAATGATTATGTTATTGATTGCCATGGGAAAAGTTGGTTATATAGCTCTCACGAACTTGATGCACATTTTACTATCATTGCAATAAATAAAACATGACCCATTGTGATTAAGATTATGATGCTAGTGGCTTGATAAATGTTCGAGGTTGGGAGTTAGCCCATATGTGCTGTCACATGCAAAGCTTTCAACATGCTCCTTCATCTCATTTAGTTGATATCATGTACTTTTGTTTATGGATGCCTATCATGGTGAAATGAGGTGGAAATGAAGAAGTTTAAATGAGTTTGTATAAATGGTTAGAGAGACGCCTGGGCCGCTAATCTAAGCCATGCATTATTCATGGTGGAAATTTACTTACATGCTATGGTGAATTATCTATGACACCTTACAATAAAAAGCTATTCCAATGGTAAATAAAAAGGGTGTTGAGTTTTTCATCTTGTTTGTTTGTCTTGTCATTTTGATATGGGCTTGTTCCATATCCTGGGACAAGAGGTACCCCAGTTGACGCTCTTGATGATACTATTATTACTTACAATGATATATAACTTGAACTTGCTTTGTTTCCTAAGTTGAGTAATCATGGTGTAGGTACTTGTATTCAAGGGGCATGAGACATCAACCTTTACTTTGTCAAGCACACTACTCATATTTGCTTCACTTTAAACTTAATCATTCAAGATGCTATGATAGGGGAATGAGAGCTTGACACCAATGAATACCATTGCAATCATTAACTTAAGTAGAAGAGTTTGGAAGTTGGATGAAACTTATGCATGCTTTACCTCTACTCACATATACATCTTTCCAAAGTGTCACCTATCATATTCAGATTTTCATCTACACTCTATGACCATTGTAGGATGTCTACTTATCATTATGCATACATGTGTTCCATATTACTTGCTACTATGTTACACTTTGTGAACTATCATGAACATCCTTGCTTGAATACTTGATATCACTTCATAAACTATTTGCATATTGCTACTCCTTTGAAGAATGAATCATTTGACTATGTAGCAATAGTAATCATCTTTGATATCATTGTTAAGTATTAAATTGCAAAGTCCATGTTAGTTTTATCATCTTCATACTCGAGGACGAGCATGGATTAAGCTTGGGGATGTTGATGCATGTAAAATGCATACATGAACTTTGCACTTTAATTGCTTATATTCCAATCATATTTGCATCATATAAGGGTTATATCAATGTTTTATAATGATTTTGGGAATACTTCATAGTTTTCCCATTTATTTGGAATTAACCCTGTTTTTCCAGAAAACGTCTTTTTTAGTGTTTCAGACTTTCCGGGAGCTTCGGGACTCCAAAAAGGGCAAGGTCAAAGAGCACGGTTCAGAATTTTCGAGACGAACGCAATGGGCTTAAATTGAAACCAGAAGCCCAACAGGCTGGAAATGGGAGGGTCCCACGCGGCCTAAAGTACATGGCCGCGTGGGCCTATCTTTTCCCTCGGAGCTCCGTGGCCGTCGATCTTTCGTCCACCGACTTCGTCTTGACCTAAAAACGCTATAAAAAAGGTCCCCTGGCGTTTCGCGAAAGGAGGCGGCGGAGAAACACAAAACCACGAAACAGGAGACAGAAGGCTGCCGCCGGAGAAGATTGGAGGGGGGAACCGCCGCCGGAATCACCTCCGGAAGGCTCCTCCGTCCCTCCTCCGGAGTCTCCATCAACACCACCGCCATCTTCATCGCCGTTGCTGCCTCCCATGATGAGGGGGGAGTAGTTCTTCATCGAGGCTGAGGGCTCTACCGGTAGCTATGTGGTTCATCTCTCTCTCATGGTGTGATCTTTATGTGATCATGAGCTTTGTAATCTAGTTGAATCCATAGATATGAATTATGCTACTTGAGTGGTTTTATTAATGTAATTTCCGGAGTCACCTTTGTCCCATGGTGTGAAGTTGACAGTGTGCGCACCGTGTGTGACTCTTAGGCTAAAGGTTACAGAAATACTTACCATGAGTTATTCTTGTGTTGGATGTCACTATAAAATTGTGGTGTTTGTTTAGTACTATTTTGGGGCACTCATAGTGACCTTGGGGTTCCCTAGATGTGGAAGACAGACTTTAAGGTGTGCTTTTGTAGCCCTACACGATGGTCTTGGTGTTCTATGATATTGTGGTGTTTGTTCACTCAGACTTTAAGGTGTGCTCTTGTAGCCCTACGCAGTAGATTGGTATTTCTATCCAACATGAGAATAGTTCAGAGTAGCATAGTGAAGAGGAAATATCTATGTTCAATTATATTATTATTTGAGAGTGTCCACTAGTGAAAGTATGATCCCTAGGCCTTATTTCCAAGCATTGAAACACTGTTTGCTCTCATTTTGGCTCAAGTTTGCTTGCTGCCATTTTTATTTCAGATTGCCATCACCACTTATAATCATCCATATCACTTGTATTTCACTATCTTTTCGCCGAACTAGTGCACCTATACACCTGACAAGTGTATTGGGTGTGTTGGGGACACAAGAGAATTTTGTATCTTAATTGCAGGGTTGCTTGAGAGGGTTATCTTTGACCTATACCTCCCCGAGTTCGATAAACCTTGGGTTATTCACTTAAGGGAAACTTGCTGCTGTTCTACAAACCTCTGCACTTGGAGGCCCAACACTGTCTACAAGAATAGAAGTGTGCGTAGACATCAGGGGTGTATCGTAGTACTTTCGATAAATAAGAGTGTCGAACCCAACGAGGAGCAGAAGGTGTAAAGACCAGCAGACAAGTTTTTAGGGGTTTTTGATATAGCAGATAAATAAAATACAAGTAAATAAAAGACAGTAATAATAATTGCAGCGAGTGGCCCAATCCTTTTTAGGGCAAAGGACAAGCTGGTTGGTTTACTTATGATGACAAAATGTTCTTGAGGACACACGGGAATTTGGTTAAGTGCTTTCGCTTCATATTGTTGATTAATCTTTATTGTTTTGATAAGTGTTGTGTGGGTGAACCTATGCTAATGCACCGCCCTTACTTCGACTAATACATACTTGTGATTATACCCCTCGTAAGCATTGCTGGCGCCTGGTTGATGGGAGAGTATTCGAGGATGATGATGATGGTGATGATGAGTACTCCCCGGCAACGGCGCCAGAAAATGAGCTTGATGGCGTGAATCACACGTTCATTGGGAGACCCCAAGAGGAAGGTATGATGCAGTCAGCAGCAAGTTTTCCCTCAGAAAGAAACCAAGGTTATCGAACCAGTAGGAGCAGCAACTCTTCAGAAGGTTGTTGGTGGCTCGCGCGGCGCAACACGATCACCAACGTGGAATCTGCACACAACACAATCAAACTACTTTGCCCCAACGAAACAGTGAGGTTGTCAATCTCACCGGCTTGCTGAAAACAAAGGATTAAACGTATGGTGTGGAAAATGAGTATTAAATTGCAGAGAATGAAAAAGGAACAGTTTGCAGTTTGTGGTTGTTTAATCAGTGTAAAAGAATGGACCGGGGTCCACAGTTCACTAGTGGTGTCTCTCCATAAAAGATAACTAACATGTTGGGTGAACAAATTACAGCTGGGCAATTGACAAATAGTGAGCGCATGACAATGCATATATATGACATGATGACTACTATGATATTTAATTGGGCATTACGACATAATACATAGACCGTTATCCAACAGCATCTATGACTAATAATCCACCGCCGGGTTGTCATCCGAGTCCCCGTTGGTATTAAGTTGCAAGCAACGGATAATTGCATTAAGTAAAGTGCGTAATGTAAACAAACATATGACCGTGGACATAGCATCGTTAGGTTATCCCTAGTGGCAACAGCACATCCACAACCTTAGAACTTTCTGTCACTGTCCCAGATTAAACGGAGGCATGAACCCACTATCTAGCATAAATACTCTCTCTTGGAGTTACAAGCATCTACTTGGCCAAAGCATCTACGAGTAACGGAAAGCATGCAAGATCTTAAATAACATAGATAGATTGATAATCAACTTGACATAGTATTCAATATTCATCGGATCCCAGCAAACACAACATGTAGCATTACAATAATATGATCTTGATCATGTAGGGCAGCTCACAAGATCTAAACATGATGGCACAAAGGGAGAGACAACCATCTAGCTACTGCTATGGACCCGTAGTCCAAGGATGAACTACTCACGCATCACTCCGGAGGCAGGCATGGCGATGTAGAAGCCTCCGGTGACGATTCCCCTCTCCGGCAGGGTGCCGGGAAGAGGTTCTGAACCCTCCCGAGCTAGGGTTGACGACGGCGGCGTCTCTGGAACTTTTCGTGGATATTTGCTCAGGCACTTAGGGTTTTCGCGTCGGGGGGAATAAGTAGGCGAAAGGGCGGCGGCTGCGACCCCCGAGGGGCCCACACCACCCTAGGGCGCGGCAGGGGGGCCCGCGCCCTAGTGGCGTGTGGGGCCCTGGTGGCCTCCTCTGCTGCTCCTTTGTCCGTCAGGTGTGTTCTGGAAAAATAGGGACCCCGTGAAGTTTCGTCCAATTCCGAGAATATTTCCAGACTAGCTTTTCTGGAATACAAAAACAGCAGAAAACAGGAACTGGCACTTCGGCATCTTGTTAATAGGTTAGTCCCAAAAAATGTATAAAAGTGATATAAAGTAGATGCAAAACA
This sequence comes from Poa pratensis, assembly GCA_947311845.1. NCBI lineage: Eukaryota > Viridiplantae > Streptophyta > Magnoliopsida > Poales > Poaceae > Poa > Poa pratensis. Next base: position 159,140,027 of record CAMZMU010000063.1, read on the forward strand.
TGTAGCAATTGGTATAAAACAAGCATGGAACATCAAAAATTATAGATACGTTTGAGACGTATCAGCATCCCCAAGCTTAGTTCCTACTCGTCCTCGAGTAGGTAAACGATAAAAACAAAATAATTTTTGAGGTGACATGCTACATCATAATCTTGATCATATAATATTGCAAGGCACATGTAAATGAATGAAGTGATCCAAGTCAATGGTCTATAATTTGCTACCAAATAGATAATGAGTAAACAATGAATCACACAAGCTAAACGTTTTCATGAATAGTACTTTCGAGACAAGCATCAAACAGTTTTGCATAAGTGTTAACTCATAAAGCAATAGTTTCTAATAAAAGGTATTTAATCAACACAAAGGAAGAATTTAGTTTCAGCATTTGCTTCAACTTTCAACATATTTATCTCATGGATATTGTCAACACAAAGTAGTATAACAAGTCCAATACATTGCATATAACGCATGTTGTAACAAAGTTGACACTAGTGTTTGCTTGTGGAAGACAGAAAGAATAGGAAAACTGACTCAACATAAAAGTAAAAGAAAGGCCCTTCGCAGAGGGAAGCAGGGATTAAATCATGTGCTAGAGCTTTTAGGTTTTTGAAAGCATATAGAGATTGCATAAAATATTTGATACTCCTCCCAACCTTGCTAACACAAGCCATGGCTAACCGAATCCTCGGGTGCCTTCCATCAATCACATACCATGGAGGAGTATCTATTTTTGAGAGGTGTTTGTTAATTGTCAACGAATGGTAGCGGGTGAGAACAGTATTCTACCTGTCAAACGGACTTTTAAGAGCGGCTCCCATGAAGGACGTTATTTCTACCAGCAAGGCAGATCATCCCTCTTTCTCTTTGGTTTACACACATTCAGGTATTTCACTGTTTGTCATTGCTTACTGATGAATCAGGGCAAAAGTGTGAAGAGAATTAATTGGTTAAAGTTGTAATTAATTGGGACTGGGCACCCCGTTGCCAGCTCTTTTTGCAATTATTGGATAAGCGGATGTATATGCCACTAGTCCAGGTGTAAAAGTCCATTGACAAATAGAATAAAGAATAACCACACTAATTCCTCATGAGCTAGTAAACATTGACACAAAAAGGGAATAATAACATTTTGAATAATTTAAAGGTAGCACATGAAAAATTTACTTGGAGTGGCAAGGAAATACCACATATAGGTAGTTATGGTGGACACAAATGGCATGGATTTTGGCTCAAGGATTTGGATGCACGAGAAGCATTCCCTCTCAGTACAGAGTTTAGGCTAGCAAGGTTATGTAAGCAAACAAGAATATCAACCCGTACACCAAGTTTTATATGACAAACATATTGCAAACGTTATAAGACTTCATACCGTCTTCCTTGTTAACCAAACCCTGTTATTAGAAAATATCTAGACCTTAGAGATACCACCGATGCAAACCAAATTTTCAACAAGCTTTACGGTAGTTCTTCACTAATAGGCTTAACTCATGTGATGCACAATTTAATCATGATCTACTTGTTAACTCAAAACAATTGACAAGCATCAAGTTATCCATTAGTGATCTACAAGATTAAGCAAGTTTTTCCTTATACCAATTACCACATGCAACATTTTCTGAACCAACCAAACACCAATCAATTTATTTCATCAACTCTCCAAACAAATATAAGTGAAGCAAGAGAGTACTTTCTACAAAAGAAAGCTAATAGCTCTGACAAGAGATACATGAAAACAAGAGCTAAAAGCTGAACAGCGCTAGATATGAATACTCAACAAATATAAGTGAAGAATAGGAGTATTCTCATGAAAAAGCGGAGCGTGTCTCTCTCCCAATCAAGAATGCTAGGGTCCAGTCAAGCTTTATTGAAAATAAAAGTGCAATACTGAAAATAAAAGCACACAGACGCTCCAAGAAAAGCACATATGATGTGAAAGAATTAAAATATAGTTTCACTAGAGATGACCTGATAATTTTGACGATGAAGAAGGGGATGCCTTGGGCATCCCCAAGCTTAGACGCTTGAGTCTTCTTGAAATATGCTGGGGAGATCCATGGGAGCCTCCCCAAGCTTAAGCTCTTCACTCTTCTTGATCCTATTATATCATCCTTCTCTCTTGACCCTTGAAAACTTCCGTCACACCAAACTCAAAGTAGATCTCATTAGAGGGTTAGTGCATAATCAAAAATTCACATGTTCTATAAAGACGCAATATGATTTGTTACTTTAAACATTAGCTACAGCCACTGATGTTATGTGAAGCTCTTCCACCCAAAAAAGAATTTCACTCAACACTAGTAAAAGAGAGAATGCAAAATAAAAAGGCATAATCTGTCTAAAACAGAACAGTCCGCAAAGACGAATTTTTTCGAGGCACTTACGACGCTCAGATCGAAAACTTGAACTAATGAAAGATTCAGACATTCATAAAGATTACGCACAAAAATTTCAGATTTAATTAACAATCTGGTGATTTTAGGAATTTCGTACAGTGAACAGCAAAAATCTGTTTCTGCGCAGCAATCAAAATTAAGCATCATCTTAACATTAGAGGCTACTCTTGGCACAACAATGCGAGAAAATAAAGATACAAAGGAGTTGCTACAGAAGTAAACACTCCTTGACTCAATAAAAGAAAAATTGCAGAAAAAAAATAATGGGTTGCCTCCCATAAGCGCTTTTCTTTAACGCCTTTTAGCTAGGCACAAAGCATGCATCAAGTATTACCAAGTGAAGAAGCATCAACATTGTAATTTGTTCGAACAATAGAATCATAAGGTGGCTTAATCTTCTTCCTAGGAAAGTGTTCCATACCTTTCTTGAGAGGAAATTGATATTTTATATTCCCTTCTTTCATATCAATAATAGCACCTACAGTTCTAAGAAAAGGTCTTCCCAGCACAATAGGGCATGATGGATTGCATTCAATATCCAAGACAATAAAATCAACGGGGACATAATTGTTGTTAACCATGATAAGAACATCATCAATTCTTCCCAAAGGTTTTTTAATAGTAGAATCAACAAGGTGAACATCCAAGTAACAATTTTCCAAAGGTGCTAAATCAAGCATATCATAAATCTTTTAGGCATAACAGAAATACTAGCACCAAGGTCACACAAAGCATTGCAATCAAAGTCATTCAATTTCATTTAATGATGGGCTCCCAACCATCTTCTAACTTCCTAGGGATAGAAGCTTCATGTTTAATTTTTCTTCCCTAACTTGTATGAGAGCATTAGTAATATGTTTAGTAAAAGCCATGTTTATAGCACTAGCATTAGGACTTCTAGCTAGCTTTTGCAAGAACTTAATTACTTCAGAAATATTGCAACCATCAAAATCAAAGTCATTATCATCAAAAGTAATGGAGTTATTATCTTCCTTATTGCTAGAAATTTCAGCATCTTTATCAAGGACAGTTTCAGAGTTATCAGGCAATTTAGGACATTTTGCAATAGAAGTGGAAACATTACCAACACCAATTATCTTGCCATTAATGGTAGGAGGTTTGCTAACACTTGAGTTTGAAGCATTTTCAGAAGTAGTAATAGTATAAACTCTAGCAATATTATTCTTTCTAGCAATTTCATCCTCTCTTTCCCATCTAGCATGCAATTCAGCTAACATCCTCACATTGTTATCAATTTTAACTTGTATAGCATTGGCTACAGCAAAGGTATTACTCTCAATTGTTTCGGGCTTAGCTGCCATCTTATTAATCAAAGAGGATTGTGTTTCAGACATCGACGAAATACAAGTTTCAGCATGAGAAATTTTACCTTGCAAACCAGAAATTTCCCTATTTAAATTCTCAAGTTGATGGCTTATATTTTTTAGCATAGCAGATTGTTCATCCATAGTTCTAGTAAACAGTTGGTTTTGCTCATATTGCTTTTGCATAAAAATTTTAGTGGCCTTTTCAATTTCTAGCATCCTTTCCTCACTAGGCATTCTTGTTCTACCATAGGAATCTCCATAACCATTGCCACTATTAGAAGGATAGGGCCTATAATTGCTATTACCAAAATTATTCCTATAAGCATTGTTGTTGAAGTTATTATTTTTAATGAAGTTCACATCAACATGCTCTTCTTGAGCAACCAAAGAAGCTAAAGGAACATTATTTGGATCAACATGTGTTTGACCATTTGCAAGCATAGACATAATAGTATCAATTTTGGCACTCAAGGAAGAGGTTTCCTCAACAGAATTTACCTTCTTACCTGTTGGAGCTCTCTCGGTGTGCCACTCAGAATAATTAATCATCATATCATCTAGAAGCTTTGTTGCAGCACCCAAAGTGATGGACATAAAGGTACCTCCAGCGGCCGAATCCAATAAATTCCTTGAAGAAAAATTTAATCCTGCATAGAAGGTTTGGATGATCATCCAAGTAGTCAGTCCATGAGTGGGACAATTTTTAACCAATGATTTCATTCTCTCCCATGCTTGAGCAACATGTTCATTATCAAATTGCTTAAAATTCATTATGCTACTTCTCAAAGAAATAATCTTAGCAGGAGGATAATATTTTCCAATAAAAGCATCTTTGCATTTAGTCCATGAATCAATACTATTTCTAGGCAAAGATAGCAACCATTCTTTAGCACGTCCTCTCAAGGAGAAAGGAAAAAGTTTCAGTTTAATAATATCACCATCTACTTCCTTGAGCTTTTGCATTTCACAAAGTTCAACAAAGTTATTAAGGTGAACAGCAGCATCATCAGTACTAACACCAGAAAATTGCTCTTTCATAACAAGATTTAAAAGTGCAGGTTTAATTTCATAAAATTCTGCTGAAGCAGCAGGTGGAGCAATAGGTGTGCATATGAAATCATTGTTGTTCGTGCTAGTGAAATCACACAACTTAGTGTTCTCAGGAGTACTCATTTTAGCAGAATTAAAAACAGGACAGAAAATAACTTGAAAGTAAACTAGATGCAAGTAACTAATTTTTTTGTGTTTTTGATAATTGAAAGCAAACAAGATAAAATAAAATAAACTAAGCAAGACAAAAACAAAGTAAAGAGATTGGAAGCGTGAAACTCCCCTTGCAGAAGACTGTTGGCGCCTGTTGACGGGAGAGTATTCGAGGATGATGATGATGGTGATGATGAGTACTCCCCGGCAACGGCGCCAGAAAATGAGCTTGATGCGTGAATCACACGTTCGTTGGGAGACCCCAAGAGGAAGGTATGATGCAGTCCAGCAGCAAGTTTTTCCTCAGTAGAAACCAAGGTTATCGAACCAGTAGGAGCAGCAACTCTTCAGAAGGTTGTTGGTGGCTCGCGCGGCGCAACACGATCACCAACATGGAATCTGCACACAACACAATCAAACTACTTTGCCCCAACGAAACAGTGAGGTTGTCAATCTCACCGGCTTGCTGAAAACAAAGGATTAAATGTATGGTGTGGAAAATGAGTATTAAATTGCAGAGAATGAAAAAGGAACAGTTTGCAGTTTGTGGTGGTTTAATCAGTGTAAAAGAATGGACCGGGGTCCATAGTTCACTAGTGGTGTCTCTCGATAAAAGATAACTAACATGTTGGGTGAACAAATTACAGCTGGGCAATTGACAAATAGTGAGCGCATGACAATGCATATATGACATGATGATTACTATGATATTTAATTGGGCATTACGACATAATACATAGACCGTCATCCAACAGCGTCTATGACTAATAATCCACCGCCGGGTTGTCATCCGAGTCCCCCGTTGGTATTAAGTTGCAAGCAACGGATAATTGCATTAAGTAAAGTGCGTAATGTAAACAAATACATATGACCGTGGACATAGCATTGTTAGGTTATCCCTAGTGGCTTGCTGTCACTCTCCCAGATTACCGGAGGCATGAACCCACTATCTAGCATAAATACTTTCTCTTGAAGTTACAAGCATCTACTTGGCCAAAGCATCTACGAGTAACGGAAAGCATGCAAGATCTTAAATAACATAGGGCATAGATTGATAATCAACTTGACATAGTATTCAATATTCATCGGATCCCAGCAAACACAACATGTAGCATTACAATAATATGATCTTGATCATGTAGGGCAGCTCACAAGATCTAAACATGATGGCACAAATTGGAGAGACAACCATCTAGCTACTGCTATGGACCCGTAGTCCAAGGATGAACAACTCACGCATCACTCCGGAGGCAGGCATGGCGATGTAGAAGCCTCCGGTGACGATTCCCCTCTCCGGCAGGGTGCCGGGAAGAGGTTCTGGACCCACCCGAGCTAGGGTTGACGGCGGCGGCGTCTCTGGAACTTTTCGTGGATATTGGCTCAGGCACTTAGGGTTTTCGCGTCGGGGGGAATAAGTAGGCGAAAGGGCGGCGGCCGACGACCCCCGAGGGGCCCACACCACCCTAGGGCGCGCCAGGGGGACCCGCGCCCTAGTGGCGTGTGGGGCCCTGGTGGCTCTCCTCTGCTGCTCCTTTGGTCCTTCAGGTGTGTTCTGAAAAAATAGGGATCCCCGTGAAGTTTCGTCCAATTCCGAGAATATTTCTAGACTAGCTTTTCTGGAATACAAAAACAGCAGAAAACAGAAACTGGCACTTCGGCATCTTGTTAATAGGTTAGTCCCAAAAAATGTATAAAAGTGATATAAAGTAGATGCAAAACATGTAGCAATTGGTATAAAACAAGCATGGAACATCAAAAATTATAGATACGTTTGAGACGTATCAAGCATCCGCGATTACAAGAAAGTAATTAAGATAAATCTAACCACAGCCTTAAACTCTGAGATTCTATGCTCCCTCGTGCACCGGTTTACTAACGGAGGTTTAGGTTTCTGTCACTCTGGCAACCCCACAATTAGCGACCAACTACACAATGCATTCCCCTAGGCCCATAAAGGTGAAGTGTCATGTAGTCGACGTTCACATGACACCACTAGAAGAATAACACCACAACTTAAATATCAGACCATTAAATATTACTCAACATAATTCACTACTAGCGACAAGACTTTCCCATGTCCTCAAGAACTAAACGAACTACTCACAAGACATCATATGGATCATGATGAGAGGGGATATAATGATGAATAATAATCTAGACATAAACTTTAATTCACCGATTAAACTCAATAGCATCAACCACAAGGAGTAATTAACACCGGGAGAGTTCCCCTATGAACTAGACAAAGTATAGCCCTAGATGTTACAGCGAATCGAAGTGGAGCGGTGGAGATGATGGTGATGGCGGTGGAGATGATGATGATGATCCCGATGAAGTCCAGCGTGATGACGATGATGATGGCGATGATTTCCCCCCTCCGGGAGGGAATTTCCCCGGCAGATTTCTCCCTGCCGGAGAGCTTTTTCTCTCTGTTGTTTCCGTCCCGTGGAGACGGCGGAATATTTCCTCGGGCTCTCCTCTGGAAGATTAGGGTTGAGGGGATGATGTACGCGAAGGGGCGACGCCAGAGGTGGGCCAGGGGCTCCACACAAGGGCTCGGCGTGGCCCAGATAGGGCCCGCGCCGAGGGTGTGTGTGGGCCCCTCGTGGCCCATCTTCGCCTCCCCTTTTGACTGCCTCCGTCTTCTGATAAAATAGGAGCTTCTGTATATTTTTCGTGATTTGTAGAACTCCAGAAATATAGTGTCTTGACGGTGCTTTTTCCAGCCGAAATCTGACTCCGGCAGTTAATTCTCCAATAATCATCAAACATGCAAAATAAGATAAAATAACATAAGTAACACATCTTAATATGAAATATATCAATGAATAACAGTAAATTATGATATAAAATAGTGATGCAAAATGGACGTATCAACTCCCCCCAAGCTTAGACCTCGCTTGTCCCCAAGTGAAAGCTGAGCTCAGTAAACAAGACCACAGGTTTATGGAGTGAAACGTCGATAATAAAGAATAAGGACAAGAAGCATCAGTATTTACTTAACAACACAAATTATTTTAAACAGCAACTACTCTTCATATAACTTAACTTGAACACGAGTAATGAAACAGCCACAATAAAGGTGCACGAAGGAAATTATAAATTAGTGATGACACACTTCATTCTTAGTCATAAAACAATAAGCAATTCAAACTTATCTTTCGAAAGGAGTCTTTATACTAGAGCTTATATTGCAAAACTTACATACTCAATCATCACACCCTCCTTACAGTCATTGATAACTTTCAAAGTTATATTCTTAAAGGCAAAAGTCTTTGTACCAAGACAAGGAAGGATAAACGACATGATTGAAAATATTAATGATATATATGGTTGAATCACAACAACTCAAATGCTTGCTCAAGGAGGAAGGAAATAGGTGTACTGACTCAACATGAAAAGTAAAAGAAAGGCCCTTCGCAGAGGGAAACAGGGATTAAATCATGTGCTAGAGCTTTTTAGTTTTTGAAATCATACAGAGAGTAAAAATTAGTACTAACGTGGGGAGAACTGATAAAGTCGACCATACAAAAAGAAAAATATATGGTCTTGCAGTATCAATAGAAATAAGCATGCAACATGAAGTACTAAATATACAATTAAACAAAAATATCATGGATTTGAACTGAACCCCATGGATTCCATACATATCACATTGTTACTGAATACATCGATGATAATATAATTTCTACAGGAGAAAAGCTAACATCTTGAGCAAATCAAAATTATTTTATGACCAAAATGGACCATATGTATTACTGTTTTCTCATTCACCATCACTAACCGAAGAGGAGAATATATCTGTTAGCGAGTGCATTATTTCTTCTAACTTTTTCATCACTGATTTCAAAGCAATAGAGGATACACCTCCAGATATAAGCCAAACCTCCAACAGAACAGGATGAACCAGGTTGTCGGGAAACGAAAAAAGCTGAATAAGAGAAGGTGAACCAAGTAGCACCTCTCCGTGTACCTGAATCAGCATGCAGCGCGCCTCAACCTCTCTCCCGAACACAGATCGACCCAATCATGCTAACATAATGATCACTAACCTGTTCTATCAAAACAAATGTATTTTAATTAGTATGTACATTGTTAAAAGAAGCCGTGAAAAAAGCAAAACCAAAGCATCATATGCAACTAAAATTGCAATAACCATATAAAATATTTGATGTGTTCATTTTGCTAAAAATTGACAACAAAAATTGGTTATCTCAAAGCAACATAGACAACCAAAAATACATACATAGTTCAGCCTCATAAGATAAGAATGCATAACTAAAAAAATCAGATTATTTATGCTGGATTAGGGGCGTCTCTCGCCAGCCCACGTCAAGGCTCCTGCACCTCTTTCTCAGGTGCACTGCCCTATGTGAAGACAGCTGCTCCCATAAGGGAGAGAGAGAGGGGGATTGGGCACTCACCAAGGCGCTCTCCTTTCGCCGCCCAAGAGGCATGTGGGGTGGAAGGTACAGAGCTCCATAGCCTGCCATGCCGATGAAAAGAGCTTGCAGATCATAACACTGCAATGTAGCTTGCTAACACTCTACAGAACAATAAAAGCAAAAATGAGATCATCACTAAATCATAACTGTGCCAAATTAATGGGAACGCACCTGAACCATATTGCACAAACCTACCAAATTTTATCATAGCTAGCAGGGGCCCTTTTAACCAGGCACTAAAATAAGACGGTGGAAACATCAAGGAGTAATACCTTTCTTAGTACATTTACATCCACCATACTATTTAGGGCAATATAAATATACTTTACATTCAAGTAACATAACTGGGTGAAATATTATATTTTACAGTCAAATAACCTTTAACTGCTAAATTTCAGATGAAAAAAATAGTAGGCAACTGAGCACAAACGTTACAAAAGTAAAAAATATATTAGCTAACCGAGCATAAACATTTCATGGATTAATCTTCCTCTACAACTTGCTAGGGATAAAGAAGAATATGCACAAACAAACATGGAAAGGAGAGATTGGAAGACAGGGTTACCTGTTTTGGTATCATACAGTTGAAACGCCCCTGCCCTGAGGTAATGATAATTTTTTCACCTATATTAGCAGAATAAGGTTTTAGTAACATAACAGTCAGTATATAAGATCAATTTACTAACATCACATGAGCCTGATACAAAGAAAACCACCGATATATGTCACAACACGTGAGGTCATTGTAAGGTTTATTCAGCAGCATAATGTTTAGAAACATTAGAAAACACGATATTTGTGCAAGATTATGACCTTCTGTAAGTCATGCATAAAATTATCAATGAACCAATATAAATTTCAAGCTGCAAACATCGTGCATTGACCATTAACCCTTCACCTATATCATGGCAATAATTTGGAATGAAGTGCATTCCATTTATGGTAATAAGATAGTAGAAGAAACTGAGTACACAAAATGGAGCTGAATGGAATGAGCTTACTGTGGCTAGAGACTGTTGTCTGTATGCGCTGCAGTGAATTGGCCTTGACAACTGGCCGCATCATAAACGCTTACGCCACTGCTCTCTCATGTTCCTTCTCCAACAGCAACCAATTCGAGAATTGACTAAAAAGATTATAAACTATTTGAAAACCCAAGAGTAGAACCCTGAGTTATAAATTGATTTCGAAAATGATATCGTACAACGGCTGAATCTGTACAAAATTAACAACATGGACTTAAATTTGAGAATTATTATTTGATGCACGAGTCTCGAACAGCATGGACCAAACATTATACAACTTTGGAAGGCCATTGGCATTTGGCAAGACTTCAAAGGCACTGAAATTAGAACCAAGACTGGAGACTCCATAGCACAAATTGGAATTGAAAGAAAGTACAGAGGCAACCTTACATGAATAGGTCTTCCTGTAAAACCAAAACGGTTTCATATGCCAAGCAATATATACTTGGTAAATAATGCACGATTGTCATACAACCTACAATTTAAAACATTGATGTTCAGATATGCATACTCACTCGAGGTTCATCTCAATAGGTTCTATAAATATCAGATGAAACAACAGAATGGAACTTGCATGTCTAAGCTGATGAACTCAGATACTAAAGACTGATATTTCAATTTCAAAAGAAGATTAAAACGTCAGACTGGAATTTATACATGTATCAAACGAAGATTTTTCTCGAGTCCCATTGTTTTATCTGAAATAAACCATAATGTTCATGGTACATAGTGAACAAAATGCAATAGATTTTCAATTGCAGGTTTACCGTGACGGAAATGCAAATGGAACAAAGCTAGAAAAAATATACTATATACTAATGTTTTCTCAACTATGGCGTGGACCATCTGATTTCCTCTAACAATAGACAAATTGCATACAAATATGATGCTCTACCTATCCAAATTTAGTCTCAGTTGTAGCCAAACCAAAGTAGTGAAACCAGCAGATGCAAATATCTCACTGTTATTATTTTGCAAGATGTATACTGACTTACAATGAGAGTGAGAGCGATAGAGTTTAGGGATGTGTGAAGGACGCATTTATAGCAAAGTAGAACATCGGAAACGGACGGGATAAACAACCGTTTCCTTTGATTTTTTCACTGACACACTGGGCTTATACTAATCTTTACTAGGTTTTTTAGAAACAGATCTCAACTACTATGCAGAATTGAAGAACATAAAAATAAATAATTACTCCTCGGCATCCGCCTTCTCCTGCTCGTATGCGAGGAGAGCCGCGTAGTCGTCCGTGTCGTCGCGCGGCTCCTCGCCGACGATGTCATCGCCGCCCGTGCGCCCCTCCCACATCTCGTCGTCGTCGTAGGCAGGATCGTCGCGCAGCTCCGGCGGGAGGAGAAGCAGCTGAACTCTTTCCGGCGGCATAGGCACCGCCGCGCGGTTGAGGTGCCAGCCACTGGGTAGCCGAACCTTTGACCATGCCACTGGCCTCCTATATTGCCAGTGCCGCTCCGCGACGGCCTGCCCGACGATGACGCTGTTCCATCCAGGCGACCGCGGACGAGCGTCTCTCCCCCGCGGCGAGCGGTTGCGGTCGCGGGCGCCCGAGGATCCCGCGTCCTCTTCCGGCGGCATAGGCACCCTCCTGTGGTTGACGCGCCAGCCACCGGGGAGGCTAACATTTGACCAGGGCACTGGCCTCCTATATCTCCAGTGCCTCTGTCGTCGTATCGGCATCTTGGATAGGAGACGGGGTCCTGCTAGCCGAGGGTGAACGTAGGGCAAGAAGGTGGACGTCGTCAAGGTCGGGATTGTACACGGCGGTTTACCCAGCTTCAGGCACCACGGCGGTGGCGGTGCCCTACGTGCTGCTATAACTCACTATAAGGCAATATCGCCGTGAACAGGTTACAATGAGTTGGTTGTGTATCAAGAGTTGCCCTAAAGGCGTCCCGAGGTCCAGCTTATATAGGCGGCTGGACCTAGGGTTACAAGGTGAATACGTATCCAGCAAGTATACGGAGTCCTAAACCTAGCCGGCAAGTATGCCGCCTTCCGTCTTGGTCTTGGTGGCTTCATGGGCTTCAGTCTTGGGCCTCCTCCTTGCCGGCATCCGCCTTCCTTGGTCGTCAGCTATCTGGGCCGCCCGGTAGGCAAAGCCTTCACCACCACTGCGGGCCACCCTGGACTAGCCGGATTGATCCATGCTGGTGATACCCCTAGTAGGTATATCCCCAACATTAGCCCCTGGGAGGGTTCGAGTTCTTCAGGCGCCGTCTTCTTTGTCGGCAACGTCCGCCTTGTCTTGTAAGCGTCTGAAGAGCTTGAAGCATTCCATAGTTGAAAGTAAGCGGCGGTCCGCCTAAAGTAGTCGGACAACTTGCCGCCATCATGGGAAAGACGGCCTGACCATTGTCAGGAATCTTCCTGGCACCAGTCTTGTCAATTGACTAGGTCGTCAAATGTTGACGGATGACGCCATGCAGTCCACGACAGTTTGGACTTGGGCATGCGTCATGATGGTTTCTCCACCACGCACAGAAATCGGAGCGAGGCCGCAGACGCCGTTGCCACGACGTGCAAATCGTGGGCACGTGGCGGAAATCTCGCGTCCCCCAATTAGGCACGGATCTTGGCGCGTGGGGATAAATACCCCAAAGGGCACATCGATGCACTTCTTCCTCATTCGCACACCCACCGTGGCCTCCTCACCTTCCCGAGCTCAACTCCTCCTCGAACTCAACTCCGGCGAGCACGAGCAGCGCCCTCTCCCCAAATGGCGAGCACTCAGCAGGATGCGGCGGCGACGGCGGCACTGGCTGCGGCTTCAACGACCCCCGCCGGATCTGGATCTTCCCAGCGGCGGCGGCGGCGCCCGCAGGCGCATCGATACCTCCCCGCGGCCACCGTGGCCACGGGCGGGGTTTCTACTTCTTCCCAGCTCCGACGCGCCTGCGACCGCCGCTCCAACTTTTCCCCTCCCATCCCTCGCGGCTACCAGCTCAGAGGCCGCGGCGGAATCTGCCGCCGACGAGGATGACGACGTCGAGGAAGAGGAAGAGGCTGGAGACCTGGGTTCCAGGTACTGGCTGCCGTCAGTTATGACGTCAGCATATCTGAAGGAACTGGAGGAAGGCGGATACATTCCGCCAAAGACGGAATGCTCCTGGAGGGTTCCAGGCGACGAGGCGGTGCCTGACCCCCAAGACGGCGAGCGTGTCATGTTGGCTTCGCATAGCCTTCGCGGTATGTCTCTGCCGCTTTCCGCCTTCTTCTTGGCGGTGCTTAGTTTTTATGGGCTGCAGCCACACAACATAGCGCCCAACAGTATTCTAGTGCTAGCCGGCTTCCAGGCTTTGTGCGAAGGGTACTTAGGCATAGCTGCGTCCATAGAGCTGTTTAAGTACTGCTTCCTGTGCCGCCGGCAAACCATACCAGGCGGCCACCTAGCAACCTGCGGTAGTGTTACGTTCAACTGCCGCCAACCCGACTGGTACCCAAAAATACCATACATCGAGTCGGTGAAGCACTGGACCAGCACTTTCTTTTACTGCAAGGACATCCCGACACCTGGCAGCACGCAAGGGATGCCAGCCTTCGTCAACGGTCCGCCAACCCACAAGGCTTGCTGGACAGCAAAAGTGCCGCTCAGCAGCTTGCCGGAAGAACTTCGTGTTGCCGTTAGGCGGATCGATTCTTGACGAAGACGATGTTGGCTCCACGACTTGACGGAGTTGACACCGTCATCTGCTGGGTGTCGAGGAAGATTATGCCTCTCCGCCATCGCCCACTGAAGATGTGCGAGTACAAGGCGGACGACGCCGGCAACAGCACCCTTGATCAGGATGCCTTGGAGTACCGGCTTAGAGAGCTTATCAAGCCTCTGTCGGTGAAGGCGGCTGAAGGCGTCGCCATGTTCACTCATAACAACCCAGCCCCAGCGGTAAGTGAAAGCTACTTTGTTATTTCACTAACATCCTTGCCCACTAGGTACTGAATTAATATTGTCTTGCTTCCTTTTCAGCTACAAACCTTGGGAGAGGACGAGCTGGCCCCAAACTGGTATGATACAGGTGCCAGCAAGTCGAAGAAGCGCAAGCTGAGCTCCTCCACCAAGGATTTGGAGAAGAGGAAGAAGGCGGCCACCTCTGCCGACGCAGAGGATGAGACCGTGGGGAACGTTCCCTTGAAGCGGTTAGCAAACTTTGGCTTCCCTGACTTGGATATTTTAATATGTTTGTGCTGACAAACTTGCATGTTTCTGCTTACAGAGGCAAGCCTACCATGCCCAAACTCCGCTCCAACTTGAAGATTGCTGCCGGCAGGGGCAAGCCACCACGTTCTTCTCCAGCTGCTGCGCCGACAACGCCCACAGTTGGCGTTCCCGTGGTTGTGTGCCAGGGAACGTACACAGCTGCCGGTACCGCAGAGGCGGCTACAGAGAAGATGGCGGGCAAGAAATCAGTTGCCGGCATAACTTTTTCCAAGACGGCTGAAGCTTCGGCTAGTGATGCCGCTCGATTTATCGCCATGAAGCAGGAGATGGATGACCAGATGGCGGCCGAACAAGGCGGATCGTCCACTCATCCTGGCTCCCAACCTGGCAAAGGGTTGCAAGACCCCCGGCAAACACTGAAGACCATGCGTGACGGTACCCGCAACTGGTACGCACACATGGACGAACTCCACGACACCCTGCACGGACAACTTGAGGTAAAATAGCCTATGGTCCCAGCCCCCGAGCACTTTGGCGGCTGAAAAATTTAGCCGGCAAAGTGGTCTCGTTGACTAAATAGCGCTAACCATAATGTTGCTTTCGTGCATGCAGGCCGTTCTTGCTTCCAATCTTGAGCTATTTCGTGCTCAAGAGATGAAGAAGAAGGAATGCGAGGAACTGCAGCAGGACGTGGAGTTGAAGAACGCCCAAATTGCGAGTTTGGAAGAAGCTCGCAAGAAGGATGAAGGTGACAAAGCTTTCTTTGCCTTCTTTTCGTCCGACTTCTTTTCCTTTTCCGACAAGTATTTTAGTCGTCTTTTCTTTTTATTTGTAGAATTATTAAACACTGCGCAAGATATTCTCAAGAACTCCACTGACATGCAAGCTTTGATGAACGAAGCTGCAGATCTTGCCGGGCTGGTGACCAAGCTGAAGGCGGATCACGCCAAGGAGCTGGATGATCGTGCGTTGGCTCATGCTGCCGAAGTTAGCAAGTTGACTGGACAACTTGAGGCCATGAGCAACAACCTTGACCAGGTGAACAAGAACGCCAAGGAGCAGCAGGACCAACTGTCAAAGGCGGTCCAGCTAGCCCAAGAAACGCTTGAGAACCATCTGGATGAGGTCAACGCCATCCACGACCATGTCTTGGGTATGCCTCCAGTCCTTCATTTTTGTCACCTTGCTTTCTTGATACTTGAAGCTGCAGTGTGTAACTTTGTGTTTGTGCAGTGCCGGCTAGCTGGGAGATGACCTGGCCACAACGCCGCGCCTTGCTCGGATCTTGAAAATTGGCGAAATCGTCAACCAGATTGTCGGCGCCGGCAAATCATTTGCCGCCAAGTTCTACCCTGGGGAAGACGGCGATCCCGTCATCTTCGATGCTCTGCCGGAGTTGCTGGAGAAGGCGACAGCTGAACACGACAACACACTACGCTCAGCAGCACGAGGCGGTGCCAAGTTGGCATTGGCGATGACGGCGGCGTGGTACCCGGAGGCTGATATTCATCAAGTCACCGAGTACTTCCCCACCGAAGACGAAAACAGCCAACCATCGTGATGCAGGACGTGCTGCGGTCTGTTCGCGGCTATGCGACCCGGGTTGCCAACATGGTTGACATCCGCAAGTTCTACAAGGAACACCCGGACCCGCATGTTGCCGTTGCTGATCCCTCCTTGGCAGATCCTGAAGCTTCCCGCGGCGAAGAAGGCGAAGCCGGAACCGACAAGCGCAGCCCCAAGGATGGCGGAGCCAGCCCCAAGAATGCCGGCGTTAGCCCCCAGGATCTCTCCACCAGCTCTACGAAGGCGGCAATCCCTTAGACTTCCTCCTGCAAAGGCAGCACAAAACACTGCGTTAATCTGTTAACGCATAAAACTTTATTTTGGGTTGTAAATATTTATGGGCCAACTTTTATGCTACACTTGGCGGTAGGCTTACTTAAGTGGCCCGCCTTAATATGTATCTCGCCTGCATGTTTAGCTTTTTCATATGTTGGCGGAACCTCATCTTAGTTACTTTAGCTGAGCCAACCAGGTGCAATACCAACTAATTTAGACTCAGAGACCAAAGCCAGCATGTTGGTGCCAACGACATACTACTAGGCGACCCACATACAAACAGACAGATAAGCATATTAGGCGGTGCAAAGATTGTTTGCGTTTTTAGCCGGCAGACGGCAAATGTCAAAAAAGTTTGGACCTTAGCACGGAGCAAAACTTATTTTATTTGGTAACTTTTATGACAACAGATATATGATTGCGAGAAAAGACAAAAGATGGCATGATCCCAAAACTGAATGAGCAAACCACAGACTTTTATTTCATAATCATATAGTACTTATTACAATGTGGAAATTGCTAAGTGTAAAAAGGACGTAGCTGCTCAATGTTCCAGGGTCGCTTGGTTTCTTCGTACTTGTCGTCAACCTTCCTTTTGCGCTTGCGACCTCGCTTCTTCTTGTATCCGTCACGTGCATCGACCAAGTAATAAGAACCATTGAGCAACACCTTACTGACCACAAAAGGTCCTTCCCAAGGCGGGGATAACTTATGCAAGCCCTTTCTATCTTGGATTAGGCGGAGAACCAGGTCACCCACTCTAAAACTTCTTTGCCTCACCCTTCTGCTGTGATAACGCCTCAAACTTTGCTGATAGATGGCGGATCGCGCAAGGGCAACATCTCGTTCTTCATCAAGTAGGTCAAGGCCATCCTGTCTTGCATCTTCTGCGTCCTCCTGGACGTAGGCTTGGATTCTGGGAGAATCGTACATCATGTCGGTTGGCAACACTGCTTCTGCGCCATAGACTAAGAAGAAAGGAGTAAACTTGGTTGATCTGTTTGGAGTTGTGCGTAAACTCCAAAGGACAGACTGCAATTCATCCACCCAAGCCCCAGCCGCTCTGTGCAATGGTACTTCGAGACGTGGTTTGATTCCTTGTAGGACTAAACCATTTGTACGCTCTACTTGACCGTTTGCTTGCGGATGCGCGACGGAGGCTAGATCTAGGCGGATACCATGCTTATAACAGTATTCCTCGACTTCGCCTTGCGACAAGTTAGTGCCATTGTCGGTGATAATGCTATGAGGCACCCCGAACCGAGAGATTATTCCCCACAGAAAGTTTGCGGCTGTGGCGCCGTCTAGCTTTTTGATAGGCTTAGCTTCAACCCATTTGGTAAACTTGTCTACAGCCACAAGTAAATGTGTGTAGCCACCAGGCGCCGTTTTAAACGGACCAACCATGTCCAAGCCCCAGACTGCGAAAGGCCACGTGATGGGTATTGTTTTAAGCTCTTGAGCCGGCATATGTGATTGTCTGGCATAAAGTTGGCAGCCCCTGCACCTTTTAACAATGTCTTCTGCATCTTGCTTGGCTGTCAACCAATAGAAACCTTGTCGGAAGGCTTTTGAAACAAGGGCGCGTGAAGAAGCATGATGTCCACATACGCCGGCATGTATCTCATCCAACAATTCTCTGCCTTCTTCGGGCGAAATGCAGCGTTGGTAAACACCAGTGGTGCTACGCTTGTACAATTCACCTTTGATTATTGTAAATGCCTTGGCTCTTCTTATTATTTGCCTTTTCAAAACCTCATCATCCGGTAACTCCTGATTGATCAGGAAGTCCAAATATGGCGTCGTCCAATCCGGCTTTACCAAGTAGACGGCATAGCTAGCACTATCAACTGGTTCTGCCGACTCTGGGTCAAGGAGGTCTGCTCCTTTAATTGACGGCTTGTGTAGGTGTTCCAGGAAAACATCTTTTGGTACCTTTTTGCGTTCAGACCCCATTCTGGCAAGTGTATCTGCCGCCTCATTTTGAGTTCTTGGGATGTGGCGGACCTCGTAGCCTAGAAAACACTTGGCGAATTCGTCAACGGTAGCTCGATATGCGCATTGTTTCGCTCTTTGGACGCCAAGTTCCTTGGCAATGTGTAAACCATGAAGGAGAGCTTCGTATTCAGCAACATTATTAGTTGCCTTGAAGTGTATTTGTAACACATAACTAAGCTTGTCTCCTTGAGGGTTTCTTAAAACAATGCCAGCCCCCGAGCCCTGGAGCATTTTTGATCCATCAAAGTGCATGATCCAGTATGCATCTTCAGGGAGAGGTACTTCGTCCATGGCCTCCGTCCAATCAGCTACGAAATCTGCTAAGGCTTGAGACTTAATGGCCGTTCTGGGCTTATACGAGATGTCGAAGGCGGCAAGTTCAATGCCCCATTTGGCAACGCGGCCTGTTGCATCTGTATTATTGATGATATCCCCCAGAGGTGCCTTGCTCACCACGTTATTGAATGTTCCTGGAAGTAGTGCCTTAACTTCCTGGCGGCGTAAAAAACACCGTAGACCAATTTCTGGTAATGCGGATAACGCTGTTTTGAGGCGGAAAATACTTCACTGATGAAGTAAACCGGACGTTGTTCCGGCAAGTCTGAAATTTCCGTCTTGCGTTCCACAACCAGTACCACACTAACAACTAAGTTAGTTGCGGCAATATAGAGCAGCATTGGTTCCTGCGAACGAGGAGCTGCCAAAATTGGAGCAGACGTTAACGCGTCCTTGAGTTGCTGCAAGGCGGCGTCTGCTTCGTCTGTCCACTCGAAGTTGTCGGATTTCTTCAGAAGCCGGTAGAGAGGCAGCGCCTTCTCACCAAGACGGCTAATGAAACGACTGACGGCAGCCGCCGATCCGGCAAGTCGCTGCACGTCCTTCAGGTCCTTGGGCCTGGATATGTTGAGGATCGCTTTGATTTTTTCTGGATTCCTCTATCCCTCGTTCGGAAACGATAAAGCCAAGCAATTTGCCGGCAGGAACCCCGAAGACGCATTTTTTCGGGTTGAGTTTCATCCTGTATACCCGGAGGCTATCAAAGGTTTCTCTCAAATCATCAAGCAAATCTGCCTTCTTTCTTGACATGACGGCAATGTCGTCAACATAGACGTGAACATTGCGGCCAATTTGCTCGTGAAGGCATCTTTGCATACACCGCTGATACGTTGCGCCGGCATTTTTTAGACCGAAGGGCATCGTGATGTAGCAGAAGGTCCCATAGGGTGTAGTGAACGCTGTTTTGATTTGGTCGGATTCTCGCATTTTGATTTGGTGGTACCCGGAGTACGCATCCAAAAAGCACAGCAGCTCGGAGCCGGCTGTGGAGTCTATGACCTGATCTATACGAGGCAAAGCAAAGTGGTCCTTAGGACAGCACTTGTTCAAACCGGTATAATCAATGCACATTCTCATTTCCTTATTAGGTTTTGGAACCATTACAGGATTTGCCAACCAATCAGTGTGTACTACCTCCCTAATGAACTTGGCTTCTTGCAACTTGATGATCTCCTTCCTATTGCTGTCCGCTTCTTCTCACCGTAGCGTCTTATTCCTTGCTTCACTGGTTTGGCTCCTTCGTAGACGTTAAGAGGTGCTCGGCAAGTTCCCTCGGGACACCTGGCATGTCGGCTGATGACCATGCAAAGATGTCCTGATTCTCACGGAGGAACCTGACGAGCGCGCTTTCCTATTTGTCGTCCAAGCCAGCCCCTATGGTGACTTGCTTGGAGCTGTCACCTGGGACCAGATCCGCCTTCTTTGTGTCTTCGGACGCCTTGAAAGTGTTCTTTTGCTCAGCGGTCTTTACATGCTCCGGCAACTGTGATGTATCGAGCTCTTTCTTCAACATGGCTAACTCCTCTGCGTGGAGGACTGCCTCAGCGAAGGCGGCATTGCCACGCTCACACTCCTTTGCTTTCTTGAAGTTGCCACTGATGGTAATTGTACCATTGGGTCCCGGCATCTTCAGCTTGCTGTATATGTAACACGGGCGAGCCATGAATTTGGCGAAAGCTGGCCGTCCAAAAATGGCGTGGTAGGCACTTTTGAAGGGGACTACTTCGAACCTGAGATACTCCGAGCGGTAGTTTGTCTCAGGCCCAAAAGTAACCTCCAATCTGATGCTTCCCATTGACTTGCTTGCTTTCCCGGAAAATGCCATGAAACTTGACTTTGCTATAGTCAAGCTGGCTTTCCGACAAGTTCATGCGCTTCAGAGTGTCCGCGTAGATGATGTTGAGGCTACTGCCGCCATCCATCAACACCTTGGTGAGCCTGAAGTTATCGACAATGGGTCGACGACAAGGGCGTATTTGCCGGGGTGAGGAACGTGATCTGGATGATCATCTCTATCCCAGTTATTGGCTCCTCTGACCAGTCTAGATACTGGGGAACGTCTGGTACTGTGGCGTTTAGCTCGCGCATCTCCGCCTTTTCTTCTTTTGCCGAAGGAGTGCCCAGGAAGCACACCAATTGGCCATGTCTTGGGATATTTCCTTTCTTTACGCATCAGCTTGGGTTCCTCATCCTCTGACATGGACATAGCCCCATCATCGTCTTCCTTCTTTGTCTTCTCAGCCTTTTTGCTCTTTTTTGATTTCCAGCCAACCTCGGGGTTTTCTTGAAGTCCTCCATGAACCGGCATTCCCCTAATGTGTGGTTGACTTTGCCTAAGGACGCGTGGATTGGGCAGGCAAGGCTTTCGCCTGATCATACGTCAGGC
Organism: Poa pratensis; assembly: GCA_947311845.1. NCBI lineage: Eukaryota > Viridiplantae > Streptophyta > Magnoliopsida > Poales > Poaceae > Poa > Poa pratensis. Next base: position 159,161,163 of record CAMZMU010000063.1, read on the forward strand.
GCTGCTTGCTGGAGCCGCCATCTTTACCCTTTCCTTTCCACTTGCGGTTGCTGCCTTTGCCTTCGAAGGCGGCGGCGACCTCGTTTGATGGTCCGGCTTTGTCATCCTGGGGAGCCTTGCGTTTGTGACTTGCTCGCCTGTTTGGCGCCATATCATGTGCGCCATCTCCATCGCGTGCATCGTCATCCGCCTGTGCGTACATGGCTGCTACTTCGAGCATGACTCCGAGATCCTTGACTTGCATGCGTACGAGCTTATGTCTGAGACTTGAGCCCTTCAGGAGGCCCGTGGTGAAGGCATGGATTGCTTGATTGTCGTCTACGTTCTCGCAGCTTGCCTTTGTTTGAATCCACCTTGCCAAGAAGCTTGTAGCTGTTTCATCTGGCTTTTGCACGCAACGAACCAAATCTGTGTATGTATTGGGTCGCTTGTACGTGCCTTGGAAGTGCTGCGTGAACACCTTTTCCATGTCATGCCAGCTATGAATGCTTTTCTCCGGCAAGTTTTCGATCCAGCTTCGGGCTGTCCCCTCCAACATGAGGGGAAGGAAGCGTGCGCGACGAGGCCATTGCCTCCAGCAATTTCAACTGCCAGCGCGTAGTCCGACAACCATGAGTTTGGCTTGTCCGCTCCATTGTACCTTTGATGAGTTTTTGACACTGACGTCATGTCTCTGGGTACTTGAACGTTGCGGATGGCTGGGCCAAAGCACTCAGGTCCTAGATAGGCATCTTGCTTTCCAGCCTTGATGTCATTGAGACGATGTCTCGCGTCTTGCGGACTGAGCTGTTTGCCAGATCTATCAGCATGTGGCTCGTCCTGCGCTGCCCGGCTGTGCCTAGGCTCATTGTTGTGTCCCCGGCTTCCGCCTTCGTGCCTAGGCACTGGTGGTGGGGACTGTGTGCGGTCCCTGCTTCTTCTTGGCGGCGGGGCATCGTCGCGGTTGCCGCCACCCTTGGCGGCTGCTTGCTGCCCCTGCTTCCGCCTTCATCCCGCCTAGGCGGAGGAGGTGAGGCCTTGCGCCTGTTGCCGGTCCTGGATGCCTCATCACGCTGCCTTTTGGAGGTGGTGATTTGCGTGGGTCTTTCTCCTTGTCCTTCCCTTTTCCGTGGCTACTGGAACCGGACGGATCTTCGGGTTGCCACCGGCCGCAGCTTTGCAAGCGTTGGATTTTGATTCCAACTTTCCTCCCCTTGCGTCCGCCATGTCGGCGCGAGAATCAGCACGGGCCTGCTGCTCTAGAGCTTTGCGAGCAAGGATCGATGCGTAGTAGATCTTCTCGTCCTTGTCATAGTCATCATTGTTGAGGATGTCCAAGGCGGCCGCAGTGTTGAGGACAGGGTTGCGAGGATGACGTCCCCGTTTTGTCCTTACGCTGCGGCGCTGTAGCCCACTCGAAACCAAGCTTTTGGGCAGGGGATTTGAAGGTGTCATGATCCCTGCCTTTCCTACCTCTCTTCTCCGCCACTTGTCCTGCCGGCTTGGGCAATGGGGTGGTGGTGAAAAGATTACGCTTGGGGTCGCACTTGGCAGTTATCTTGGCGTTTTCCTCCTTGGCTTCGTCGAGGAGGCTCTGGACCTCTGCTTGCTTGCTTTTGAGGTACTCAGTTTGCTCCACCAAGGTGTTCCGAAGTTTCTCCAAATCAGCCGGATTGGTTTTGTCGTTTACCGGCGTGTGAAGAACTTCCGCCAGAGCCGCCATGCTTCCTATCTTGCTGGGCTCGCCCTTCTCCAGATTTTCTTCTTTGGAGCCCCAGGAGGCTCTGGAAACTGTGGATCGGTTGCCGGGGTCCCCAGGTTGGCGGCGTCAGTTGCCGCCTTCTCTGAAGCTGCGCCGGTGACATCCGCCACAAAGATCTGCTGCATGTTGACGGAAGAGCCCGTAGCCGCCTCAGATGGCGGAGGATCAGGTGTAATAAACACTTCTTGACCCGTTGCTCAAACATGCTGGCAGAATCTTCTTCGGAATCAGAGTCTACGTTGACGTGAACGGTAGATCTGGATCCGGCATCCGACATCACATCATCCTGGAGTGCAGGAAGAATAGATTCGGGATCTTGACTGTTGGGCTGGGAGTCTGATCCCAGTCCCGTCATGCCGACAAAGTGTAGATCTGAATCTGCGGACTCCTCAGAGGAGGCAAACTCAGATCCGTCTTGATTGTAGGGCGGGTGGGATGGCGAATAAATTCGCGGCAACCCATACGCCTCAGAAGTGTAGCCGATGAACACATCGACGCCGCCAAACGGCACAACTCCGCATCCGACAATGTAGTCTGCGGGGATGTAGGACTCGTCGCAGCTGATGTAGTGACTGTCGCCGTAGCGAACAGCGCGGCCGACGGCGATTGTTTCGCCGATGCCGCCAAGAGTTCCCGCCTGGAACGTGACGCCTGACGCCTTAGGCCCCACGGTGGGCGCCAACTGTCGTCGTATCGGCATCTTGGATAGGAGACGGGGTCCTGCTAGCCGAGGGTGAACGTAGGGCAAGAAGGTGGACGTCGTCAAGGTCGGGATTGTACACGGCGGTTTACCCAGCTTCAGGCACCACGGCGGTGGCGGTGCCCTACGTGCTGCTATAACTCACTATAAGGCAATATCGCCGTGAACAGGTTACAATGAGTTGGTTGTGTATCAAAGAGTTGCCCTAAAGGCGTCCCGAGGTCCAGCTTATATAGGCGGCTGGACCTAGGGTTACAAGGTGAATACGTATCCAGCAAGTATACGGAGTCCTAAACCTAGCCGGCAAGTATGCCGCCTTCCGTCTTGGTCTTGGTGGCTTCATGGGCTTCAGTCTTGGGCCTCCTCCTTGCCGGCATCCGCCTTCCTTGGTCGTCAGCTATCTGGGCCGCCCGGTAGGCAAAGCCTTCACCACCACTGCGGGCCACCCTGGACTAGCCGGATTGATCCATGCTGGTGATACCCCTAGTAGGTATATCCCCATAGCCTCTGCGCGACGGCCTCCGGCACGAGACGCGGTTTCCAATTCAGCGAAAGCGGCAAAACTGCTGCGGCGAACGCCCGAGGAGTTGCTAGGAGTATCCATGGCTGCGGCGAAGTGACGTACTGAGATAGCAGGGAGATCGTGGGTTTCTAAGGAGTAGTGGGCGGCGGTGCCCGGCGCCACTACGCCATAGCAGTTACTCCACTCGAATCGAATTCCACGAAGATGGAACGTGTCCACATTGCACACGGACACACAAAGTCTCCGTTGCCATAGTGGCACATATCGGAAACGGAGCGAATTATGACCGTTGCCAATATATGGGTAACGGAGTTCATACTTTCACCGTTACCTATGTTGACGGCCAGCGCGGCCAGGTCAGGTTTGTACGCACTGGCCGCGCGGAAAAAGCGCGATTCTCCGTCGCCTAACGCCTGCCGTTTCCATAGAGGGGTATCCGATGTGTCGTTTGTTACTAGTGAGGAGAGACGACCTACCTTGGCCACGGGCGAGATCCAGCTGAAGGCGAGGACGACGATGGCCACTTCTGCCCCTTTCATCTGTGCGGCCTTCGATGCATGTTCCTCCTTTCCTGTGAGGGCAAAGACGCCGAAGCGCAGCGGCGGCATGAGGGTTTGCTGCATGGGGAGGAGAAGAAGCGGAGGAGGATTTGGACACACACAGAGAGAGAGAGGACGAGGTGGAACCTTTGGGATGGCCGAGCTCCACCACGTGTTGCTCTCGGGGCCGTAGAGGACCATCGCGGCGGGGCGTGCTCCGACGGACCGCCCCTGGTCCATCGCGGCGGCAGCAGACAAGTTCCTTTGCCCCTTTCAAGTAGTTGTAGGGAGAAATGGAAACCTGAGTGAGACGAAGAAGAGGAAGTTGATAACCCCAAGAGCAGGTACACTGTAGCACCTCTCAATGTGAAGTAGGTATCGATCCGCAGGAGCAAGAAGGAAAAGTTATCTATTCCCTACAACTAAAGTGTCACAGTTTTAGTTGATTATGCACTAAACAAGTTTAAGGAACGATATGGTTGATTTATGGATGGAAGTTTAATGTAACAAAACAAGAAT